>JAVIAB010000108.1:63812138-64234638 GCA_032433765.1 Megaustenia siamemsis
ACACCAGAAGAGGCCAACAGAAGAGCAAAGAATCGCAGATTGTATCTCCCCTCGACGTCAGCGGTAATGGAGGAAGGATAGAATAATAATAAGCAGAAGATTAACAACTTTACTGCATTATCTCATTCATAGAATCGTTGAATGGGAGAGGGGCCGCTTATAGTACTGAATAATAAAGGCCGTTTCTCTAGTTCTGTCACCACGATTTGTTTGGGTCTGAGTAACAATAATACTAAATATATAAAGGTTACACATTATATATATATATATATATATATATATATATATATATATATATATATATATATATATATATATATGCACTCTATATAAAATCGAAATATATCGAACTAGGCGGTCGGAGACACGGAAGTCCCGGTGAAAGAAATAAAGAGGACATTTCGGTACAGGAGTGATATTCAAAAACGGGAAACCGGAAATTAATCCGCGAAGTGGAAACGTCCCAAGAGACCTATTCGTTGTTCTGCACACTCTTGCTCGATCAGACATTCAAGAGAGCCACGTGGTATATAATTATATTTATTTAACATATACACACACTCGCACACACAGACGCGCATTCAAATAGAAAAGAAGACTAGAATTATTCTGTGCTCATTTTTGCGGCTATTTTGCGCGACAAACTACTTATCGCCCGCTAAACAGAAACAGCTTGCATTTGCATATCACTCGGCATCTGATAATCGTCGATGCAGCCTCGGTCGATCAATTGGTCGTCGCTCTTTTAACAAGAAATCGCATTACAGCGAACCGTTTTAGTTTCTGTATTTACTCTAATACAAAAGTAACACGTTGTGTTTATCTACGAGCGTTTACTTTGCAAGAATATATGTTTAAGTTGTGCAATGGTGTTTATCTACGAGCGTTTACTTTGCAAGAATATATGTTTAAGTTATGAAATAGTGTTTATCTACGACCGTTTACTTTGCAAGAATATATCTTTAAGTTGCGCAATGGTGTTTATCTACGAGTATTTACTTTGCAAGAATATATGTTTAAGTTATGAAATAGTGTTTATCTACGACCGTTTACTTTGCAAGAATATATCTTTAAGTTGCGCAATGGTGTTTATCTACGAGTATTTACTTTGCAAGAATATATGTTTAAGTTGGGAAATGGTGTTTATCTACGATTATTTACTTTGCAAGAATATATGTTTAAGTTGTAAAATAGTGTTTATTTATAATTATTTACTCGCAAGAATATAGGCGTAGGTTGTGACATGTTGCTTAACTACGGTTATTTACTTTGCAAGATTATATGTTTAGACTGTGAAATGCACCAGTAATAAACCTACTATTTAACCACCAAATGTATTCAAAACTCTTATTGTGAGACTGTTTTATCATCAGATCGCAAGACCTTTACAGAACGTTGTATTCACACAGAAGTAAAGGCATCAAGATGCACCAAGATGCGTAGAGATGCGAAGCTGCTGTAAAACTGTTGATAATAGCAATTCTAAAAAAAAAAGTGGTATGGTAACAGCTTTACGTGGTAATGGAAAAAACAAAAATCGACGTTTCCGCCAAATAGGCCTTCGGCTGGAACAACAAACAATTTGTGTTGCTGTTTGTTGTTCCAGCCGAAGGCCTACTTTGCCTATTCAACCACTCCCTGATGGGCCAGGGCACACACTAATAAATTTGGCCATTTTTTTCGTTCGCCAGCTTTCACCTCTGACGAAGCCCCAAGAGCCTAGGAACTCAATTTTGCGTGTTAATCCATTTTTCCCTGGCAGTCGTGGGCTCAGGGGTCCCTTGCCGCACCGGCAGATAACTCTCCGTCTTCGGAGGTACTCATATTTTTTTTCCGTCACTGAGTAATTGACGTTTCAAGCCAGGCCTCGCTGCTGAGACCAGGGGTGGTTGCCGCAAAGAGAAATTATAAATAAAAATCCCAACTGGTGTAGCCGGGATTTGGACCCACAACCTCTCTGTCTCAAGGCCAGCGTCTTGCCCGGAGACCAACCAGTCCACCAATTTTACCATTTGAGTAGGAATAAAGGAGAGATGGCAACACCGTACCTAAAAAGATCGCACTGAAGTCGGGTGTAAAGGGTCTAAAGTGGACGATATCACAGTTTTGTGTAAAACAACATAAAACGGTTACGTCGCATTACATCATCATCAAGTACCAAGCCTGCTGGCGTAGGTGATCATGTCTCTCCACAACTTTCGATCTCGACAGTTATTTATCATTTCTGTTGTTGACCTTCTGCCAAGCCATTCACTTAAGCTGTCTGGTGTCTTTTCTCTTTGCTTCTCTCTATCTCTTCGTCCCTCAATTTTCCCTGTTGTTACAATACATTTCAGCTGTTCCCTTCTCATTACATAGTCAAAAAATGATGATCGTTTCTTCCTAATATTGGAAATTAGCTCTCTTTTTGCTTTGGCCTCTTTCAGAACATTTTCATTACTCTTCTTAGCTGTCCATGGTATTCTCAACATTCTTCTGTAAAACCACATTTCAACAGCCTTCAGTGATTTTCTTGTTTATAGACTTATAGTCCATGATTCACATACATATGTTAAAACTGGCTTTGTATAACATGAAGGAACTCCTTTTTCGTCTTTCTATCGTCAAAACTGGATTGCATAGTATCTTCCTCATTTTTTGGAAGACTGCTTTTGTCTGAGCAATTCTGCATCTCACCTCTGTTGTACATCTACCTTCTCAGATTAACATTGTTCCCAGATATTTTATTTAATTTACCTCTTTTAATATTGTTCCACTTGTCTTTATTGTGCATTGCGGTGATGTCTTTTTCTTTGTTGCTACCATTACTTCTGTGTTTTTGCTATTAAGGCTGGGTCCTTTATTTTTGCTTTCACTCACTATAATGTCTAACATTATTGTAACGCGTTTTCACTCTTAGCGATTAAGACTTATCATCAGCATACCTTATATTATTTATATTACGACCTCCGACTGTTATTCCAGACATGCCCCTTATGGATATTAAAATAATCTCACTATACATATTAAATAAATCTGGTGACAGCACACAATCTTGCTTAACACCCTGTTTCATTTGTAGAAACATCCGCAATTGATTTCAAGCACTTTTGGTCGTTGTTTTTTGCCAGTACATGAATTTTATTATTCTTTGCTGTTTACGTTTATGTTTAATAAAATTGTAATTATTTCTTTGTGCTTAACATTGTCAAATGCTTTGGTATAACCTATGAAACGTAGGTAAAGATCTGTTTTCACCACTATGGTGCATTGCACTAAAGATCTTAAGGTGTATATGGCAATGTTGGCACGATTACATTAAACAAATAGACAAATAAAGTGGCTTGCCCATCTAGAAAAAGATGTGCGTTTTATTCTTATAATACAACGCATATATTAAAGGAGGAGAAGGTAGAAGAGAAAGAGGTAGACCCAGAGTGAGGTAGATAGAAAGAATAACACAGCTGCTTCTTTTCATCTAAAAGTGGTATTTTAGTTCAAATCTTGAACATTTTTGTGTGGGTTAGTGATATCTCATATCTTGGTGCGTCCGTGTTAATCATGTCTCATATTTGTATGTGTGTCTGTGTTTAGTAATATCTCATATCTTAGTGTGCACCAGTGTTAGTCGTATGTCATATCTTTGTGTGTGCATGTCTGGGTTAGTGATATCTCATATCTTGGTGCGTCCGTGTTAATCATGTCTAATATCTTTATGTGTGTCTGTGTTTAGTCATATCTCATATCTTAGTGTGCACCAGTGTTAGTCATATGTCATATCTTTGTGTGTGCATGTCTGGGTTAGTGATATCTCATATCTTTGTGTGCATGGCTATGTTAGTCGTATCTCATATCTTTGTGTGTGCATGTCTGTGTTTGTCACATCTAATATACTTGTGTGTGCATGGCTATGTTAGTCCCATCTCATGTCTTTGTGTGTGCATATCTATGTTAGTCATATCTCTTATCTTTGTGTGCATGTCTATGTTAGGCATGTGTCATATCTTTGTGTGTGCATGTCTATGTCTGTAATATCTCATATCTTTATGTACATGTTTATGTTAGTCATGTGTCATATATCTTGATGTGTGTCAGTGTTAGTCATGCCTCGTATCGCTGTGTGAATGTCTGTGTTAGTCACATTTCACATCTTTGTGCGTGCGTGTCTGTGTTAGTCACATCTCACATCTTTGTGTGTGCATGTCTGTGTTAGTCACCTCTAGTGACTCGGGCAGATGGTGCTCGTAAACCTGGGAGGGCCGACCATCTAAGGGCAGAATCCCCCTACATAAAAGACAACCTGCTGCCTTGCAGGAAGATTGGGGACAATCAAAGACTAGGGAAAGCAAACCCGAATAAAATGCTGGCTGAAATCGGATGCACTGGGTTACTGGCACAGAACACAGTGCAACGTATTAATGGGTGTTCAATCAGAGTGGATCTGGTGAACTCTACTTGTGATGTTCTGTCTGTGGGGGCGATCAACACACTTAGCCTGAAAGCTGACTTCATGTGGGAGTCTGGAATCCTACTCTGATTTAGTCCTGATCGCAGAGAGAGAGAGAGAGAGAGAGAACATTTTTGCAGCTTTTAATGGACGAAAGATTCACGAGTCTAGTGTTTTTGGCCTATTCTTAAAGTTGATATTTAATACAAATGGTTTCACTTTGTGTCACAAAACAAACAAAACGTATTATAGTTTAGCTAAAGTAGACATTTATGTGTGAACGTAATTTTAGTGAAATATTGCAGGCCACAAAAGAAACAGGCACATATGAGAGTTTTCGAGATGGGATCTTTAACCACATAAGTGATCACATTTGAAGATACAGTTTTTATATTCACATTGAACGTTTAATAGAAGGTTGTGTATGGGACCTTTCTCGAAAGAATCAAATGAGCAAATGAAGTAAAGTATCAGTAAGAAAGGGAAAGAATGATAGAGAAGAAAGAAGGAAAGACGGAAATAAAGAAAGCAAGACAGGTATGAAAGAAAGAAGGGAAGAAAGAAAAAAAAAGAAAAAAGAGAAGACAGGATGAAAGAAAATAAGAAAAAGAAAGAGAGAAAGAAGAGGAAGAAAGTAAGAAACATAAAGTGAAACAAAAAAAGAAATAAGGAAAGAAAGAAATAAAAAAAGAATGAATGAAAGAAAGAAAGAAAGAAAGAAAGAAAGAAAGAAAGAAAGAAAGAAAGAAAGAAAGAAAGTGAAGAACGAGAAGAAAGAGAAGAAAAGAAAGAACGAGAAGAGAGTTAAAGAGAGAAAGAAATAAAGAAAGAGAAAGAGAGAAAAAAAAAGAATGTAAACAACAGAATATGAAAGAAAGGAGGAAAGAAAGAAAGAAAGATAAGAAAAATAAGAAAGAAGGAAAGAAATAAAGTAAGAAATAGAAAGAAAGGAAGGTAAGAAAGAAATTTAAAAATTAAAAGAGGAAGAAAGAAAGAAAAAAAAATAAAGAAAGCAAAGAAAGGTGTTGGAATTGGCCATTAAACGTACCTAGTAGAGAAGAATAGAACGATCAGAATAAATATCACAAAGTGCTCCAAAGATTTATAATCACGTAAAGGTCACGATCGATATCAGTAAATAATAGAGATTAAATTGCCTCCATCGCGACAAATAACAGACCTTACTGCAACCGCAGGAATAAGTAATCCGCAGGAGCCGATTCAGATGACAGTTGTGGTGTTTTGATTAAAAACAAAAATAGATTATAAGATGTAAAACCACAGGAAAAAAAAACAGAATATAGAATGTGAAACCACCGAAAAAAACAACAGAATATAAAATGTAAAACCACAGAAAAAACAACAGAATCTAAAATGTAAAACCACAGAAAAAACAACAGCGAATAAAATGCAAAATCAGAGAAAAACAACAGAAAACAAAATATAAAACCACAGAAAAAAAGCAGAATATAAAATGTAAAATCACAGAAAAAAAACAACAGAATATAAAATGTAAAACCACAGAAAAAAACAACAGAATATAAAATGTAAAACCACAGAAAAAAACAACAGAATATAGAATGTAAAACCACAGAAAAAAACAACAGTATATAAAATGTAAAACCACAGAAAAAAACAACAGAATATAGAATGTAATACCACAGAAAAAAACAACAGAATATAAAATGTAAAACCACAGAAAAAAACAACAGAATATAAAATGTAAAACCACAGAAAAAAACAACAGAATATAAAATGTAAAACCACAGAAAAAAAACAACAGAATATAAAATGTAAAACCACAGAGAAAAAACAACAGAAAACAAAATATAAAATCGCAGAAAAAACAATAATAAAAACATCAGATATGTCGACATATTTAACAAAAATTAATGTAAATGTTGGTATTTGTCTAGCTCGTCAAAGTTAAATATAAACTAGAAGTTGGCTGGTATACAGGTACGACGACGTGCTCTGCACAGGAAGGGTCATGGTTCAAAGCCCACCAATCGCGTTGCTAGTTTTATTTTATTTTTATTGTAAAAAATACAAACAATTAATATGTGACTTCTATGCGGCTGTCAATCGCCTCCTTTCCAACCATTACCCTCTGATCTGTGGGTAGAGAGATCCATTGAGCATATGTCTCGATAATCATCATCATCAAGTACCGGGCCTGCTGGCGTAGGTGATCATGTTTCTCCACAATTTTCAATCTCGACAGTTATTCATCATTTCTGTTGTTGACCTTCTGCCAAGCCATTCTCTTAAGCTGTCTGGTATTTTTTTTTCTCTTTGCTTCCCTCTATTTCTTCGACCCTCAATTTTCCTTCTTGTTACAATATATTACAGTTGTTTTCTTCTCATTGCATGACCAAAAAATTATGATTGTTTCTTCCTAATATTGGATATCGGCTCTCTTTTTGCTTTGGCCTTTTTCAGAACGTTTTCATTACTCTTCTTAGCTGTCCATGGTATTCTCAACATTCTTCTGTAAAATCACAAATCTACAGCCTCCAGTGATTTTCTTGTCTGTTGTCATATTGTCCATAATTCACATCCATATGTTAAGACTAGCTCTACATAACATTTAAGAACTCTATTTCTTGTTTCTAATGTCAAAAGTGGATTGCATAGTATCGTCCTCATTTTATTTTTTTGGAAAGCTGCTTTTGCCTGAGCCATTCTGCATCTCACCTTTTTTGTACATCTTCCGTCTGAGGTTAACAAAGTTCCCAAACATTTAAATTCATTTACCTGTTTTAATATTGTTCAATTTGTCTTTTTACTATTAAGGCTGAGTCCTTTATTTTGCCGTCTCGGATAACGGTAATAAACAGGAGGTTCCATGTGCAGTTACGTATATTTAAGAACCCTAGACAGTTATAATGTAGACAATAGTAGGGTCATAATTTCGGCAGATGCCAGAGCAAAGTTGTCAGCAAAAACCTGCCCACACCGTTAACTCCTGTCCCTGGTACGGAGTTCATGCACTTAGCAAGGATTCTCCTCTGATTTTCTTGAGATTCTCAAGGGAGAATCGGAGCACCAATGAAGTCGCCCAGTGTGCTAAAATGATGATCCTATCAACAACAAATAGAAACCTTTTTTTCTCTTTGCTTGATAAAGAAAGAGAATAACAGAGAAAGCGGCACAAATTAAAGGAAGCGGATACAATTAGGGAATAACTGAAGATCAGTAAACAAGCTCGATGTAAAGAAAAATGATCACTAAAATAAACATAATTTTTCTTTAAAAAATAAAAGACATCAATTTTGTAATAGCAGAAGACATTAATAAATGTAAGAAAGAAAAGGAAATACAAAACGAACAAGAAAAAATAATAAATATCAAATAAAATGAAATTGAAGACATCATAGAACATCAAATATGTATGATTATATACTGGAATTCTGAAATAACACAATGCAATTTCAAAAGGATCTTTATTTAAAAATATATAAAATAAAGCATATGCTGTATTTGATAAGGTAGAAATAACAACAATATGGGGCTTACTTTGAAACACTGTGCAGGGCGCTGGGTTGTTTAGATGTAAAAGCCGACACTTCGGGCTGCAAGATTCAGTGTTCAAATTCCATTAGAAGCGGTGGGGATTTTTCAAGGAGCCAGTGGTGGGGAGTGTTAAACACTCCAAGGTATGAAGACAGCTTTACAAGGGAGGAACACAACACAATACTGACGTTTCAGCATGTGGCCTTCTTCAGAGTACAAGGACAACGAAAACAAACGGTGAAACACAATTATCTATAACTACATGATCAGAAAAATGGAGAGGGGGACAGAAAAGAAGAAAGTAGGATGTTGAAAAATGAAAAAAGAAGAAAGCTACATGAGGGGAGGTAGGATGAGTGTTAAAATGTATAAATTAGAAAGAATAGGAGAATATATATATAATTATTTCACTTAGCTCAAATAACTTGTATCTCCGCCGGGAACGAAATGAAAGAATGATCACATGAAGGACACCACGTGGCGGAAGAATGGGAAACAAGAATCGTGGGAAACAAATGAGAGGAGGGGGGTGGGGAGAAAGCGGGTACGCCAGACCAGTGTCAAAACACCGGTCGTGATGAAAAGAAACTCAAAGGGGATTTTTCTAAATTTAATTGGTGATTTCTTCCTGGCGTTGTCTTACTCTGGTGACTTGGTCGTGAGAACACGAAGTTCCCTACGCGCACGTTAAAGATTCTTGACAGTTGGAAATCGAAAAGGGTAGGCTAAAATGGCCGCTAACCGGTCACATTTAACAACAAAAAACTTACAAATACCGATTCAGGCCGTGATACGGAGTACGTGCACGTGTGCTATTGTTCTCCTCAAAGTGAGAGGAGATTTGCAGCACCTATGGATTCGTCCGGGGTGCAGTGATGATGATACTAGCATCTTCTTCTATTTCTTCTTTTCAGCTCCCTGTGGAGCATAGATCTTAGGCAAACACTTTCCAAGCCGTTCTGTTTCTTGCCATTCTTTTAAGATCATTCCATGTCTTCCCCATCATCTCCATCTCTGCTTCCACCAGACTTCTCCAGAAATATTTTGGTCTTCCTCTTTGTCTCTTCCCCTGGGGATTCCAAAAAAGGACCTGTTGTGGCCTCTGAGTTGGCTTCAATAGTGTGTCTATCCAGCGCCATCGTCTTCGCTACATCTCTTTGTCCAGAGGTGTTTGGCTGCTACTTTCTCATAATTCTATGTTGGTGATTTTATTCTGACATTTCCATAATTTTATTCTACATATGCATCCATTAATGTAGGCCTGTATCTTCATGATTGTCATTTTTGTTGTTCTCCATGTTTAACATCCATAAAATAAGACTGACTTAACATTGGTGTTGAACATTTTTATATTTGTATTTAACCTAAATTATTTGGACTTCCATATGTTTCCCAGTGCAACGAATGAACCTCTTGCTACCTCTTGCTTTTTGTATCCTTATTTTTGTATTATTTTTGCTCCTCCTTTTTTGTCTATATTACTGCCTAGATATGGGTAATATTTCATTACGTCTAGTGGAGGCATTTCTCCAATTGTTATTTGGTTATTGCCAACTGCATTAATTTCTCAAGATTTTATTCTGATCTCAATTTATTTTCAGCCGCAGCTGTTGTGATCTCTCGTCAAGTATGATCATTTTATCTAGCATCTATTAATGTTTATGTGATTGGAGAGCAATATTATCAGCAAAGTGTAAGTCATCAAATTTACTTGGCCCGTGACCACTTAATTCCATTTCTGTTTTTCTGCTTTATTGTCATAACCCAATCTATGGCCAGCAGAAAAAATAAATGGAGATAGAAGACAACCCTGCCTTACGTCTGTTCTTATTTTTAAAAGAAATAGAGGGAAAAGAATTAAATACCGGAAAGACCCATTTGATAACAAACAGAAAAGATAACGCAGGATTCACAACATCGAAAAAGCAAATATACGGTGAAGGGACAGAAGTAAACACAAAATAAGACAAGACAAAGCAAATCTTCTACATAGTACAAAATGTTAATGAGAAATAATTTCAGTAAGGAAGTGGGATAAATGATATAATACTAGACATGTATCCCTTAATTTTGATGTGGAAACCAGCAAATAGATGAGAACGGAGGACTTCGGGGAATATGGCGCCCTTTCGCTGGCTTCTTCAGAGGACTGACAGATAAGTGCTGATTTTCAGTGAACTTTTCTGTTTATTTGTTTGTTTTTATTGATATTTGAAGGGATCATGTGATTGTACGCGCTTTCTATTTGATGTAAGTCACTTTGCTTCTTTTGATTCATTGCATTTTGTTACAATTTCTATTTCTTTATTTGATCACTTATACTCATCCTTGTTGTTGATTGCGCTATTGAACGCGTAAAAAAATGGCGGTTTGTTTTCGCCGGTCTGTCGTCAAGGACGCGTAACTCATTTAATTTGTAAAAGGCTCACAGTGTATCCGCGTGCTGCAGAGCTATTTACTGGAGTTGGCTAGTTTATAACGTGGAAACGGGTTCTGGACCGTGCGACTGAGTAAGTGCACGTGAGTCTAGACCATCCACAGCATCGACGTTCAGCGACTAAATCAACTATGACGACGGTAAGTATTCGGATGCAGCCCAAACGACATCATGGAAGAAGGAAAACACGACAAGGTAAGAGAGGTGGCATTAAACTGTCGAAGTGTGAGAGGCTAAGCCTAAAGTATGTGCGCGTTACATTTTGGAATTGTGGGTCCATAAATCAACGACGGCCCATTCTTGATATGCTACTGTGTGGCGCCGATATAATGGTTTTACAAGAAACTCTTCTTGGTGACAGGACAGTAAGTACTCCTGGTTTTAGGTGTTTCTACAATAGGTGACACCTTGGGCAGGCCATCCTTGTGCGCAACAATATGGTGGCAGCTGAGGTTGATATGTCTGCGTGGGACAATGCAGATTTGCAGGTACATGCGGTTAGGGGGCAGACCCCAGTTCATTTCGTGATTGTAAATGTGTATGCCTGTAATGGGAAGGTGAACACGCAACAATGGCAGAATCTCTTCGAGTTCGATGAAGAGAACGTCATTTTCTGCGGAGACTTTAATACTAGAGGAAAACAGTGGGGTAACGTCATAACCAACAAGCAGGGAGAAGACCTAGAGAACGCACTAGTGTCAGTCGATTTAGTGTGCTTGAATGATAGAAGGGCAACAAGAATGGCCACTCGAACAGGGGACTCTGATAGTGTCATAGACCTTGCACTGGTGTCTTCCACCTTCGCACCGGGTTGCAGGTGGAGTGCACTGGGGTTCCACGGAAGTGATCACTATCCATGTGTCCTCCTAATTGACAAAAGCAGAAATAGACGACAGAAAAGAAAGCTCCACACATTCCACTACGAGAAAACAGACCAGGGCGTCATTAGCAGAATCAGACATAAGAAACAGAGCGCCCCTCGTAGGAGGCAGGAGAGATGGACGCAGCCACCCTGGTGGAACGTAGAAGTCGAGGAAGCTTGGCGGAGCAATAGACAAACAGCCAAGACATGGCAGAAAGCCAGAAAGAATGGAAGAACGCAACCTGAGCTCTTGAGGCGTCTGAAAGTAGAGGTCGACCAAAAAATAATGCACTATAAACTATGCGCTAAGGATGCTAAGAATGCCAAATGGGATGACTTCTGTAAAAAAAAGTGTGCTCAGAAAAATCGCTCGCCACATTCTGGCGCCTTCATTAGAGCATGAATGGCACACCACAACACAGATGCATACCAGACTTTCAGAGCACAGGCCGGATATGGCACAAATCTGATGAGAGCAAAGGAAAAGCCCCGCTTGCCCGCTACATTGTGCAGACTGACCAAAGAAATGATGCTGTAAGAATGAGGATACGGTGATCGCTGTCAAAATTGTGTAAGGGTGTAGTGCTGGAAGAAGATCTCACAATCACAACCGATACTATTCGCACGACACTTAAAAGGTCACACAATACTGCTCCTGGTCCAGATGGTATTCGGGACGATGACATAGGCGATTCAGCTGACGACGACTTGACAAAACTGGCTAATGAGTTTAATGCCAGCATTCGGAGTGGCCAGATTAAGGAGGAGTGGCTACAGAGCTACTTACTTGAAGGTCATGGAAGCTGCCAACATCGAGCAGAGGCTACTTACTCTTCTGTTCCAGGGATTAGTCCTCGCACCTATCGAATATGCCCTGGCAATTCTTACTGTCAGTACGACTGAAATTGAAAGGCTGCAGAAAACACAAAATGAAGCCATGCGCATTATCTTGGGATGTACAAGGGACACTCCCTGTGTAGCAATGAGGTATCTTCTTGACTTTCCAACCATGGATGACAGAATCAAGATCTGGAGAGCACGAGCATACCTGAAAATTAGTACACATAATGAGCATCCATTGCACCACGTGCTCAACATAGGGAAAGGTGCCAGGCTAAAAAGAGGCAAATCATGGGTCGGCCGAGCAGAAGATGTCATCAAACAGGTCTGTGGGCTTACCAATATCAGCGTTGGTGAGGAGTGGATACCGGTGCCTACGTCGTTCAAGGGGACTTTCTCATGTATTGTCACACTCGACAGGAAAAGTAGGGAACAGAAACTGGTCGTGGTTAATGCGGAGGTCAACGGTCTCATCTGCGATAACACCGATGAGAAAGATGTAGTCATCTATACAGACGGATCTGTAAGACGACACCAACGAAGTTTATGGGCATTTCGCATTTACAGCACGCTCGGCAGGCAGAATAGGCAAAGAAGACAGTGGTGCATACGTCATGACTACGAGTAGTATGACAATGGAGGTGATGGCAGTGACCAAGGCATTCAAATGTTTAGAGTCACAAGACTACATCCACGCATGTATACTGAGTGATTCGATGAGCATGATAAAAAAGTGGAGGCGAGCTCATACGCATGCAATGGGTAGAGTCGTTGCAGAAATCCAAAATACGTAAGGTCAACTTTGTCTATGTTCCTGGACATGCGGGAGTACAGGGAAATGAAAGAGCGGACAGGTTGGCTAGCTGCGCTGTCGTTGAGAACGGGCAACCAATAGATCGGACGGACATCATCAATGCCCTCCGAGATGTGGGAAGAGCACAGGACTTCGACAAACACAGATCAACGTCACTTCTTCGGATGATAGAAATGGGAGTTAAGATGGGCACAGCCAGAAATGAGAAACTTAGTGGCCGTATAAGAAGACTTATCAACCAACATGGAACTGGAGTCGATAGTCGCTGGACACTGCGGGATTTGATGAGGATGGGATCTGAGCACCTATGGACATGTTCGGAGTGCAATGATGATGACCCGCAAATAACTCAATAACTCAAAATATATGAGAACGGAACTTGGTGCAATTCTTAGTTGAGCCGTCTCATAGAACTCGATTCAATTATTATATTTTTCTGCCGCATTTTGTTTCGAATGGGTTAAGTTCCCCTCCAGAAATAAATCACATATAGAGCTGAAAGAATGAAACGAAAACATTCCTGTTACAACATGAATGCCGTCAGACATTGCACAGAACTCGCAGTAAATCTTGACAAAGTTCCAATACCGAGTGAGCTGTTAAACCTCAGCACGACAGCCGCTAGATGCTGCTTTACAAATTTCTTATCAGCTTTTTTTCTTTTGCGTTTTTCTAGGTTTTATTCTTTTACATTCGCCCCCATTTTCTCTTTTGAGGACTTACTTTGCGATTCTTTTGTTGTTTTTTGTCATCTCAAAGCTGACATGTAAAAGAAAAGTAAAGAGCCCCCATCACGCCAAGTGGCGTATAGGAAATATGGTGTTAGTGACCATAAATTTTACAGACCTTCAGCACATGATTTTTGGGGTAATGTGGTCGGTTTTACGCCCGTGCCGCTATACCTTCCCAGAAAAAAATCCGGTACACATTAAAGGCTGGGTGAACCCGGAAGCCGTCGGTTGGGATCGAACCCTACCCCTTGTCCATTGTAAAGCTGCCATACACTCACCTTAATTTCTTGATCATAAATACATTTGTATTGTGGTTTTCACATTTCTGTCCCAATAGTCAACTCACTCCATTGTGTACGGTTTCAGACAAATTTGCTTTGGAAAGCATCTAATTTATTCTCTTTTCCTGTAATCTCGTGCATATGTAAAGTAAATGTAGATAATGCACCTGATTTAAATATTCTAAGCTTTTATTTTATGCTTGCTTTTTCCCAGTTCCACCCTTTTCTCAAGGCTTTCTGATAATAATTTTGTTCTTTGCGTCACCTCTTTGATCTATGCAATTTCGGACATCACTGGCGTGATCTAATAATAGAATACGCCCACTTTTTATCTCGGAAAGTCTAGCCGTGTTCTCCTCTGTGTGTTATTGTGTGTTATCTTCATCCTATTACCTTCTACCATAACTGTTTGTAGATACGATTAGGAAGATTGCCTTCCCAGAAACTGAGATAAAAAAGCAAAGTGAGAAATGGGCGTTTACTATCATCTTGTCTTCATGATATGCGCAGTGGGGGAAACAAAAACTCCATTATAACTTTGATAAAATGCCAAATTTAAACATCAAAGGAAAAATGACGATATTGATCAAATTCACGGTTATGTAGCATACAGCAAGCGGTCTAGAACCGGCCACTGGTAGTTACTGACATGCCCACTTAGTTCGTTTAACATTACTATGCGCTCTGTCTGGAGCCGCGATAGCTCAGTGGTTAGTGAACTGGACTACAAAGGACAAGAGGTAGGGTTCGATCCCAACCGATGGCTTCCTGGTTCACCCAGTCTTTAATGGGTACCGGATTTTTTTCTGGGAAAGTAAAGCGGCACGGGCGTAATACCGACCACATTACCCCAAAAATCATTAAAAAAATGTATGGTCACTAACACCAATATTCCCTATACGCCACTTGGCGTGACAGGGTTACTTTACTTTTTTATGCGCTCTGTCTCTAGTCTAGAGCAAAATGTTAATTAAAATATAACACACACACACAAACAAACAGATAGATTCTTTTTATTTTTCAATCAGCATTAAAACAAAAAGATGAGCTGCTAAACAGTGTCAACGAAAGGGAAATAATCTCATCACTAAATATCTCATCATTCAAGTCAAAGATATGATTCCACTGGCACGGGCGGTTGAGCAATTATAGATTTTAATTCGTTTGCAGTGATACCGGAGCCTTCGACTAACCATAACTATTTCGATCTTAGACCTAGGGAGTGAATGCGCTGACTGATGTCGCTTTCTTGATTTCACACGTTACGCTGGAGAAGTTGAAGTCACTGTTAAAACGTATCATCATCATCACCAGGTGCCTTGCCTGTTGACGTAGGTGATCATCTCACTTCACGTCTCTCGGTCCTTCATACATGTCATAATTTCAGTCGCTGTTTTTTTATTCTGCCATTTCTTTTAAATCCTGGTTTTCCTCTGCTCTTCTTTCCATCCATTCTGCTTATTATTGTATTATCCTAAATACCTTCTTTTCGCATCAAATGCTAAAAAAATGTAGATTTTCTTTTCTTATGATCCTTCTTTTCTTATGATATTTCTGGTTTTTCTGATATTTCTGGTTTTTCTGATATTTCTGGGTTTTCCAGCTCTTTCTAAACATTCTCCATTTGTTATTTGTTATTTTGGTTCCCATGGAATTGGTAGCATTATATGATAAAGCACATCTGGGTTGCCTCTAATATTTTCTGAGTTTTCTTGCTTATTGTTCATGATTCATTTCCGTATAGTAGAACCGGTTCTATACAGCACTTTAGGACACGTTTCTAACAAAAATTGACCATGATTTCTTACATAGGAGGTTTTTCATTCAATGGAATCCTGTCTTCGCTTGCTCTACTCTACTTTTAATATCTGCAGCTCATCTAATGATGTTAACTCTTTCCATAGGGAAGCTTTTTATCAACGCAACGGAAGAGATTTCAGAGACAACATTTTTCATGGTTTTAAGATTCAGTCTACATATTTATATTTATCTAACATATAACATATTATATATGAATTTTGAGATAATTTTGAACAAGGTATTAAACTTCACGAATACCAAGATGATACAAGACATGTAAAAAGAGTATGGCTTGATAACGGTTCACACTAATCGAACTGGGCGTGGTGCACTATGTGGCAAAACGTTCGCGGCCGAAAACGACATGACGCACAGTGCGGCGAAACGAATGGAAAGAGTTAAGACAAGCTCTTCTATATCAATAGACTCCACCGCTGCATGGACTACAGCGGGATTACACCCTCAGCTAGTTAACATTTATTTCAATTGCTAAAATCCAATGTAAACTGACGGTAAACTGATGTTCACGTTTGAATCGTTTAACATGACCTGGCTAAGTCGTAAGTCGCGTAACATGCTACAACAATGGGCAGAAACAAAATAAATAAATAGCAGAGATATGCAATTGACACAGAATTACTGAATGATAATGAACAAATACTGCAGGAATTGCTGGAAGAAACCAGACAAATAAGCAACCAATTCGATCTGGGTAGGAAGATTCAGAAAATAAAAACGATGATAATTTGGAGAAATTAAAACACATGATTAATATACAAAATGAATTAATAATCATCACAAATTGTATTTAAAAAAAACCGAATTATTAATATCTTAGAGACACGGTAATAGAATATGGCACAGTTAAGTGAGAGATAGGAAATAAAGTTAAATAAATGAATCTAGCATTATTAATAATGTTTAGAATAATCCAATAAATAACAATTATTAATTCAATAATTGTGATAATAATAGGGACATATATTTTGGATATATACAAATCATTTATTTTGGTGCTGAGCGAATTTAAAGTTGTAGATTCTAGCCTTTCTCATTGTAGCTACAACTGTCATATGATGAAATAAATCAACGAATAACTTGTTCCTTATTGAAAGTGCCTGCACAATACGGCTATTGTTCCTGGCTGTTAGTGTATAGTACCTGGGATCCAGACAGGACAGCGCGAAAATATATTTGTTATACTTTGGGGGTGCAAGTGTTTAGTAATCAAACCTTTAAAGATATATTGGGTTCGCTAGCGAGTGAAACATTTTGTATATGCTTTGTGCTTGTCCCCGCGGAAGAAGATATTTTTTTTATTCAAGCCGAAACGTTGGTTTGTCTAGCCTTCTCATTTCATCATATCTGATTGATCCTATTTATAGCCATTTTCTTTCGAACTGGCCCAATCAGCGACAAGTACGGGTAAATCGAAAATTCAGCCACGAGAAATAAACTGAAACGTGCTTTATTTTTCCGGACGAATATAAGAGAGAATTAGCCAGAACGGAAATCTAAATAACTGGACATGTGTTTGGTTCTCAAAAGGGAAACGACATCCGGGCCTGAACTAACAAAAAACTGAGAACTCTAACTTGTAAAGTGCGTGACTTCTTCTTCTTATTCTTTCCTTCCTTGTGTGTCTTTCAGCGTTGAGGAGAGATAATCTGTGGTCTTTTGCTCTTCTGTCTGCCTGTGCTGCTGTTAGGCTTCCTAGTGTTTCTAATATTCCATTAATCCATCTTCTGCGTAGTCAGCCCTTGAGTCTGGTGTTCTCGCAACGTTTATTGAAGGCTTTTTGTGTTGCGTTTTGATCGTTCTGCCTTATCATATGGCTAAATCATTTTTAATGTTATTTCACCCATGTTCTGTATAGTGATAATTATACCTAGGTATTTTATCTCAGTTCCTCATTTCTGATCTTATTTTTCAATCTGTTTCCTGTCATTTGTCTAACACATTTGATCTCGGTAGTATTTTTCTTATTGTTCTTGCATCTAGGATCGATTTCTGGCATTGGTAGCACAACGTCTAAATAAATATTAAATGTGAGCTGCTATTAGCATAGATCATACTGCTTTTGTTTCTTAAATTCCCAGTAACTCCACGCCCCTTTTACATTAATACTATCACATCCGCAGAGCAGACAGGTTGGCTAGCTGTACTGTCGTTGAGGACGGTTAACCAATGGGTCGGGCAGACATCATCAATGCTCTCCGAGATGTGGGAAGAGCACAGGACTTCGACAACCATGAGTCTACGTCGCTCCTTCGGATGTAAGAGATGGGAGTTAAGATGGGCACAGCCAGAAAGAAAAGACTTAGTGGGCGTGTAAGAAGACTTATCAACCAACACAGAACTGGAGTCGTCAGTCGCTGGACACTGTCGGACTTCCTGCGGAGGGGATCTGAGCACCTATGGACATGTTCGGAGTGCAATGATGATGACCCGTAAATAACTCAATATCATACCCGCCAACCCTCCCATTCCACATTTCTCCAGACTGAAAAGAATAGCATACGGACTCTACAGATGTTTTAATTTTGTAGTACAGAGATATTTCTTAAAGATGGATTAACAGGCCAAAATTTAAGGTTTTTGAAGCCAATATTCTGCCATTAATTTGTTCACTTACTTGTTTGATAGTGTCCTTGTTATTACTAAAACCAGCGACAAATATTCAGGCAGTATTTTGTATCAGATGAAACGAAAGTGAGAGAGAGAGGCAGATAGAGCGAGAGAAACTCAGTGAGAGGAAGATAGAGATATAGAGAACGAAGAGAACGAATTTGGCATTTTGGAAATTCATCATGACATTGCTGTTTTTAACTGGCTAAAGCAGGAGAAAAGTGGAGAGAGAGGGGGCGGGGAGAAAGAGACAGTGCGGGGAGGAAAGAGAGAGAGAAAGAGACAATGCGGGGAGGATAGAGAGAGAGAGAAAGAGACAATGCGGGGAGGATAGAGAGAGAGAAAGAGACAATGCGGGGAGGATAGAGAGAGATAAAGCGACAGTGCGGGGAGGACAGAAAGAGAGACAGAGATAAAGCGACAGTGCGGTGAGGACGAGAGAGAGAGAGAGAGAGAGAGAGAGAGAGAGAGAGAGAGAGAAAGACAGAGAAACAGAGAAATAGAGAAGGGGAGGGGAAGGCGGAGAGAGATTTGATCCCTTTGACATTTCCTGGCATTCTGTTGTATTCTGGGACAGTTGTGTCAAACTGACCCCTGGTAAATTTGTCAGTCCAGTTAAGGGATAAGCCACATCAAACCATCCCACAACAGAGAAACACAATATGATCACAATAAATAATAGTTAATTAAGAAAAGTAAGGGTCATTGGTCAGTCAGTTGGGCCAGTTATAAGTTGCTCTAGATATGGCCACTTTCGTCTTGTCAGACGTTCTAGTGGAGGCTATTGTGTATTTTTGTGAGGTTTTGTTTTTGTCGAACAGCTTCTCTCGTGGCTAATTCTACCAATGTTTAACAAACACACACGACCACAGAATGAACAAGTCAGGCCCACTGGTCCACACGGTTTTCCATTCTTTTTCATGAGTCTGTTATCTTCTATGTTTTGCCTTAGCATAGTCTCAAATGATGTTATACCGTTCCTTATACATGCTCTCCATGATGTGCGATCACTTGCCAGATGTTCCCAGTCATTTTCACAGATGGAGAAGTCATTCAGAGATGATTTACAGATATCTCTATATTGTAGATTAGATCTGCCGTAGTTGAGTTTTTCCGGGTGTTAGTTCACCATACACACACGGAAAAACTCAACTGGTTAGTTGAGAATGTTAACTAGAATGTTAGTTCGCCATACACACACGGAAAAACTCAACTGGTTAGTTGAGAAAGTTAACTAGAATGTTAGTTCGCCACACACACACGGAAAAACTCAACTGGTTAGTTGAGAAAGTTAACTAGAATGTTAGTTCGCCACACACACACGGAAAAACTCAACTGGTTAGTTGAGAATGTTAACTAGAATGTTAGTTCGCCATACACACACGGAAAAACTCAACTGGTTAGTTAAGAATGTTAACTAGAATGTTAGTTCGCCATACACCCACGGAAAAACTCAACTGGTTAGTTGAGAAAGTTAACTAGAATGTTAGTTCGCCACACACACACGGAAAAACTCAACTGGTTAGCTGAGAAAGTTAACTAGAATGTTAGTTCGCCACACACACACGGAAAAACTCAACTGGTTAGTTGAGAATGTTAACTAGAATGTTAGTTCGCCATACACACACGGAAAAACTCAACTGGTTAGTTGAGAATGTTAACTAGAATGTTAGTTCGCCATACACACACGGAAAAACTCAACTGGTTAGTTGAGAAAGTTAATTAGAATGTTAGTTCGCCACACACACACGGAAAAACTCAACTGGTTAGTTGAGAAAGTTAACTAGAATGTTAGTTCGCCATACACACACGGAAAAACTCAACTGGTTAGTTGAGAAAGTTAACTAGAATGTTAGTTCGCCATAATCACTTTATCTATCTTGGAAGTCACATTGATCGAGAAGGGGATACAAGCAAAGAAATTAGAATCAGAATAGCTAAAACAGCAATGTCTTTCAGAAGCCTTGAAAAGTTGTGGATATCAAAACTCATCAGCACAAACATAAAACTTAGATTATTCAAATCAATTGCACTATCAACCCTTACGTATGCGTGTGAAAGCTGGAAAACAACAAGAGATATAGAAACAGAGTTGAACGCATTCGAAAATAAATGTCTAAGGAAAATACTTGGTATAGCGTGGAACGAATTCAAAACAAACGAGGAAATTAGAGAAATCGCCAATCAACCACTAATATCTTCAGTAATAAAGAAAAGACGATGGTCAAATGTTGGACATGTGATGAGAAGAGATAATAACCGAATAGCAAAGCAAGCCCTCATATGGGAAACAACAGGTAAGAGAAACAGAGGAAGACCCAGAGAGACACTGAGAAGAACATTGATAAGAGATGCAAGAGCAGCAGGAATCGGCTCCCTCAATGAGATAGAGCTGCTTGCACAGAACAGAGACAAATGGCGAGATTTGATAAAATATCTTTAAAAGAATTGAAAACTGCTAGAACAAAAATTCAGATAAGAGAAGGAGTATCTTGATCTACGCCCTATGGGCCGGCTACGGCTCGAAAGGTCAATAGATAGATAGTTCACCATATTGTATTTGCCTTGGGATGAGCTTTTCTTCCATTCGCTGGACGTGCCCCAGCCATAAGTAGACCAAGAACTAAATAGACTGACTGCATGTCGATATTGCTGCCCTACAAGAAACAAGACTCTCAGACTCTGGTTCTGTCAAGGAAGGAAATTATACTTTTTTTTCTGGCGGGGTCTAGGTGTCGAAAAGCCAGGACTACATGGAGCAGGCTTCGTAGTATATAAGTTGCTCTAGTGTTATTTGAATTGATATTTGTTATAGGTACTGATACAACGTGTTTTGAGATCATTGCTTGAAACCACATCGATAACACCGGTCACTGACGTCATCCTCGTTTTGATTATCTTCTTGGGTTATCTTGCTTTCTTTCTCTCTTTCCATCTCTTTTTCTTTCTTTCTGTTTTTTTATCCCTTTCCATGTATCTTTCTTTCTTTCGTTCTCTCATTCCTTCTCCTTCCATTTTGATTTCTCTCCATCTTTGTTTATTTCTTTCTTCCTTTCTTTCTTTCTTTTTTTTCTCTCATTCCTTCATTTTTTCCCATTTCTGTTCCTTTGTTTCCACTAGAACGCTATCTCACATGGGCTCCACTAGAACGCTATCTCTCATGGGCTCCACTAGAACGCTATCTCTCATGAGCTCCACTAGAACGCTATCTCTCATGGGGTTCACTAGAACGCTATCTCTCATGGGGTTCACTAGAACGCTATCTCTCATGGGGTTCACTAGAACGCTATCTCTCATGGGCTCCACTAGAACGCTATCTCTCACGGAGCTCACTAGAACGTATTTTAACCTTAAGATCAAATGCATATCAAAAGACTTGTGTCAGAAAATCTTGGGATGGGATCTCATTTGTAAAAAAAATGAATGAATTAAACAAGAAGCCAAATGCTGACGAAACATCGTAGAAATATACAATCTCCCCACTTCTTATTTTATTTATGGAACTGGGTTGTGTGCACCGAGTTTTATATATATGTTGGAGAATAAGAGTCGCATGCTCATAGCGGTCGCCACGACGTCTACATGTAAGATTTTTTTTTTATTGAAGGCATATAAATAGGAATATATATGTAAGTTGATGTTCTGTTCATAGAAGTAAATAGTCGGTGATATCAATAGTGTGCCCTGCGGTAATGTCATAGGTAGAGAATACGACATATCTTCGAAGCAGGGTACAAGTCTTGGAGATATATAGATCCCGTTCTGCTTATTTACTATTATTGCCTTCCCCAACGCGTTGAGCTAGGCACATATTTATGTGGACAAACATCCCAGACAGCTGAACACATACTTTATGTCTATATTGAATATCTTAAACCGAGGAAAAGCACACTGGCCCATGGATACAACACTATAGGCAAAACTACATGGGTCTCTGGAATAAATACAAAAAAAAGACAACAACAAAAACACAATATAATGTGTACAAGAAGTGTCATTGACTATATAAATAATATTCTGGCGACAGAAATGAAGGAAAGAAAGAAAGAAAGAAGGACGGACAAGAAGACAGACAGATAAATAGATAGGCAGACAGACTGGCTGACAGACAGACACAATTTATAGATTAATGGATAGATTTGTCAGTTGAATTGACAGTAGAAAGTCAAGTTTTCATGAAATCTACGTTCAAATTTAAGCTAAACCAGGCTGTTACCGCTATAACCACACACTCTCATAGCTAGCAACATATGACAAATATTGATCACAACATTTCAACACTCGCTAATTTAAAAAAAAATAAAATAGAGACCATAAATGCACACAGTACAAAAAAAAATTGTACTTACCTCTAGGATTATCTATTCAAAATTCCTAGATTCCAAGATCTGAAAATTCAGACAGAATGTAAAATTCCAACACACTCTTCGCTCGCAGCATGTTTGTGAACCTCGCACTACAGCTCGTTATTTGAACACATTTCACGAAATTGAATATACGAAACAAAGCATAATAAAATAGATGTCCAAATTTTAAGCAAATTCTGGGAAATATTTGTCGGTCAATCCGGTATTTGCGAACGCTTCAAATTATGACTTAATAAAACTAAGAAGGTTCTAGAAACACCAGGACTGTGGAGGGAGAAACGCTGTTTTCAATGTTCCGAGTAGTAGTCGAGCGGCCGATTCCTTGAAACGACGTACTCGCAGCTGAAGACGAGGGGAGATACACATTCGATAGATTTCGTATGGAGATTCGGGTCGGAGAAAAAGAGGGCAATGCACGAAATAGCCGGACTTCATGACTGGTTTGTTTGTTTCTATTTATAGACTTTATATATCTGGTCAACCGGCTAAGAAAGGTCCAACATCATCATAATCATCATCAAGTTCCGTGTCTGCCTGCGCAGTGTTCATGCATGTCTACAAATGTATGTATCTACAGTTGTTCATACATTCTCTTTCTTACTCATTCTGTTATATCATCATCATCATGTGCCATACCGATTGGCGTAGGCGATCATGTCCTTCCACAATCTTCTATCTACAGTGCAATGTATAAGTTCTGCTGTTGACTGTTTTCCACGCCATGACACAAGCTATCCAGTGTTTTCTCTCTTTGTCGTCCGCGATCTCTCTTTCCTTTTATTTTGCCAGTTGTAACCAAGTATTCTCACTTTCCTCTTCTCATCATGTGCCAAAAAAGATGTTGATTGTTTTTTCTGATGTTTTTTAAGAGTTCCCTTTTGTTGTCGTTGTTTTGTATATATTCTGTTATATATATTTATATATATAATTATATATTCTGTTCTCTATATTCTCCTTTGTCATTTCTTCCCGGTGTATTATTCCACTTGCATCTCACAGCTGTTTGTTCTTCAAGTGGTTTCAATCTGTGACACCATATACACAACCTTAATTTAGTTGGGCTCAATTAAAATTGTATGTCTGAAATATATTTTAGTAGAAGAATGCTCGTAACTAAGAGATCTAAGGTTGACACATTTGAAAGTTCCTGAGTTACAGTATTACATTTAGACCGCAAATGTTTATACATTTTAAGATACAACTTCTTGTAATGAATTTGAAAGTATAAATGAAGAAACAACTATATTTTACTTTTTTAGAATGAAAAAAAGCAATGTAAATTGCTTAAAGTACCAGCGACAGACAGCTTTATCAAAACCAATTATTTGATTTCCTCATGATGTAGTTAAAATGATTTCCTTATGTATAAACACCTTACAGGAACAATCAGTCTGCAAATGTTCGAGAAATACTGAGTCGGGTGGGAGAGCGGATATGCGGATGCCCCGACTGCTATGAAATTGATTCCATCAATATAATAAAATACTTACATCTATACTTCTATTAGCACGTCTCGTTATTCTTTAGCTGACTGGTATTCTCGACATTTTTCAAAATCTATATTTCTATTGACTGGAGTGATTGTTATATCTGACGATCTGTTGTATATACATGTAGTTTGTTTTCACTGGTTAAGGTCGGTACAGATAAACAACACCAAGTAGCTAATCCTGCCTAATGCACAACGCCCCTCAACACATAATATGACGACATTGATGTTGAAGACAGTGAGAAAGTAAATATAAAATTGTATGTATCAGATTTACTAAAGTCATGAAAAAAACTAAATTCATGAAAAGCTTAATTCCAATAGATGACAGAATATACGTGGAAAACAAACCAGTAGAAGAGATCAATCACTTAATCTATCTTGAAAATCACATTGTTCGGGAAAGGGATACCAGTAAAGAAATTAGAATCGGAATAGCTAAAGCAGCAATGTCTTTCAGAAGCCTTGAACATTTGTGGAAATCAAAACTCATCAGCACAAACACAAAACTTAGACTATTCAAATCAAATGTACTATCAACCCTTACGTACAAATATGAGAGCTGGAAAACAACAAGAGACATAGAAACAAAGTTGAACACATTCGAAAATAAATGTCTAAGGAAAATATTTGGTATAGCGTGGAACGAATTCAAAACAAACGAGGAAATTAGAGAAATCGCCAATCAACCACTAATATCTTCAGTAATAAAGAAAAGACGATGGTCATATGTTGGACATGTGATGAGAAGAGATAATAACCGAATAACAACGCAAACCCTCATGTGGGAAACAACAGGTAAGAGGAAAAGAGGTCGACCCAGAGACACATTGAGAAGAACATTGATGAGAGAGGTAAGAGCAGCAGGAATCGTCTCACTCAATGAGATCGAGTTACTTGCACAGAACAGAGACAAATAGCGAGATTTGATAAAAGATATTTACAAGGATTGAAAACTGCTAGAATAAAAAAAATCGATAGGAGAAGGAGTATCTGGGTCTATGCCATAGGGGCCGACTACGGCTCCAAAGGTCAATAGATAGATAGATTTACTAAAGAAAACTACAGAAAAAAAGTGCAAAATTAAAAACGTTTCTACTATAGGCCTTCTTCAGTTTGGCAAAATAATAAAAAAGCGCGCAAAGATATAGGGCTAGATTTCTGCACAGCTTCAGTTCAAGCGTGTTTTCAGTTGTGTCACTATGTGATGTGGCCAGTGTCTATGCAAGCTGGCATGATTTTTCGTAACATTCATACAACTTTTACGTGACCGCTGATTGTTAAACAATCCAACTGAGGAACAACACAAAGACAGTGGCCTTTTTTTTTTAAAAACTATCCAACTGAGGAACAACACAAAGACAGTGGCCTTTTTTTTTAAAAACTATCCAACTGAGGAACAACACAAAGACAGTGGCCTTTTTTTTTTAAAACTATCCAACTGAGGAACAACACAAAGACAGTGGCCTTTTTTTAAAAAACTATCCAACTGAGGAACAACACAAAGACAGTGGCCTTTTTTTTTAAAAAAACTATCTAACTGAGGAATAAACCAAAGTCAGTGGCCTTTTTAAAAAAAAAACTATCCAACTGAGGAATAAACCAAAGACAAAGAAGATGCCGTCCGTCATCATCGCCCTCTTTTTCTTGTTTTCTTGCTCCCAGATCGAGCAGCCAGTGTACTATAATTCATCTTCTTCTTCAAGTACCGGGCCTGCTGGTGTAGGTGATCATGTCTCTCCACAATTTTCGATCTCGACAGTTATTTATCATTTCTGTTGTTGGCCTTCTGCCAAGCCATTCTCTTAAGCTTTCTGTTATTTTTTCTCTTTTTTTCCCTCTATCTCTTCGTCCCTCAATTTTCCCAGTTGTTACAATATATTCCAGTTGTTCTCTTCTCATTACATGGCCAAAAATGATGATTGTTTCTTCCTAATATTGGAAATTAGCTCTCTTTTTGCTTTGGCCTCTTTCGGAACGTTTTCATTACTATTCTTAACTGCCCATGGTATTCTCGACATTCTTCTGTAAAACCACATTTCTACAGACTCCAGTGATTTTCTTGTCTGTTGTCCTATTGTCTATGATTCGCATCCATATGTTAAGACTGGCTCTTCATAACATTTAAGAATTCTTTTTCTTTTTTCTATTGTCAAAGACAGAGCAGAATGGCGCTCCATGGTAGCCAACCTTCGTTGCGGAGACGGCACTCGATGATGATGATGATTGTCAAAAATGGATTGCATAGTATCTTCCTCATTTTTTGGAAAACTGCTTTTGCCTGAGCCATTCTGCATCTCACCTCTTTTGTACATCTTCCGTCTGAGGTTAACTAAGTTTCCAAATATTTAAATTAATTTTCCTGCTTTAATATTGTTCCACTTATCTTTATTTTGCACTGTAGTGATGTCTTTTTCTTTGTTGTTACCATTACCCCTGTTTTTTTGCTATTAAGGCTGAGTCCTTTATTACTATAATCACTACACCTATTTAGGAGACCATCAAATTTAAACCATTTGACATAGTTCATAGACCTCATTCCAAGAATGACATTTATATATCTCACTCTATCAGTTTTCACTTCAGCAGATCATCTTTCGTTAAAAACTTTGTCATTGGAAACTATACAATAGTACACAAATGTAACAAAATAAGTAAAATATAATAAATTATATAAACAAATAATAATATAAACAAAAATAAAATTAAAAAACATGTAACAATAAGTTACGTCTTATTGTAACTCAAAAAGCATCTTGTAACATTTTCTTCATCTTATTTTCTCTTTTCCCCCCGTGAACATGGCGGCGATGGTGACCGACTAGATAAAAGCCACTCTCGTTGTTCAAAGTAAATGGATTATTATTCTTCTACTTTCCTTCATCATCTGCCTTTCAGCGTCGACTGGAGATATATTTTGCGGTCTTTTGTTCGCCTCTGCTACTGTTATGTTTCCTAGTGCTTCTAATATTCCGTCGATCCATGTTTTTTGTGGTCGACCTTTTGGTATAATGTTCTCGCAACGTTTATTGAAGGCTCTTTGTGTTGTGTTTTTATCACTCTCCCTTGTCACGTGGCCAAATCATTTTATCTGCTGTTTCTTTATATATTTTATGGCGGGGTTATTCTCAACTTTTTTTTTCTCTGTTCTTTATCTCTGATCTTATCTCTCAGACTGTTTCATGTCATCGTCTGACACATTTAATCTCAGTAGTGTTTATTTTCCTTATTGTTCTTGCATCTAGGGTCCAGGACTGGCATTGGTAGCACAACGTTGGGATGAAGATTATATTGTATAGTGCTCGTTTTGCCTCCAGACTTATTTCCTTGTTGGACAATAGTGGTGATAATTGTCTACTGATTTAACAAGCTTTGTTGCATCTTGAGTCTATCTCTGCTGTTTGTGAATTTTCGTTTGTCACTAAACTTCCTAGGTATTTGAATTCTTCTACTTGTTTCCGTTCCCTGCCTTCTATATTTATGTTCATGTTCTGTTTCTCTTTTGCGACATTCATGACTTCTGTTTTGTTGTTGTTGATTTTCATGTTGTATTTTGTGCCTGTGCGTTTGAGAAGAAGAGGGATACCGGAGCAAAATTTTATATTCCTAGTCAAATAAAAAGTTTGATCGGAGCAATCCTTGAGGAACCCCACATCTTCCCATTGCTTCACTGGGGTCAGACCCCAGGCGTGGGATGTATATACATTTCTTTGTTATTATTTTCACTTTATTTGATCTCCTTATGATATCAGTAAAATAGTCATCATCATATTCATCAACATCATCAAGTACCTTGCCTACTGGCGTACTCATGTCTCTCCAAAATTTTCGATCTCGACAGTTATTTATAAATTATGTTGTTGACCTTCTCCCAAGCCATTCTCTTAAGCTCTCTGGTATCTTTTCTCTTTGCCTCCCTCTATTTCTTCCTCCCTCACCTCCCTCAATTATTATAAGTAAAGTAAAGTAATATAAAGTAAAATATTAGATGTTTTTTTTAAATCTAAATTCAATAACAGCTTTTCTAATCCCTGAATAAATTGTGAATATGTTTGTGGCTGAATATGAACATATTGTACTACATTCATCTTCGTTTTTCTTGAAATTGATATTTTTTGGGAGAAGATTTAGGTTTAAGATACCATACACAAATTTGATCTTTAAAAATTAATTAGTATAAAGATCTTTTTAATTTGATTAATACCATGCCGGTAAATATTTCAAAAGATTGATCAGTCTGACACTGCCGGCAGTGAGTCCGGAACAAATAATACAATTTAACATATTCTTGTGTCTTTTAATAATTAACTTAATTTTAATGCATGGTAAAAAAAATAAGATAAATCTCGAATTAATAAAAATGCGAGGAAATAAAGTACCGACATAAAGACTAGTAATTTTAGTGTTTTGTAGATGGCTTTCTTTAGATCTTTGTGCTTTTAATGTCCACATTGTTATTTTTGTCCTGTTTACAGTGTTGCTATTTTTTTTTATTATTACTGTGCTGTTATTGCTGTATTTTTTCTATTATTACTGTATCATTACGTTTATTTATAATTTGTATTGCATTTATTGTTAATATTTTATTTAATGTGTTCTTATAACATTTTTTGGTAATTATTTTAGTTTTTCATATTATTATTATTATTATTATTTTGTTTTATTTGGGTCATTATTTTTGTTTCTGATATCGATTTATTCGCAAATGTATCAACGTTTAGAACATGTTCCCATTTTGTTTAAATTTTCTAGAATATCAAATACTCTTTCTCATACTATTCTTAATTGTCTTGATCCTTAGATCCTTATCACCACACACTGGGCACCCTGCCTGGGATCTATACTGTAGTCAGTTTTTTGCTGCAAGTTTTGCCCATATCTGTCTATCTGTCATCCTTTCGAGCCGAAGACGGCACATAGGGCAGAACCACAATCTTAAAAACAGAAACCCTGCGTGCCAAAGTGGCACATATTGCAGAGATCACTGTTCTAAAATATATGGCGCTGTTTCCATAACAATACATTTTACAATGACAGCTATAACAGTGCCCATAACAGTGGACAAATTATATGGTCTACATTGTAACTGCTAGGAGTTCTTTAACGTGCGCACGTGTACACGTGATCTCCTTTGTATTGCCTTTTTCCGACAGGTCTGAATATCAGATATCACTACTCAATAGATCAAGGGAGGGTGACGTCACTACGGATTAATTTTTCTTATTTGTAAAAAATCATTACTGCCTGTGAGCTTTGGGTCTGGGGTTGAGTCCGACGTCTTCTTCTTCTTTCCTTTCTCATCTGCCTTTCAGCGTCGAGGGGAGATATAATTTGTGGTCTTTTGCTCTTCTGTTCGCCTCTGCTGCTGTTATGTTTCCTAGTGCTTCTAATATTCCATCGTCCCATCTTTTTCGTAGTCGATCCTTGGGTCTGGTGTTCTCACAACGTTTGCTGAAGGCTCGTTGTGTTATGTTTTTTCTTTCTGCCTTGTCACGTGGCCAAACCATTTTATCTGTTGTTTCCTTATATATTCTATGGCGGGGGCTATTCCCAGCTTTTTTCTCAGCTCTTCATTTCTGATCTTATCTCTGAGACTGTTTCCTGTCATTCGTCTAACACATTTCATCTCAGTAGAGGTTATTTTTCTTATAGTTCTTGCATCTAGGGTCTAGGTCTGGCATTGGTAGCACAACGTTGGGAAGTCCCTTCCCACTAAACTACCCAGCCGCCATTAATTACGTTATTTAGTTTATGCTCTACACTTCGGTTTTTTTTTATTTTCCAACACTTGATCTCGTATCTTTCCGAGTTGCGAGGGTGATTCAAGGCTTTAGGCATCTACAGGTTTTATCTATTAGATGGCATCAATTAAAACCGTGGTTAATAATCAAGTTTGGAGTCCTTTATAGAAGTTCGTCTTCACCACAACCCGTCAGAAAGAATCTCTGTCTCTAGCCAGATCTCAGACAGAAGATTCAATTCACCACAACCCGTCAGAAAGAATCTCTGTCTCTAGCCAGAATTCAGACAGAAGATTCAATTCACCACAACCCGTCAGAAAGAATCTCTGTCTCTAGCCAGATCTCAGACAGAAGATTCAATTCACCACAACCCGTCAGAAAGAATCTCTGTCTCTAGCCAGATCTCAGACAGAAGATTCAATTCACCACAACCCGTCAGAAAGAATCTCTGTCTCTAGTCAGAATTCAGACAGAAGATTCAATTCACCACAACCCGTCAGAAAGAATCTCTGTCTCTAGCCAGATCTCAGACAGAAGATTCAATTCACCACAACCCGTCAGAAAGAATCTCTGTCTCTAGCCAGATCTCAGACAGAAGATTCAATTCACCACAACCCGTCAGAAAGAATCTCTGTCTCTAGCCAGAATTCAGACAGAAGATTCAATTCACCACAACCCGTCAGAAAGAATCTCTGTCTCTAGCCAGATCTCAGACAGAAGATTCAATTCACCACAACCCGTCAGAAAGAATCTCTGTCTCTAGCCAGAATTCAGACAGAAGATTAAATTCACCACAACCCGTCTGAAAGAATCTCTGTCTCTAGCCAGATCTCAGACAGAAGATTCAATTCACCACAACCCGTCTGAAAGAATCTCTGTCTCTAGCCAGAATTCAGACAGAAGATTCAATTCACCACAGCCCGCCTGAAAGAATACCTGCCTCTAGCCAGTTTTTTCCACAAAACGTTGCATTCACCCCAGCCCATCTACAAGAACCTCTGTCTCTAGCCAGATCTCACACAGAAGGTTACATTCAGCATAGTTCGTTTGAAAGAATCTGTCTCTAGCCAGAACATCCACAGAAAATCACGTTCACCAAATCCCGTCAGAAAAAAAAAAATCTTCGTCTCTAACCAAATCTCCCACTTCTTCTGTTGTCTTTTTCAAGTTCTATTTGAAGTTTTGAAACCAAAAAACTTCTTTTTGGCCTGCCTTCGTCTCGTCTTCCTAGAACCATGACTTTGATAATATTTTTTTTACAGTCTGTTTGTAATCTACAATCTCTTTGTATTAAAATAACACAGAAAATATCAGTCGATGGTCATTATATAAACAACTTTAAAGGTTTCTGATGAGAGTCTAATCTCTAATAAGAAAGAAAAATAAAACAGTTGCATCAGACGGTCGACATTATAGTGATGGAAAGTAACAGCAACCTCAAGTGCCAAAAAAGTACAGAAAATATATCAGAACAAAGACATATCGTAAATTCGGAAATACAACAGGCAGTAGATTTAAATACCTAGGAAAGGGAGTTAGTTTCAAATGGTAGATGTGCTACATAAATAAATACAGACTTGATCTGATAAAGGCAGAATTTCAAAGAATGAGAAAGATGTAATGAATATCTATTTTTGTTTAAGGAAATATGACAAATGATCCTTCAGCTTAATGCGAATAGAGTGTTGACGTTCGGATGTGAATCATTGGCAAAAGGACAACGCAAAAGTCGTTAGAGATCACAAAAATGTGGTTTTAAATGAAATTGTTGAGAATACCGTGGGCTGCTAAAGTGAGTAATGAGAATGTTGAGAATACCGTGGGCAGCTAAAGTGAGTAATGAGAATGTTGAGAATATAGCGGGCAGCTAAAGTGAGTAATGAGAATGTTGAGAACACTGTGGGCAGCTAAAGTGAGTAATGAGAATGTTGAAAATACCGCGGGCAGCTAAAGTGAGAATGGTGAGAATACCGTGGACAGCTAAAGCGAGTAATGAGAATGTTAAGATTACTGTTGGCAGCTATAGTGAGCAATGAGAATGTTGAGAATACCGTGGGCAGCTAAAGTGAGTAATGAGAATGTTGAGAATACTGTGGGCAGCTAAAGTGAGTAATGAGAATGTTGAGAATACTGTCATCAGGTAAAGTGAGAAATGAAAATGTTGAGAATACCGTGGGCAGCTAAAGTGAGTAATGAGAATGTTGAGAATACCATGGGCAGCTAAAGTGAGTAATGAGAATGTTGATAATACCGTGGACAGCTAAAGTGAGTAATGAGAATGTTGAGAATACTGTTGGCAGCAAAAGTGAGTAATGAGAATGTTAAGATTACTGTTGGCAGCTATAGTGAGCAATGAGAATGTTGAGAATACTGTGGGCAGCTAAAGTGAGTAATGAGAATGTTGAGAATACTGTGGGCAGCTAAAGTGAGTAATGAGAATGTTGAGAATACTCGGCAGCTAAAGTGAGAAATGAAAATGTTGAGAATACCGTGGGCAGCTAAAGTGAGTAATGAGAATGTTGAGAATACTGTGGGCAGCTAAAATGAGTAATGAGACTGTTGAGAATACCGTGGGCAGCTAAAGTGAGTAATGAGAATGTTGAGAATACCGTGGGCAGCTAAAGTGAGTAATGAAAATGTTGAGAATACCGTGGGTAGCTAAAAGTGAGTAATGAGAATGTTGAGAATACTGTGGGCAGCAAATGTGAGTAATGAGAATGTTGAGAATACTGTGGGCAGCAAAACTGAGTAATGAGAATGTTGAGAATACTGTGGGCAGCTATAGTGAGTAATGAGAATGTTGAGAATGCTGTGGGCAGCTAAAGTGAGTAATGAGAATGTTGAGAATATTGTGGGCAGCTAAAGTGAGTAATGAGAATGTTGAGAATACTGTGGGCAGCAAAAGTGAGTAATGACAATGTTTAGATTAACGTGGGCAGCTAAAGTGAGTAATGAGGATGGTGAGAATACCGTAGGTAGCTAAAGTGAGTAATGAGAATATTGAGAATACCGTGGGCAGCAAAAGTGAGTTATGAGAATATTGAGAATACCATGGGCAGCTATAGTGAGTAATGAGAATGTTGAGAATACCGTGGGCAGCTAAAGTGAGTAATGAGAATGTTGAGAATACCGTGGGCAGCTAAAGTCAGTAATGAGAATGTTGAGAATACTGTGGGCAACTAAAGTGAGTAATGAGAATATTGAGAATATAGCGGGCAGCAAACGTGATTAATGAGAATGTTCAGAAAGAAGCCAAAGTTAAACGTAACTAATTTCTGATACCAGAGAGAAAATTTTACCAGTAGCGAAAAACAACCGGACAATACTGTGATAACTGGAAAATTTGAAGTACGAAGAGACAGTGGAAAACAAAGAGAAACTTTCAAAATAGTTTAAGAGAATGGCTTGTTAGGAAATCAACAAGGCTGGGTGGCCTGGGTAGTCAAGAGATACATCATCGGCCTTAAGATAGAACGGACTCGAGTTCAAAGCCCACTAGAAACGGGGGGTGATTTTTGAAAATTAGAAAAAAAATTAATCCGTTGTTTCTTTATGACGCTACACTCCTCTGATCTCTTGAGTAGTGAGATCTGATGCCTAGCCCTCTCGGATAACCCAATAAACAGGTGGTCCCGTGTGCACGTGCACACGTTAAAGAATCTTGGCAGTTAAAATAAAAAAAAAGAGTTGACCATAAATATGACCGCTACCAGGGCAAAATAGTCAGCTGTCAACAGAAACACACCCACACCGACGATCCCAGGTGGTGTTACGGAGTTCGTGCACGTGGGCCAGCGTTCTCCTCGGATTTTCTCCATGGGGGAGGGGGGAGAATAGCAGAGCGCCTATCTTTTCGTTCTGTGTACAGGGATGATGATCTTGACAAGAGGAATGAAATAACAGATATAGAGCTGCAGTGATTGAAAGTTACGAGATGACAGGGTTCCCTATGCTACAGGCATTTTTACTTGATGATGATGATGTTGATGATGATGTTGCTGTTGATGTTGATGATGATGTTGATGATGTTGTTGATGATGGTGATGATGATGGTGTTGATGATGTTGATGATGATGATGATGATGATGTTGATGATGTTTCTGATGATGATGATGATGTTGGTAATGATGATGTTGATGATGATGTTGATGATGTTTCTGCTGCTGCTGATGATGATGATGTTGATGATGTTGATGATGATGATGATGTTGATGATATTGATGATGTTGTTGATGATGTTGAAGATGATGTTGATGATGATGATGATATTGATGATGATGATGTTGATGATATTGATGATTATGTTGTTGATGATGTTGAAGATGATGTTGATGATGATGAACCACAGAGCCAGCACATCCACCCACTTTCTCCAAAGAAATACACAAATACATTATCAATTGAGTGGAATCACTTAATTATAAAAGGCACTATCCATCTTTTGGATCTATCCAACTTTTGTATTCCTACATGGTGCAGAACCATGGACATTAGACTAGAAAACAGAACAGAGAATTGACGCTTTTGAAATGTGGATATATAGAAGAATAGGTCGAATTTGATGGAGAGAAAAGAAAACAAATGACGAAGTCTTAAAACAACTAAAAATGATAAGAGAACTACTAAACACAATTCAAACAAGACAAATGCCATTTTTGGGCCATGTTAAAAGACACAAAAGCCTATTAAAAGCAATCCTGGAGGGGAAAATACAGGGTAAAAGAGGCAGAGGCAGACCAAGACTAACATGGACGAGTAACATCAAAAGATGGACATATCAGCCTATGACAACCTGCACCATCAAAGCAAGAGACAGAGCAGAATGGCGCTCCATGATAGCCAACCTTCGTTGCGGAGATGGCACCCGATGATGATGATGATCCATCTGTTCAGCTGTTACAGAATAAGGACAAAATTAAAAGGCACTACATGATAGTCGGCCTTCAATGTAAGGATAGAAGAACATGCTGATGTAATTTACATTCCTCCTTTAGTTACTTGATGCATCAATGAGTCACACTTGTCCTAACCTAAAATTTACATAATTGAGAATTTGCCAATAGCCGTGCGTTGCATCCGTTCAATTTTTGAGCGTGTTGGAATAGGCGGAGTCCAGCCAGACACGGACATTAAGGCAGTGTGACCTTATCGATAGGCTTATCTTTCCCGTTGGCGCTTCCTTTGCTGTCAATGATGACTTTTGTTTCGCTGGAAAGTTGGTCTTTTTTAATACTGTTGTGTTGTGTGACGGAAGATATAAAAAAGTATATAAGAGTGGATAGGGAAACAGGCAGAACAGAAGGGAAATTCTCACACGCTCTGGCACTCACCCATTCACATTCGCACGCACTTACTCACGCATTAACCCACTCATTCACGAATTTATTTACACACTCACCCACGCACTTAATTAATTTACACTTTCATAGGCTCACCGCCTACTCATCCACGCACTCACCCGCCCACCCACTCATTCACACACATACTCACTCACCCACAGGTTGGCCTCAGAAGCCTAGTTGGGAAAACCACTCGACTGGACTACCGACGTTCGGACAACCCGTGTTCGATTCCCGCTAAGAGCAGTTTGAATTGTACTCGTGGTTGGAAACAAAAAATACCCCCACGGTCGACCCAGCCGTTGGTAGATATGGGTACCAGGGTATTACCCTGGGAAGGTGAGGAATGTCGCTTCGCATCGTGAGTTTCGATGCTTGAAGCGACACTATCCAGAAATCTCCGAACATTTCTAGATAGGCGACCGAGCACATATGGGTGTAAACTCGCGTGCTAAGACGCCGGTTCAAGTCTCGTACTTTACCTTTACCTTACTCACTCACCCAACCACTCATTCACTTATCTCTTCACCAGTATGTCGTCGCTATAGCATGGATGCAAGCAGCCAGAACTCCCATAATCCTCTATAACATCCACCTTTAGAGTCTGTGAATCAAGTTGTCTATATTCTGATGTTGTCCTCCGATCTCTTCTCTTTTTGGTGTTTACTATTTCTCCTTTGCAAAAATTGTTTTATATACTAGACCTCTTTATTTTGTATTTCCTTACAGTAGCTACAGTAAAACAGGCCGACCCAGAGAGACGCTGAGAAGAACATTGATCAGAGAGGCAAGAGCAGCAGGAATCGGCTCCTCCAATGAGATAGAGTTGCTTGCACAGAACAGACAAATGGCGAGATTTGAAAAAATATCTTCGCAAGGATTGAAAACTGCTAGAATAAAAATTTAGATAAGAGAAAGGGTATCTGGGTCTATGCCCTATGCGCCGGCTACGGCGAAAGGTCGAAAGATAGATAGATAGATAGATAGATAGATAGATAGATAGATAGATAGATAGATAGATAGATAGATAGATAGATAGATAGATAGATAGATAGATAGATAGATAGATAGATAGATAGATAGATAGATAGATAGATAGATAGATAGATGGATGGATGGATGGGTGGGTGGATGGATGGATGGATGGATGGATGGATGGATGGATGGATGGATGGATAGACGGATAGATAGATAGATAGATAGATAGATAGATAGATAGATAGATAGATAGATAGATAGATAGATAGATAGATAGATAGATAGATAGATAGATAGATAGATAGATAGATAGATAGATTAGCTAGTCAGAAGGATGATACACTGGACTTTCTTCCCTTCAACATCTTTGGGATAATAATGCCCCATGACGTCTGAAGCAAGGGAGTGAACAAATTATATTTTGACAGCTGTAGGCTACATTAGTTGGAGTTCTGGTGCCCATTGTTTTTCCTCGTTGATATTACTACTTTCCTTATTTTAGGGCGGGGTGGTAAGACGTCATCCTCTGGGAGGAAGGTCAGGGTTGGAGTAGCGTCACGTGCGATGGAGGTTTTTATTTTCGAATACGTGGATTTTGACATTCCCCTTCCCTGGTTTTTGTTTAGAGAGATCTCATGTTTAGCCTTACAGAACTGAAAGCTTAATGTACACTTTAAATAACCGTTGGTAGTCACAAAGCGAAATGAGTAGGCCAAATCGGACCTTTGCTCGAACACGTGTTATGGGTAGGTAAATGTGAATCACATCATCTGTACCATTTTCGTGAAATGAATTATTGTTTTCGCCGGCGCTGCGGTGTTCGTGTATCCGGTTGAAATCATTTTCAGTGATTTCGCTAGACAGTGGCGGCGGCGCTGCATGCTAGAGAGGAGATCTGAGCAATATTGAAGTTGTTGTACAATGATCAATAGTGATTCTCTTTCGGACTAAACTAAACCTCTCACCTTCCCAAAATTCGTGAGTCAGGTACACATTTATTTGTTGTCTCTGTGGACTTGAGACCGCCTAGAAGTGCTTGAACATAAGTTCACCTTATCGCTAAGCCAACGCGCTGCTACTATGCCACTCCCATCATCAGTGAGAGAAACTAAAATATACTTGTATTTGTGTAGTCATCTACGTCAAAATGAAAGCAATAAAAAGAGTTCTTCAATGCTATGTTGAACCCATCACGATGTAACCGAATCGTTGTCTGTACCGTGTTATTTAATAAAATAATGGACACAAAATTACTAACATAGAATTATGGAAAAGTCAAATACCAATGGAAGAAAAAGATACAACGAAGACGATGACGCTGGATAGGACACACACTGAGGAAGCCAACTGAGAGTATTACACCACAGGCTCTTTTATGGAATCCCCAGGGGAAGAGACTAAGTGGAAAACCAAAATACTTAGTGTATTCAGAAAATAATGCAGAGCACCGGTTTTATCGGGAACCGCTAAATCAAAAAGCATCACATTTTTACGCAGCAGATACGGATATGTCATGTAAACATCGGTATCATTCAACAGAATTCCCATCCACTTGTACAGCTTTACGCCAGCGCGCAACAAGTGCATGTATTCCTAGCCTGTACCAGTCTTTGTCTTGATCGTGTAGCCATTTCTTAGCTGCATGAATCACTGACCTTCAAACCTTGTTCCAAGGAGGGCCTTCTTTAAGTGGACCAAAGAGATGGAAATTAGAGGGTGTCAAATCAGGGCTGTATGATTGATGTGGGTGTACAGTCCAACCCAATCCTGTGATTGTTTCCCGTGTTGCCAGACTTCTGTGAGGGCTCGCAGTGTCATGAAGGAGAAACAGGTATGCTGGATTCTTGTGCTGCCGAACTCTGCAAAAACAAATTGACATAACTCAATGTTTGACATTGACATGTCTTAATGTAAGCTTGTGAGTTGATTGTCTCTCCTCTTGGCATAACCTCCACAAGAATCACAATCAATAACCCAACAGACAGTGACCAAGACCTTTTCAGCTGAAGGAGATGTCTTGAATTTCTTCGTGGTGAGTGCTGATGATGTCACTCCATTGACTGTCTTACATGTCTCAGGTTCAAAATGATGTGCCCAGGTTTCGTCACCTGTAACAATCTTGGCCAAAACATTCTCTCCATCAACATTAAATAGTGCCAACAGTTCAGAAGAAATTGTTTTTCTTTGCAATCCGTGACCTTTTGTGAGATTTCGTGGAACCCATTATGCAAAAACTTCGAATTCGAGAATTTGTATAAGTGCATATACACTACCAATGCTGACCGACAACTTTAAGGCAAATTGTTGAGTAGTAATGCACCTATCTGTAAGAATAAGGTCAACATCTCTGCATTGATGTCTGTGGCAGACTGTCTACAGCGCAGCCGATCTACAAGCTCCGTATCTCTGCTTTCCGATTCTTTTCATTTCTGAACCCACTCTCTGACTTACTGTGCTGCTGTGGACTGCAAAACTCCCCATACACATCACATAGGCGCTTGTGAATGTTCACAACAGTTTCACTCTCTACGACGAGAATTTCTATCACAATTTGCTGCTTATAACGCAAGTTGCTAACATGCTCCATTTCATCGGTTCGGTGCAATCGTATTAATTACACATTGACATAGTGAACATATTCCATGTTTAAAGTGTGCAATATATCATGCTTCTATGTTTATTATTAGCTGAGAGAACCGATATAGTGCATTACCTTTTGAACGCCCCTCGTATTCTTGAATAATGCAGGTGGAAGCAGAGATGAAGAGGATGGAGGAGACATGGAATGATCTTAAAAGAGTGGCAAGAAATAGAACTACGTGGGAAGCGATTGTTGAAGACATATGCTCCATAAGGAGTTCAAAGTCAGAAGAAGAAGAAATGTGTTAATCGTCCATTTCGGTAATGACAGTTAAGCGTTTAATACAAGTCTTAGTACAGGTTGTGCATGCAAATATGATTGATAAACAACAAGATTTCTATACAGGTTGGCCTCTGTAGCCTTGTTGGGAAAATCATCCTGGGGTACCGACGTTCGGACAAACCGCGTTCGATTCCTGCTGGAAGCAGTGTGAATTGTACTTGTGGCTTGAAAAAAATACCCCTGCGGTCGACCCATCCACTGGCAGAAATGGGTAATTGAGTAGCACTCTGGAAAGGTGAGGAATCCCGCCTTGCATCGTGAGCTTCGATGCTTGAAGCGACACTTTCCAGAAGTCTTCGAACATTCCTGGATAGGCGGCCGAGCACACCCAGGGTTGAAACCTCGCGTGCTAAGACACCGATTCAAGTCTCCTACTTTACCTTTATCTTCCCTTACCTTTCAATAGCAAAGCTGACAATGCATTTTTGTTTTGGCCCTGATATAAATTTATCTATCTTTATCATGCAATCATTTGGGACAGTTCTGCTTGCATCTCGGTTTCTTTTTAATTAAAAAAAAAAATTAAACAGGGAAATATGATAGAGACCTCATAACAAAACATATCAGTAATTAAACAACAGCATCGGGAACATTACTGGATTAAAAGGAAGAAAAAGGGTGAGGGGGATATCAAATTATTGATCATGCAAAGGGAGGGCCTAATGGAAGGTTACTATCTGGAAGGGGAGATAATGACAATGAAAGAACATCACTAGGTATAGATTTAAAATAGAGAAATGCAGGGGAAATATTGTAAAGATTTCGCTTTGGGAATTAGTTGACAGAATAAGAAGATGAGACAGTGAAATAAAAAAAAAACGAAGAAATGTTCACTTTATGGCCTAGGAAATGATGGAGTAAGAACGACAGAATGTAAGACAGAAGAAATGTAGAAAACAGAATAAATCAAGCATTACAGCTATCCCTTGAGAACATATATCAGAGAATGCAAAAAAAATGTATATTTAGATAGGTTTAAAGAAGAAAACGAATTGTTATATCTTATATCTAACAAAGGGCAGACAGGAGAAAAAATATATTGAAAGGTTTTATTTTTAGCAAAAATGATAGTCAATTAAAAGTTTTCCAATGACAGATAAAAATATACGGAAAACATCATGTATAGAATGGTCTAGTTTTCAGCTGATTTATTGCTATTTATAAACTCAATCAATTTTTGTTTAATAAAAACTATCTTGCTGCTTGAGAATTAATAAAACCAAGTTAATTAATTTTTTTTTTTAAATCGATGACGTCTATCAACATAAAGCGTGAATGAATTTAAATACAAGAAATAAAAATAGATCTGGGAAGAATGTCGACAAAATTGTTGTAGAACATCGTCATCTTGTGCCTTTGTCAGATTAAAAGGTTGGCTAACAAGGAGCGTCATTTCACTCAAACTCTTGCCTTGACAATGTCACATTCTCCTGTAAAAGTAAAGGTAAAGGTAAAAGTAAAGGTAAAGGTAAAGGTACAAGTAAAGGTAAAGGTTGAAGTAAAGGTAGAGGTAAAGGTAAAGCTAAAGCTAAAGGTAAAGGTAAAAGTAAAGGTAAAGGTAAAAGTAAAGGTAAAGGTAAAGGTGAAGATTAAAGTAAAGGTAAAGGTAGAGGTAAAGGTAGAGGTAAAGGTAAAGGTAAAGGTAAAGCTAAAGGTACAGGTAAAGGTAAAGGTAAAGGTAAAGGTAAAGCTAAAGGTACAGGTAAAGGTGAAGATTAAAGTAAAGGTAAAGGTAGAGGTAAAGGTAAAGGTAAAGGTAAAGGTAAAGGTACAGGTAAAGGTACAGTAGTAGACTTGAATCGGCGTCAGGCACGCAATTTTTCACACATTTGTGCCCGGCAGCATATCCAGATGTGTTCGGAGACTTCTGGATAGCATCGAAACTCACGATGCCATGCGGCATTCCTCACCTTCCCAGAGTTATACCCTGGTACCCATTTCTGCCAGCGGTTGGATCGACCGCAGGTGTATTTTTTTTCTAACCACGAGGACGATTCACACTGCTTTCAGCGGGAATGGAACACGGGTTGTCCGAACGTCGGTAACCCATTTCTCTTGCGCATCACTGAATCATTTCAGAGCAAGAGGTATGTTTACAATACTCTGAAAAAAAAATTACAAATACTTAACAACAGAAAATACAAAGAGCAATATACAGCCCGAAGCAGGATGGAACCCAGGGTAAGAAATACACCGAAGCTACACACTCGTCACGAGCGGAATTAACAAAATGGCGGAAGTAAAGAAACACGGTGTCGGTTCCATTATTGAAAGTAATACTGCCAAAAACATAATAGAAATAGATTACATCTCGGAAAGAATTATAAGTATTAAATTAGCAGAAAAAGGAGGAAATACCACTTGTATTCAAACATATGCTCCATACAACGACACATATAGTGAGGACAGCAAACAAGAATATTTTGATGAACTCTCAGCCAATAAAGTCAAAGTACGCAGAGAAATTGTTTGTACTAGGAAATTTCAACGGTAGAGTAGGACAAAGGATAACACCATGGGAATTATACCTAGGACCATTTAGTGACATTAGAACAGAGTGTAACAGTAATGGTGAACACCTACTAAATATTTGTGCAGAACATGATCTTTATATAACAAACACGTTTAATCAGCACAATCGTAACCAAATACTTACTTGGTATAAATGGAATGACACGGACAAGGCCTCCCAAATCGATTTTATTTTGACTAGAAGACATCAAAGGAGGGACATAACTGACTCAAGATCTATACCAAATGCAATATTAGATACTGACCATAAGCCTGTTTTACTATGGCAGAAAAATGGGTTAGGAAACTACAGATGACAAGACCTCAAGCACAAAGAATCGATCTAAAAGCAATAAAGAATGTAAACATACAAAACGAAATAGAAGAATCCGTAACCAACAAATACCTAACCCGAATACAACCTACAAACATAGAAGAAATATGGAAACAGTTTAAAGAAGGTTGCGTTATTTCTAGCGATATTTCTAGCGGTATTTCTAGCGGCATTTCTAGCGGTATTTGTGGCGGTATTTCTAGCGTTATTTACACGGTTATTTCTAGCGTTATTTCTTGCATTATTTCTAGCGTTAGTTACATGGTTATTTTTAGAGTTATTTCTATCATTATTTTTAGCGTTATTTCTAGCGTTATATCTAGCGGTATTTCTAGCGTTTTCTAGTGGTATTTCTAGCGGCATTCCTGGAAGTATTTCTAGCGGTATTTATGGCGGTATTTCTAGCGTTATTTACACGGTTATTTCTAGCGATATTTTTAGGTATATTTCTAGCGATATTTATATGGTTATTTCTAACATTACTTCTAGCGTTATTTCTTGCGTTATTTTCATGGTTTTTTCTAGCGTTATTTCTAGCATTATTTACATGGTTATTTCTAGTGTAATTTCTAGCGTTATTTCAATGGTAATTTCTATCATTATTTGTAGCATTATATCTAGCGTTATTTCTAGCGTAATTTCTGGCGGTATTTCTAGCGGTATTTCTGTCATTATTTTTAGTGTTAATTATAGAGTTATTTCGAGCGATATTTCTATCGTTATTTAAATGGTTATTTCTAGTGTTATTACTTGCGTTATTTTCATGGTTATTTCTTGCGTTATTTCAATGGTTATTTCTATCAATAGTTTTAGCGTTATTTCTAGCGTATTCTAGCGGTATTTCTGGCTGTATTTCTGGCGGTATTTCTAGCGGTATTTCTATCATTATTTTTAGTGTTAATTATAGGGTTATTTCCAGCGATATTTATAGCGTTATTTACATGGTTATTTCTAGTGTTATTTATTGCGTTATTTAAATAAATATTTCTAGCGTTATTTCAATGGTTATTTCTATCATTATCTGTAACTTTATTTCTAGCGGTATTTCTAGCGATATTTCTAGCGGCATTTCTGGCGGTATTTCTAGCGGTATTTATGGCGGTATTTCTGGCGGTATTTCTGTCATTATTTTTAGTGTTAGTTATAGGGTTGTTTCGAGCGATATTTCTATCGTTATTTAAATGGTTATTTCTAGTGTTATTTCTTGCGTTATTTTCATGGTTATTTCTTGCGTTATTTCAATGTTAATTTCTATCAATAGTTGCAGCGTTATTTTAGCGTTTTCTAGCGGTATTTCTATCATTATTTTTAGTGTTAATTATAGGGTTATTTCGAGCGATATTTATAGCGTTATTTACATGGTTATTTCTAGTGTTATTTATTGCGTTATTTTAAAAAATATTTCTAGCGTTGTTTCAATGGTTATTTCTATAATTATCTGTAGCTTTATTTCTAGCGGTATTTCTGGCGGTATTCCTAGCGGTATTTCTATCATTATTTTTAGTGTTCATTATAGTGTGATTTCTAGCGTTACTTAATGCATTTTTTCAATGGTTATTTCAATAATTATGTTTGGCTTTAATTCTAGCGGTATTCCTAGCGGTATTTCTGGCGGTATTTCTGGCGGTATTTTTTATCATTATTTTTTGTGTTAAGTATAGGTTTATTTCTAACGTTAATACTTGCATTATTTCAATGGTTATTTCTATCTTTATTTGTAGCTTTATTTCTAGCGGTTTTTCTAGCGGTATCTATACCGGTATTTATAGCGGTATTTCTAACGGTATTCCTAGCGGTATTTCTGGCGGTATTTCTATCATTATTTTTAGATTATATCATAGGTTTATTTCTAGCGTTATTTATTTCATTATTTCAATGGTTATTTCTATCTTTAAATGTAGCTTTATTTGTAGATTTATTTCTAGCGGTATTTCTGGCGGTATTCCTAGCGGTATTTCTGGCGGTATTTCTATCATTATTTTTAGAGTTTATTATAGGGTTATTTCTAGATGTTAATTCTTGCACATTGCAATGGTTATTTCTATCTTTATTTGTAGCTTTATTTGTGACGGTATTTCTGGCGGTATTCCTAGCGGTATTCCTAGCGGTATTGCTGGCGGTATTCCTAGCGGTATTTCTATCATTATTTTTAGTGTTAAGTATTGGGTTATTTCTAGCGTTAATTCTTGCATTATTTCAATGGTTATTTCTATCATTATTTGTAGCTTTATTACTAGCGGTATTTCTAACGGTATTTTTGGCGGTATTCCTGGCGGTATTTTTGACAGTATTCCTGGCAGTATTTATGGCGGTATTTCTACCATTATTTTTAGTTTATATTATAGGTTTATTTGAAACGATAATTCTTGCATTATTTCAATGGTTATTCACATCATTATTTGTAGCTGTATTTCTGGCGGTATTCCTAGCTGTATTTCTGGCGTTATTCGTAGCGGTACTCCTGGCAGTATTTGTGGCGGTATTTCTGGCGGTATTTCTATCATTATTTTTAGAGTTGATTATAGGTTTATTTCTAGCGTTAATAATTGCATTATTTCAATGGTTATTTCTATCATTATTTGTAGCTTTTTTTCTAGCGGTATTCCTAGCGTTTTTCCTGGCGGTATCCCTAGCGGTATTTCTAGCGGTATTTCTGGCGGTATTTCTATCATTTTTTTTAGTTTATATCAAAGGTTTAATTCTAGCGTTATTTATTTCATTATTTCAATGGTTATTTCTATCTTTAATTGTAGCTTTATTTGTAACTTCATTTCTAGCGGTATTTCTGGCGGTATTCCTAGCGGTATTTCTGGCGGTATTCCTATCATTATTTTGAATGCTTATTATAGGGTTATTTCTAGCGTTGATTCTTGCATTATTTCAATGGTAATGTCTATCTTTATTTGTAGCTTTATTTCTATAACTATTGTTAGAGGTATTTATGGCGGTATTCCTAGCGGTATTTCTGGCGGTAAATTCTGGCGGTATTTATATCATTATTTTTAGTGTTAAGTATAGGTTTATTTCTAGCGATAATTCTTGCATTATTTCAATGGTTATTTCTATAATTATTTTTAGCTTTCTTTCTAGCGGTTTTTATGGCGGTATCACTAGCGGTTTTTCTAGCGGTATTTCTGGCGGTATTTCTGGCGGTATTTCTATCATTATTTTTAGTGTTAAGTATAGGTTTATTTCTAGCGGTAATTCTTGCATTATTTCAATGGTTATTTCTATAATTATTTGTAGCTTTATTTCTAGCGGTATTTCTAACTGTGTTTCTGGCGGTATTCCTGGCGGTATTTCTGGCGGTATTTCTATCATTATATTTAGTTTATATTATAGGTTTATTTCTAACGTTAATTCTTGCATTATTTCAATGGTTATTCCCATCATTATTTGTAGCTTTATTTCTGGCGGTATTCCTAGCGGTATTTCTGTCGGTATTCCTAGCGGTAATCTTGGCGGTATTTGTGGCTTTATTTCTGGCTGTATTTCTATCATTATTTGTAGAGTGTATCTCTCTCTCTCTCTCTCTGCGATCAGGACCCAATCAGAGTAGGATTCCAGCTCCTCACATGAACTCAGCTGTCAGGTTAGGTGTGTTACAAACAGAACATCACAATTAGAGTCTGCCAGATCCACTGTGATTGAACACCCGTTAAAAACGTTGCACAGTGTTCTGCGCCAGTGGCCCAGTGCATCCGATTTAAGCCAGCACTTTATTCAGGTTTGCTTTCCCTAGCCTTTTATTTGTCCCCAATCTTCGTGCAAGGCAGCGGGTGATCTTTTCTGTAGGGGGATTCTGCCCTTAGATGGTCGGCCCTCCCAGGTTTACGAGCACCATCTACCCGAGTCATTAGAGGTGACTAACACAGACAGAGTTTATTATAGGGTTATTTCTAGCGTTAATTCTTGCATTATTTCAATGGTTATTTCTATCTTTATTTGTAGCTTTATCTGTAGCTTTATTTGTAGCGGTATTTCTGGGGGTATTCCTAGCGATATTTCTGGCGGTATTCCTAGCGGTATTTCTAGCGGTATTTTTTATCATTTGTTCTATTTCTATCATTATTTTAAGAGTTTATTATAGGTTTATTTCTAACGTTAATACTTGCATTATTTCAATGGTTATTTCTATCATTATTTGTAGCTTTTTTTCTAGAGTATCCCTAGTGGTTTTTCTGGCGGTATCCCTAGCTTATTTTCTAGCGGTATTTCTATCTTTATTTTTAGTTTATATCATAGGTTTATTTCTAGCGTTATTTATTTCATTATTTCAATGGTTATTTCTATCTTTGATTGTAGCTTTATTTGTAGCTTTATTTCTAGCGGTATTTCTGGCGGTATTCTTAGCGGTATTCCTAGCGGTATTTCTTCTAAGATCCCAAAAAAGGGCAATCTTAGAGATTGTAACAACTGGAGAGGCGTGACACTTTTGTCAGTTGCCTCAAAGTTATTCTGCAAAATCATCCTAAATAGAATACAGGATTCAATAGATACAGTAATGCGTGAAGAACAGGCTGGGTTTAGATAAGGGAGAAGCTGTCTTGACCACATTTTCACTCTACGACTTATATTGGAGGAACACATTGTAAAGCAAAAACCTTTTGTACTTAACTTCATCGACTTCAAAAAAGCATTTGATAGTATTCATAGAGATTCTTTGTGGAAAATTCTGAAGCAATATGGTTTACCATAAAAAATCATAAATATTATCAAAGACATGTATGATGGTTACACATGTGCAGTTCGAACAGAGGAAGGACTGAGCGAATGTTTCCCAATAGAAACTGGGGTTAAACAAGGATGTATTTTATCGCCCTTGTTATTTGGAATTGTTATGGACTTCATAATGAAGAAATGCTGCACTGGTAATAAAGGCATCGAATGGATACAAGGAGACCATTTGGAGGACCTCGACTTTGCTGATGACATAGTTCTCATCAGCAGTCAGATAAAAACGATGCAGGAAAACACAAATGAACTATCATCAATAGCCAGTAAAATTGGGCTTGAGATCAATCATGAAAAGACTAAAGTCATGAAAAGTTTAATTCCAACAGGTGACAAAATATACATGGAAAACAAACCAGTAGAAGAGATCGATCACTTTATCTATCTTGGAAGTCACATTGATCGAGAAGGGGATACGAGCAAAGAAATTAGAATCAGAATAGCTAAAGCAGCAATGTCTTTCAGAAGCCTTGAAAAGTTGTGGAAATCAAAACTCATCAGCACAAACACAAAACTTAGGCTATTCAAATCAAATGTACTATCAACCCTTACGTATGCGTGTGAAAGCTGGAAAACATCAAGAGATATAGAAACAAAGTTGAACGCATTCGAAAATAAATGTCTAAGGAAAATACTTGGTATAGCATGGAACGAATTCAAAACAAACGAGGAAATTAGAGAAATCGCCAATCAACCACTAATATCTTCAGTAATAAAGAAAAGACGATGGTCATACGTTGGACATGTGATGAGAAGAGATAATAACCGAATAGCAAAGCAAGCCCTCATATGGGAAACAACTGGTAAAAGAAAAAAGAGGAAGACCCAGGGAGACACTGAGAAGAACATTGATGAGAGAGGCAAGAGCAGCAGGAATCGGCTCCCTCAATGAGATAGAACTGTTTGCACAGAACAGAGACAGATGGCGAGATTTGATAAAATATCTTTAAAAGAAAACTGCTAGAACAAAAAATTCATATAGGAGAAGGTGTATCTTGGTCTACGCCCTATGGGCCGGTTACGGCTCGAAAGGTCAATAGATAGGGTTATTTCTAGCGTTAATTCTTGCATTATTTCAATGGTTATTTCTATCAATATTTTTAGCTTTAATTCTAGCGATATTTCTGGCGGTATTCCTAGCGGTATTTCTAGCAGTATTTCTGGCGGTATTTCTGGCGGTATTTCTATCATTATTTTTAGAGTTTATTATAGGTTTATTTCTAACGTTAATACTTGCATTATTTCAATGGTTATTTCTATCGTTATTTCTAGCGGTTTTTCTGGCGGTATCCCTAGCGGTATTCCTAGAGGTATTTCTGGCGGTATTCCTAGCGGTAATCCTGGCGGTATTTGTGGCGGTATTTCTATCATTATTTTTAGATTTTATTATAGGGTTAATTCTAGCGTTAATTCTTGCATTATTTCAATGGTTATTTCTATCATTTTTTTTAGCTTTAATTCTAGCGGTATTTCTGGCGGTATTCCTAGCTGTATTCCTAGCGGTATTTCTGGGGGTATTTCAATCATTATTTTTATTGTTTATTATAGGGTTATTTCCAGCGTTAATTCTTGCATTATTTCAAATGGTTATATCTATCTTTATTTGTAGCTTTATTTGTAGCTTTCTTTCTAGCGGTTTTTCTGGCGGTATCCCTAGCGGTATTTCTAGCGGTATTCCTAGCGGTATTTCTGGTGGTATTTCTATCATTATTTCAAGAGTTTATTATAGGGTTATTTCTAGCGTTAATTCTTGCATTATTTCAATGGTTATTCCCATCATTATGTGTAGCTTTATTTCTGGCGGTTTTCCTAGCGGTATTTTTATCGGTATTCCTAGCGGTAATACTGGCGGTATTTGTGGCGGTATTTCTGGCGGTATTTCTATCATTATTTTTAGAGTTTATTATAGGGTTTTTTCTAGCGTTAATTCTTGCATTATTTCAATTGTTATTTTTATCTTTATTTGTAGCTTTCTTTCTAGCGGTTTTTCTGGCGGTCTCCCTAGCGGTATTTCTAGCGGTATTCCTAGCGGTATTTCTATAATTATTTTTAGAGTTTATTATAGGGTTTTTTCTAGCGTTAATTCTTGCATTATTTCAATGGTTATTCCCATCATTATTTGTAGCTTTATTTCTGGCGGTATTCCTAGCGGTATTTTTATCGGTATTCCTAGCAGTAATCCTGACGGTATTTCTGGCGGTATTTCTATCATTATTTTTAGATTATATTATATGTTTATTTCTAGCGTTATTTCTTGCATTATTCCAATGGTTATTTATATAATTATTTTTAGCTTTAATTCTAGCGGTATTTCTGGCGGTATTTATTGCAGTATTTCTAGCGTCATTTCTATCATTATTTTTAGATTATATTATAGGTTTATTTCTAGCGTTAATTCTTGCATTATTTCAGTGGTTATTTCTATAATTATTTGTAGCTTTATTTCTAGCGATATTTCTAACGGTATTCCTAGCGGTATTCCTAGCGATATTTCTGGCGGTATTTCTGGCGGTATTTCTATCATTATTTTTAGTTTATATCATAGGTTTATTTCTAGCGTTAATTCTTGCATTATTTCAGTGGTTATTTCTATAATTATTTGTAGCTTTATTTCTAGCGATATTTCTAACGGTATTCCTAGCGGTATTCCTAGCTGTATTTCTGCCGGTATTTCTATCATTATTTTTAGTGTTATGTATAGGTTTATTTCTAACGTTAATTCTTGCATTATTTCAATGGTTATTCCTATCATTATTTGTACCTTTATTTCTGGCGATATTCCTAGCGGTATTTCTGGCGGTTTTCCTAGCGGTAATCTTGGCGGTATTTCTGGCGGTATTTCTATCATTATTTTTAGAGTTTATCTATCTCTCTCTCTGCGATCAGGACCCAATAAGAATAGGATTCCAGCTCCTCACATGAACTCTGCTGTCAGGTTCGGTGTGTTACAAACAGAACATCACATTTAGAGTCTGCCAGATCCACTGTGATTGAACAGCCGTTAAAAACGTTGCACTGTCTTCTGCGCCAGTGGCCCAGTGCATCCGATTTCAGCCAGCATTGTATTCAGGTTTGCTTTCCCTAGCCTTTGATTGTCCCCAATCTTCGTGCAAGGCAGCATTGATCTTTTCTGTAAGGGGATTCTGCCCTTAGATGGTCGGCCCTCCCAGGTTTACGAGCACCATCTGCCCGAGTCATTAGAGGTGACTAACACAGACAGAGTTTATTATAGGGTTATTTCTAGCGTTAATTCTTGCATTATTTCAATGGTTATTTCTATCTTTATTTGTAGCTTTATCTGTAGCTTTATTTATAGCGGTATTTCTGGGGTATTCCTAGCGATATTTCTGGCGGTATTCCTAGCGGTATTTCTAGCGGTATTTTTTATCATTTGTTCTATTTCTATCATTATTTTAAGAGTTTATTATAGGTTTATTTCTAACGTTAATACTTGCATTATTTCAATGGTTATTTCAATCTTTAATTGTTTCTTTATTTGTAGCTTTATTTCTAGCGGTATTTCTGGCGGTATTCTTAGCGGTATTTCTGGCGGTATTTCTATCATTATTTTTAGAGTTTATTATAGGGTTATTTCTAGATGTTAATTCATGCATATTACAATGGTTATTTCTATCTTTATTTGTAGCTTTATTTGTAGCTTTATTTGTAGTTTTTTTTTTGTAGCGGTATTGCTGGTGGTATTCCTAGCGGTATTCCTAGCGGTATTTCTGGCGGTATTACTAGCGGTATTTCTATCATTATTTTTAGTGTTAAGTATAGGTTTATTTACCCCATTATACGCATTTGAAAATAAATGTCTAAGGAAAATACTTGGTATAGCATGGAACGAATTCAAAACAAATGAGGAAATTAGAGAAATCGCCAATCAACCACTAATATCTTCAGTAATAAAGAAAAGACGATGGTCATACGTTGGACATGTGATGAGAAGAGATAATAACCGAATAGCAAAGCAAGCCCTCATATGGGAAACAACAGGTAAAAGAAAAAGAGGAAGACCCAGGGAGACACTGAGAAGAACATTGATGAGAGAGGCAAGAGCAGCAGGAGTCGGCTCCCTCAATGAGATAGAACTGCTTGCACAGAACAGAGACAGATGGCGAGATTTGATAAAATATCTTTAAAAGAAAACTGCTAGAACAAAAAAATCCATATAGGAGAAGGTGTATCTTGGTCTACGCCCTATGGGCCGGTTACGGCTCGAAAGGTCAATAGAGATAGGTTTATTTCTAGCGTTAATTCTTGCATTATTTCAATGGTTATTTCTATCATTATTTGTAGCTTTCTTTCTAGCGGTTTTACTGGCGGTATCCCTAGAGGTATTTCTAGCGGTATTCCTTGCGGTATTTCTGGCGGTATTTATATAATTATTTTAAGAGTTTATTATATTGTTATTTCTAGCGTTAATTCTTGCATTATTTCAATGGTTATTTCTATCTTTATTTGTAGCGGTATTTCTGGCGGTATTCCTCTGCGGTATTTCTGGCGGTATTCCTAGCGGTATATCTGGCGGTATTCCTAGCGGTATTTCTGGCGGTATTTCTGGCATTATTTTTAGTGTTAAGCATAGGTTTATTTCTAGCGTTAATTCTTGCATTATTTGAATGGTTATTTGTAGCTTTATTTGTAGCTTTATTTGCAGCGGTATTTCTGGCGGTATTCCTAGCGGTATTTCTTGCGGTATTCCTATCATTATTTTTATTGTTTATTATAGGGTTATTTCTAGCGTTGATTGTTGCATTATTTCAATGGTAATGTCTATCTTTATTTGTATCTTTATTTCTAGCGGTATTTCTAGAATTATTTCTGGCGGTATTCCTAGCGGTATTTTAGCCGGAATTTCTGGCGGTATTTCTATCATTATTTTTAGTGTTAAGTATAGGTTTATTTCTAGAGTTAATTCTTGCATTATTACAATGGCTATTTCTATCATTATTTTTAGCTTTATTTCTAGCGGTATTTCTGGCGCTATTTCTAGCGGTATTTCTGGCAGTATTTCTATCATTATTTTTAGTTTATATCATAGGTTTAATTGTAGCGTTATTTATTTCATTATTTCAATGGTTATTTCTATCTTTTATTGTAGCTTTATTTTAACTTTTTTTCTTCCGGTATTTCTGGCGGTATTCCTAGCGGTATTTCTGGCGGTATTCCTATAATTATTTTTAATTTTTATTATAGGGTTATTTTTAGCGTTGATACTTGCATTATTTCAATGGTTATTTCTATCTTTATTTGTAGCTTTATTTGTAACGGTATTTCTGGCGGTATTCCTAGCGGTATTCCTAGCGGTATTTCTGGCGGTATTCCTAGCGGTATATATATCATTATTTTTAGTGTTAAGTATAGTTTTATTTCTAGCGTTAATTCTTGCATTATTTCAATTGTTATTTCTATCATTATTTTTAGCTTTAATTCTAGCGGTATTTCTAGCGGTATTTCTTGCGGTATTTCTAGCGTTATTTCTGTCATTTTTTTGGACTATATTATAGGTTTATTTCCAGCGTTAATTCTTGCATTATTTCAATGGTTGTTGCTATCATTATTTTTAGCTTTAATTGTAGCGGTATTTTTGGCGGTATTTCTATCATTTTTAGTTTATATTATAGGTTTATTTCTAACGTTATTTCTTGCATTATTTCAATGGTTATTTCTATAACTATTTGTAGCTTTATTTCTAGCGGTATTTCTGGCGGTATTTCTAGCGGTATTTCTATCATTATTTTTAGAGTTTATTATAGGGTTATTTAACGAGCTTGGATCTCAGACAATACGTGGAAATACATCAAAAAAAGAAGTGAAGCGAAGAGAGCCATGACTAATGTAAAGACAGATCTTGGAAAGGTTCTGGCAAAAGCAACATACAAAGAATTAGACAGCAAATTGAAAAGTAGTAATATTTGTAGCTTTATCTGTAGCTTTCTTTGTAGCGGTATTTCTGGGGGTATTTCTTGCGGTATTTCTGGCGGTATTTTTTATCATTATAATTTAGAGTTTATTATAGGTTTATTTCTAACGTTAATACTTGTATTATTTCAATGGTTATATCTACCATTTGTTGTAGCGTTTTTTCTAGCGGTATTCCTATCGGTTTTTCTGGCGGTATCCCTAGCAAAATTTCTAGCGGTATTTCTAGCGGTATTCATAGCAGTATTTCTGGCGGTATTTCTTTCATTAATTTTAGTTTATATCATAGGTTTAATTCTAGCGTTATTTATTTCATTATTTCAATGGTTATTTCTATCTTTAATTGTAGCTTTATTTGTAACTTTTTTTCTAAAGGTATTCCTAGCGGTATTTCTGGCGGTATTCCTATAATTATTTTTAATTTTTTTAATAGGGTTATTTCTAACGTTGATTCTTGCATTATTTCAATGGTAATGTCTATCTTTATTTGTAACTTTATTTCTATAATTATTTTTAGCGGTAAATTCTGGCGGTATTTCTATCATTATTTTTAGTGTTAAGTATAGGTTTATTTCTAGCGTTAATTCTTGCATTATTTCAATGGTTATTCACATCATTATTTGTAGCTTTATTTGTAGCGGCATTTCTGGCAGTTTCCTAGCGGTATTCCTAGCGGTATTTCTGGCGGTATTCCTAGCGGTATTTCTATCATTATTTTTAGTTTATATTATAGGTTTATTTCTAACGTTAATTCTTGCATTATTTCAATGATTATTCCCATCAATATTTATAGCTTTATTTCTGGCGGTATTCCTAGTAGTATTTTCATCGGTATTCCTAGCGGTAATCCTGGCGGTATTTCTGGCGTTATTTCTATCATTATTTTTAGAGTTTATTATAGGGTTTTTTCTAGCATTTATTCTTGCATTATTTCAATGGTTATTTTTATCTTTATTTGTAGCTTTCTTTCTAGCGGTTTTTCTGGCGGTATCGCTAGCGGTATTTCTAGCGGTATTCCTAGCGGTATTTCTGGCGGTATTTCTATCATTATTTCAAAAGTTTATTATAGGGTTATTTCTAGCGTTAATTCTTGCATTATTTCAATGGTTATTTTTATCTTTATTTGCAGCTTTCTTTCTAGCGGTTTTTCTGGCGGTATCCCTAGCGGTATTTCTAGCGGTATTCCTAGCGGTATTTCTGGCGGTATTTCTATAATTATTTTAAGAGTTTATTATAGGGTTCTTTTCTAGCGTTAATTCTTGCATTATTTCAATGGTTATTCCCATCATTATTTGTAGCTTTATTTCTGGCGGTATTCCTAGCGGTATTTTTATCGGTATTCCTAGCAGTAATCCTGACGGTATTTCTGGCGGTATTTCTATCATTATTTTTAGATTATATTATAGGTTTATTTCTAGCGTTAATTCTTGCATTATTTCAATGGTTATTTCTATCTTTTATTGTAGCTTTATTTCTAGCGGTTTTTCAGACGGTATACCTAGCAGTATTTCTAGCGGTATTTCTAGCGGTATTTCTGGCGGTATTTCTATCATTATTTTTAGTTTATATCATAGGTTTATTTCTAGCGTTAATTCTTGCATATTTCAGTGGTTATTTCTATAATTATTTGTAGCTTTATTTCTAGCGATATTTCTAACGGTATTCCTGGCGGTATTTCTGGCGGTATTCCTAGCGGTATTCCTAGCTGTATTTCTGGCGGTATTTCTATCATTTTTTTTAGTGTTATGTATAGGTTTATTTCTAACGTTAATTCTTGCATTATTTCAATGGTTATTCCTATCATTATTTGTACCTTTATTTCTGTCGATATTCCTAGCGGTATTTATGGCGGTTTTCCTAGCGGTAATCTTGGCGGTATTTCTGGCGGCATTTCTGGCGGTATTTCTATCATTATTTTTAGAGTTTATCTCTCTCTCTCTCTGCGATCAGGACCCAATCAGAATAGGATTCCAGCTCCTCACATGAACTCTGCTGTCAGGTTCGGTGTGTTACAAACAGAACATCACAATTAGAGTCTGCCAGATCCACTGTGATTGAACACCCGTTAAAAACGTTGCACTGTCTTCTGCGCCAGTGGCCCAGTGCATCCGATTTCAGCCAGCGTTGTATTCAGGTTTGCTTTCCCTAGCCTTTGATTGTCCCCAGTCTTCGTGCAAGGCAGCAGGTGATCTTTTCTGTAAGGGGATTCTGCCCTTAGATGGTCGGCCCTCCCAGGTTTACGAGCACCATCTGCCCGAGTCATTAGAGGTGACTAACACAGACAGAGTTTATTATAGGGTTATTTCTAGCGTTAATTCTTGCATTATTTCAATGGTTATTTCTATCTTTATTTGTAGCTTTATCTGTAGCTTTATTTGTAGCGGTATTTCTGGGGGTATTTCTAGCGGTATTTCTGGCGGTATTTTTTATCATTATAATTTAGAGTTTATTATAGGTTTATTTCTAACGTTAATTCTTGTATTATTTCAATGGTTATATCTACCATTTGTTGTAGCGTTTTTTCTAGCGGTATTCCTAGCGGTTTTTCTGGCGGTATCCCTAGCAAAATTTCTAGCGGTATTTCTAGCGGTATTCATAGCAGTATTTCTGGCGGTATTTCTTTCATTATTTTTAGTTTATATCATAGGTTTAATTCTAGCGTTATTTATTTCATTATTTCAATGGTTATTTCTATCTTTAAGTGTAGCTTTATTTGTAACTTTTTTTCTAGTGGTATTTCTAGCGGTATTTCTGGCGGTATTCCTATAATTATTTTAAATTTTTTTTATAGGGTTATTTCTAACGTTGATTCTTGCATTATTTCAATGGTAATGACTATCTTTATTTGTAACTTTATTTCTATAATTATTTTTAGCGGTAAATTCTGGCGGTATTTCTATCATTATTTTTAGTGTTAAGTATAGGTTTATTTCTAGCGTTAATTCTTGCATTATTTCAATGGTTATTCACATCATTATTTTCAGCTTTAATTCTAGCGGTATTTCTGGCGGTATTCCTAGCTGTATTCCTAACGGTATTTCTGGCGGTATTTCTATCATTATTTTTATTCTTTATTATAGGGTTATTTCCAGCGTTAATTCTTGCATTATTTCAATGGTTATTTCTAGCTTTATATGTAGCTTTAATTGTAGGTTTATTTATAGCGGCATTTCTGGCGGTATTCCTAGCGGTATTTCTGGCGGTATTTCTATCATTATTTTTAGTGTTAAGTATAGGTTTATTTCTAGCATTAATTCTTGCATTATTTCAATGGTTATTTTTATAATTATTTGTAGCTTTCTTTCTAGCGGTTTATCTGGCGGTATCCCTAGCGGTATTTCTAGCGGTATTCCTAGTGGTATTTATGGCGGTATTTCTATCACTATTTTAAGAGTTTATTATAGGATTATTTCTAGCGTTAATTCTTGCATTATTTCAATTGTTATTTCTTTCTTTATTTGTAGCTTTATTTGTAGCGGTATTTCTGGCGGTATTCCTAGCGGTATTCCTATCGGTATTTCTGGCGGTTTTCCTAGCGGTATTCCTAGCGGTAATCTTGGCGGTATTTCTGGCGGTATTTCTATCATTATTTTTAGAGTTTATTATAGGGTTATTTCTAGCGTTAATTCTGGCATTATTTCAATGGTTATTTCTATCTTTATTTGTAGCTTTATCTGTAGCTTTATTTGTAGCGGTATTTCTGGCGGTATTCGTAGCGGTAATCCTAGCGGTATTTCTGGCGGTATTCCTAGCGGTATATCTGGCGGTATTTCTGGCGGTATTTCTTGCGGTATTTCTTTCATTATTTTTGTTTATATTGTATGCGTATTTCTATCGTTTTTTATTGCTTTATTTCAATGGTTATTTCTATCTTTATTTGTAGCTTTATTTCTATCAGTCTTTTTAGCGGTATTTCTGGCTGTATTTCTCGGGGTATTTCTATCATTATTTTTAGTGTTAAGTATAGGTTTATTTCTAGCGTTAATTCTTGCATTATTTCAATGGCTATTTCTATCATTATTTTTAGCTTTAATTCTAGCGGTATTTCTGGCGGTATTCCTAACGGTATTTCTGGCTGTATTCCTAGCGGTATTGCTGGCGGTATTTCTGGCGGTATTTCTGGCGGTATTTCTATCATTATTTTTAGTGTTAATTATAGGTTTATTTCTAGCGTTAATTCTTGCATTATTTCAATGGTTATTTCTTTCATTATTTTTAGTTTTTTTTCTAACGTTATTCCTAAAGGTTTTTCTGGCGGTATTCCTAGCGGTATTTCTGGCCGTATTATGGCGGTATTTCTGCGGTATTTTTATCATTATTTTTAGTGTTATTTCTAGCGGTATTTCTAGCGATATTTTCATGTTTATTTCTTCCGTTATTTCAATGGTTATTTCTATAATTATTTGTAGCTTTATTTCTAGCGTTATATCTAGCGGCATTTCTAGCATTTTCTAGCTGTATTTCTAACGGTATTTCTAGCGTTTTCTAGTGGTATTTGTAGCGGTATTTCTAGTGGATACTTTAAGGAACTATTAAATCAGGGAAATACAAACGGAAATACAGAGTTTAAAACATAGGCAGCATGATGAACAGGAACTGAATATACTTAAAGCAGAAGTAGAATGGGCTTTGAAGCAGAATAAAAAGAACAAAGCAGCTGGTATAGATGGAATAACAACAGAATTGCTACTAGCCTGTAAGGAAACAGCTATAGATTGGCTTACTATCATATTCAATATGGTTTGGGAAGAAAGAAAAGTTTCAGACGACTGGCAAAAAGCTATCATTGTCCCATATTGGAAAAATAAAGGAAGTAAAAGGGAGTGTTAAATGTACAGAGGAATATCCCTATTGAGTCAAGTTGGTAAAATGTATGCTAAAATATTGGAGAGGAGAGTAAGATAGATAATAAAACCTCAATTAAATAATAATCAATTCGGATTAAGAAAAGACAAAAGTTGTACTGATGCTATATTTACATTGAGAAAACTTTTTGAAAAAACAATAGAATATGACAGAAACCTAAATATAATTTTATAGATCAGGAAAAAGCATTTGATCGTGTGGACAGGAACTAACTTTGGCAAACTTTAGAAACCTACGGGGTAGCAGGACAACTACTAGATAATATAATGGCATTATATAAAAACAGTCAAAGTGCCGTCAGAACATCGGAAGGTCTGTCAGAATGGTTTCAGGTTACAACAGGAGTAAGACAAGGATGTGTCCTCTCACCACTCATCTCCATCATATATATGGACAAAATAAACAAGGAAACAACCAACAATAAGGACAAATCAAATAATAATATAGAGGTAGAAAACTCCAACATCAACGAGCTACTCTTCGCAGATGACCAATGCCTAATATATGAGGATGAAAACCTGCTACAACAGCATTTAACATCTCTAGATAAAAGCTGCACAAACTACAGTATGAAAATTAACACAGCAAAAACAGAGGCTATAAGAATAAGCAAATTAAGACACCCATTAAACATCAAGATCAAAGATAAAAAAATAAAACAAGTAGAGGAATACAAGTATTTAGGCACAATGTTCACAGAAGATGGAAAACTAGACAGAGAAATTGACATGAAAATACAAAAAGCAAATGCTGTCACATACCAGCTTTCACCATTGCTAAGACATCCAAACATTTCTATGCCAGCTAAACAACAAATGATAAATAGCATCTTCATACCAACTTTGTGCTATAGAAAGTCAAACATGGACCCTTTCTAAATCACATTTAAGAAAGATCAATACATGTGAGATGCGTTGCTTGAGAAAAGTAACAAACAACACAAGAAGAGATAGAATACCAAATGAAACCATAAGAAAAATAGTAGGAACAAAACCATGCCAAGAATATATAGAACAACAACAACTTAAATGGTTCGGCCATCTGGTCAGAATGAATCCTTACCAATCACCATCAAGGGCGTTCTTCTCGAGAATGCATGGAAAAAGACCAGAAGGAAGACCCAGAAGAAGATGGATAAATGCAGTGACAGAGACATGTAACAACAAATGAAAATCACTAATTCAGACAATTCGAGCAGCACAAGAACGACAAATGATATAAACCACGACACCTTTTAGGTATCAGTGAAAAGATAAAGAAAAAAGAAGATCTCCCGGATAGGGTTGGGCTGGATACTTGCGTTGCAGACAAACAGTTATAGGACGAAACAGCACGAATGGTAGTTTCCGGTTGTTTTTACTGGTCATGTGCTCTATCGTTTATTTCTCATGGCAAGGCGCTGTCCGAGGAGTATGGGTTCAATCCAACATCGGGTTGTCTATTGTATTTAGTGTTTTTTTTCTCTTGTTGATTATTTGTGATTTTTTTTGTGGGTGCTGTAAACATACTTCTTACCCTGAAATAATTCGCTGATCTATCGCCTCGGAAGTTTCCCTCCAAAATAATATTAATTGATTATTTGTCTCCTGTGCATCTCTTCTTGTTGTCTGTCTATTTTAGTCTTCGACTGCCTCTGCCAAAAATGTTCATCATCAGATGCCGGGCCAACTGGCGTACGTGGTCATGTCTCTCCACAACTTTCGATCTCGACAGTTATTTATCATTCCTGTTGTTGACCTTCTGCCAAGCCATTCTCTTAAGGTGTCTAGTATCTTTTCTCTTTGCTTACCTCTATCTCTACGTCCCTCAATTTTCCCAGTTGTTACAATATATTCCTGTTTTTCTCTTCTTATCACATGGCCAAAAGATGATGATTGTTTCTTCCTAATATTGGAAATTAGCTCTCTTTTTGCTTTGACCTCTTTCAGAACATTTTCATTACTCTTCTTAGCTGTCCATGGTACTCTCAACATTCTTCTGTAAAACCACATTTCTACACACTCCAGTGCCAGAAATAGTCACGAATATAATATCGCTCTAAATTGCTGTACAACGGCATGAAAGGAGGAAAATAAATATAAAATTATATTAAGCCTCATTACTGAAAAAGGCAGTAAAAAAAGAAACTAAAGATCCCCCGTCACGCCAAGTGGCGTATAGGGAATATGTTGTTAGTGACCATAACTTTTACAGACTTTCAGCACATGATTTTTTGGGTAATGTGGTCGGTATTACGCCCGTGCCGCTTTACTTTCCCAGAAAAAAATCCGGTACCCATTTAAGGCTGGATGAACCCGGAAGCCGTCGGTTGGGATCGAACCCTACCTCTTATACTTTGTAGTTCAGTTCACTAACCACTGAGCTATCGCGGCTCCCTGAAAAAAGATAGTACCGAGTCATAAACGTTTCGGCAACACGTCCTCGTCAGTATATGCCTTATTTAACTTTTATTTTCTCTTCAATAAATTACCTTTCAATAAATTATTGTGTCCTCAATTCAATTTGTTTTGTTCCAATTGTAATAAATTACTTATTTCTTGAATTCTAGTTTTTTTCTAAAACTTCGTTATTTGTTTTCTAATCTATTCGCTCCAATTAATTTCCTTCACCAGCTTTTACCTTTGACGAAGTTCATAGAGACTAGGAACATAATTTTACCTGTTAATCTGTTTTTTGTTTCCCCTGGCAGCCGTGTGCACAAGGGTCCCTATCCGCACAGGCAGATAACTCCGTCTTCAGCGATACACATATTATCTTCCGTCGATGAGTGAAGGCGTTTCAAAGCTGGGCTTCGCTGCTAGGACCAGGGGTGGTTGCCGTAGAGAGAAATCACAAATAAGAATCCTAACTGGTGAAGTCGAGATTTGAACACAATGCCTCTCTGTACCGAGATCGGCGTCTTGTCTCAAGACCTACCAAACCCCCCCCCCCCTTCCCCAACACCCACTCTCATTGCTATAAACAAAGTGTTTTTCCTCCCCGTGCGGCTGCTGGGGTCGACACGGTGAGGTGGAAAGGGAATAGATCCGCTGGTACCATCCGCGCATGTCGTAAGTGGTGACTAAGGAGGCCTGATATCGTCGCCTATGCAGGATAACAAGATATGCACAGGGCGGCATGGTTAACAGAACTAACCGATGCAGTTTGGAAATTCTGTTTCTAAATTTCTATCATTATTTTTAGTGTTAAGTATAGGTTTATTTCTAGCATTAATTCTTGCATTATTTCAATGGTTATTTTTATCATTATTTGTAGCTTTCTTTCTAGCGGTTTATCTGGCGGTATTCCTAGCGGTATTTCTAGCGGTATTCCTAGCGGTATTTATGGCGGTATTTCTATCATTATTTTAAGAGTTTAGTATAGGGTTATTTCTAGCGTTAATTCTTGCATGATTTCAATGGTTATTTCTTTCTTTATTTGTAGCTTTATTTGTAGCGGTATTTCTGGCGGTATTCCTAGCGGTATTCCTATCGGTATTTCTGGCGGTTTTCCTAGCGGTATTCCTAGCGGTAATCTTGGCGGTATTTCTGGCGGTATTTCTATCATTATTTTTAGAGTTTATTATAGGGTTATTTCTAGCGTTAATTCTTGCATTATTTCAATGGTTATTTCTATCTTTATTTGTAGCTTTATCTGTAGCTTTATTTGTAGCGGTATTTCTGGGGGTATTCCTAACGGTATTTCTGGCGGTATTTCTATCATTATTTTTATTCTTTATTATAGGGTTATTTCCAGCGTTAATTCTTGCATTATTTCAATGGTTATTTCTAGCTTTTTATGTAGCTTTAATTGTAGGTTTATTTATAGCGGCATTTCTGACGGTATTCCTAGCGGTATTTCTGGCGGTATTTCTATCATTATTTTTAGTGTTAAGTATAGGTTTATTTCTAGCATTAATTCTTGCATTATTTCAAAGGTTATTTTTATCATTATTTGTAGCTTTCTTTCTAGCGGTTTATCTGGCGGTATCCCTAGCGGTATTTCTAGCGGTATTCCTAGCGATATTTATGGCGGTATTTCTATCATTATTTTAAGAGTTTATTATAGGGTTATTTCTAGCGTTAATTCTTGCATTATTTCAATGGTTATTTCTTTCTTTATGTGTAGCTTTATTTGTAGCGGTATTTCTGGCGGTATTCCTAGCGGTATTCCTATCGGTATTTCTGGCGGTTTTCCTAGCGGTATTCCTAGCGGTAATCTTGGCGGTATTTCTGGCGGTATTTCTATCATTATTTTTAGAGTTTATTATAGGGTTATTTCTAGCGTTAATTCTGGCATTATTTCAATGGTTATTTCTATCTTTATTTGTAGCTTTATCTGTAGCTTTATTTGTAGCGGTATTTCTGGCGGTATTCGTAGCGGTAATCCTAGCGGTAATCCTAGGGGTATTTCTGGCGGTATTCCTAGCGGTATATCTGGCGGTATTTCTGGCGGTATTTCTTGCGGTATTTCTTTCATTATTTTTGTTTATATTGTATGCGTATTTCTATCGTTTTTTATTGCTTTATTTCAATGGTTATTTCTATCTTTATTTGTAGCTTTATTTCTATCAGTCTTTTTAGCGGTATTTCTGGGGGTATTTCTATCATTATTTTTAGTGTTAAGTATAGGTTTATTTCTAGCGTTAATTCTTGCATTATTTCAATGGCTATTTCTATCATTATTTTTAGCTTTAATTCTAGCGGTATTTCTGGCGGTATTCCTAACGGTATTTCTGGCGGTATTCCTAGCGGTATTGCTGGCGGTATTTCAGGCGGTATTTCAGGCGGTATTTCTATCATTATTTTTAGTGTTAATTATAGGTTTATTTCTAGCGTTAATTCTTGCATTATTTCAATGGTTATTTCTTTCATTATTTTTAGTTTTTTTTCTAACGTTATTCCTAAAGGTTTTTCTGGCGGTATTCCTAGCGGTATTTCTGGCCGTATTATGGCGGTATTTCTGCGGTATTTTTATCATTATTTTTAGTGTTATTTCTAGCGGTATTTCTAGCGATATTTTCATGGTTATTTCTTCCGTTATTTCAATGGTTGTTTCTATCATTATTTGTAGCTTTATTTCTAGCGTTATATCTAGCGGCATTTCTAGCATTTTCTAGCTGTATTTCTAACGGTATTTCTAGCGTTTTCTAGTGGTATTTGTAGCGGTATTTCTAGTGGATACTTTAAGGAACTATTAAATCAGGGAAATACAAACGGAAATACAGAGTTTAAAACATAGGCAGCATGATGAACAGGAACTGAATATACTTAAAGCAGAAGTAGAATGGGCTTTGAAGCAGAATAAAAAGAACAAAGCAGCTGGTATAGATGGAATAACAACAGAATTGCTACTAGCCTGACAGGAAACAGCTATAGATTGGCTTACTATCATATTCAATATGGTTTGGGAAGAAAGAAAAGTTTCAGACGACTGGCAAAAAGCTATCATTGTCCCATATTGGAAAAATAAAGGAAGTAAAAGGGAGTGTTAAATGTACAGAGGAATATCCCTATTGAGTCAAGTTGGTAAAATGTATGCTAAAATATTGGAGAGGAGAGTAAGATAGATAATAAAACCTCAATTAAATAATAATCAATTCGGATTAAGAAAAGACAAAAGCTGTACTGATGCTATATTTACATTGAGAAAACTATTTGAAAAAACAATAGAATATGACAGAAACCTAAATATAGTTTTATAGATCAGGAAAAAGTATTTGATCGTGTGGACAGGAACTAACTTTGGCAAACTTTAGAAACCTACGGGGTAGCAGGACAACTACTAGATAATATAATGGCATTATATAAAAACAGTCAAAGTGCCGTCAGAACATCGGAAGGTCTGTCAGAATGGTTTCAGGTTACAACAGGAGTAAGACAAGGATGTGTCCTCTCACCACTCATCTCCCTCATATATATGGACAAAATAAATAAGGAAACAACCAACAATAAGGACAAATCAAATAATAATATAGAGGTAGAAAACTCCAACATAAACGAGCTACTCTTCGCAGATGACCAATGCCTAATATATGAGGATGAAAACCTGCTACAACAGCATTTAACATCTCTAGATAAAAGCTGCACAAACTACAGTATGAAAATTAACACAGCAAAAACAGAGGCTATAAGATTAAGCAAATTAAGACACCCATTAAACATCAAGATCAAAGATAAAGAAATAAAACAAGTAGAGGAATACAAGTATTTAGGCACAATGTTCACAGAAGATGGAAAATTAGACAGAGAAATTGACATGAGAATACAAAAAGCAAATGCTGTCACATACCAGCTTTTACCATTGCTAAGACATCCAAACATATTTATGCCAGCTAAACAAGAAATGATAAATAGCATCTTCATACCAACTTTGTGCTATAGAAAGTTAATCATGGACCCTTTCTAAATCACATTTAAGAAAGATCAATACATGTGAGATGCGTTGCTTGAGAAAAGTAACAAACAACACAAGAAGAGATAGAATACCAAATGAAACCATAAGAAAAATACTAGGAACAAAACCCTGCCAAGAATATATAGAACAACAACAACTTAAATGGTTCGGCCACCTGGTCAGAATGAATCTTTACCAATCACCATCAAGGGCGTTCTTCTCGAGAATGCATGGGAAAAGACCAAGAGGAAGACCCAGAAGAAGATGGATAAATGCAGTGACAGAGACATGTAACAACAAAGGAAAATCACTAATTCAGACAATTCGAGCAGAACAAGAACGACAAATGATATAAACCACGACACCTTTTAGGTATCAGTGAAAAGATAAAGAAAAAAGAAGATCTCCCGGATAGGGTTGGGCTGGATACTTGCGTTGCAGACAAACAGTTATAGGACGAAACAGCACGAATGGTAGTTTCCGGTTGTTTTTACTGGTCATGTGCTCTATCGTTTATTTCTCATGGCAAGGCGCTGTCCGAGGAGTATGGGTTCAATCCAACATCGGGTTGTCTATTGTATTTAGTGTTTTTTTTCTCTTGTTGATTATTTGTGATTTTTTTGTGGGTGCTGTAAACATACTTCTTACCCTGAAATAATTCGCTGATCTATCGCCTCGGAAGTTTCCCTCCAAAATAATATTAATTGATTATTTGTCTCCTGTGCATCTCTTCTTGTTGTCTGTCTATTTTAGTCTTCGACTGCCTCTGCCAAAAATGTTCATCATCAGATGCCGGGCCAACTGGCGTACGTGGTCATGTCTCTCCACAACTTTCGATCTCGACAGTTATTTATCATTCCTGTTGTTGACCTTCTGCCAAGCCATTCTCTTAAGGTGTCTAGTATCTTTTCTCTTTGCTTACCTCTATCTCTACGTCCCTCAATTTTCCCAGTTGTTACAATATATTCCTGTTTTTCTCTTCTTATCACATGGCCAAAAGATGATGATTGTTTCTTCCTAATATTGGAAATTAGCTCTCTTTTTGCTTTGACCTCTTTCAGAACATTTTCATTACTCTTCTTAGCTGTCCATGGTACTCTCAACATTCTTCTGTAAAACCACATTTCTACACACTCCAGTGCCACAAATAGTCACGAATATAATATCGCTCTAAATTGCTGTACAACGGCATGAAAGGAGGAAAATAAATATAAAATTATATTAAGCCTCATTACTGAAAAAGGCAGTAAAAAAAGAAACTAAAGATCCCCCGTCACGCCAAGTGGCGTATAGGGAATATGTTGTTAGTGACCATAACTTTTACAGACTTTCAGCACATGATTTTTTGGGTAATGTGGTCGGTATTACGCCCGTGCCGCTTTACTTTCCCAGAAAAAAATCCGGTACCCATTTAAGGCTGGATGAACCCGGAAGCCGTCGGTTGGGATCGAACCCTACCTCTTATACTTTGTAGTTCAGTTCACTAACCACTGAGCTATCGCGGCTCCCTGAAAAAAGATAGTACCGAGTCATAAACGTTTCGGCAACACGTCCTCGTCAGTATATGCCTTATTTAACTTTTATTTTCTCTTCAATAAATTACCTTTCAATAAATTATTGTGTCCTCAATTCAATTTGTTTTGTTCCAATTGTAATAAATTACTTATTTCTTGAATTCTAGTTTTTTTCTAAAACTTCGTTATTTGTTTTCTAATCTATTCGCTCCAATTAATTTCCTTCACCAGCTTTTACCTTTGACGAAGTTCATAGAGACTAGGAACATAATTTTACCTGTTAATCTGTTTTTTGTTTCCCCTGGCAGCCGTGTGCACAAGGGCCCCTATCCGCACAGGCAGATAACTCCGTCTTCAGCGATACACATATTATCTTCCGTCGATGAGTGAAGGCGTTTCAAAGCTGGGCTTCGCTGCTAGGACCAGGGGTGGTTGCCGTAGAGAGAAATCACAAATAAGAATCCTAACTGGTGAAGTCGAGATTTGAACACAATGCCTCTCTGTACCGAGATCGGCGTCTTGTCTCAAGACCTACCAAACCCCCCCCCCCCCCTTCCCCAACACCCACTCTCATTGCTATAAACAAAGTGTTTTTCCTCCCCGTGCGGCTGCTGGGGTCGACACGGTGAGGTGGAAAGGGAATAGAGCCGCTGGTACCATCCGCGCATGTCGTAAGTGGTGACTAAGGAGGCCTGATATCGTCGCCTATGCAGGATAACAAGATATGCACAGGGCGGCATGGTTAACAGAACTAACCGATGCAGTTTGGAAATTCTGTTTCTAAATTTCTATCATTATTTTTAGTGTTAAGTATAGGTTTATTTCTAGCATTAATTCTTGCATTATTTCAATGGTTATTTTTATCATTATTTGTAGCTTTCTTTCTAGCGGTTTATCTGGCGGTATTCCTAGCGGTATTTCTAGCGGTATTCCTAGCGGTATTTATGGCGGTATTTCTATCATTATTTTAAGAGTTTAGTATAGGGTTATTTCTAGCGTTAATTCTTGCATGATTTCAATGGTTATTTCTTTCTTTATTTGTAGCTTTATTTGTAGCGGTATTTCTGGCGGTATTCCTAGCGGTATTCCTATCGGTATTTCTGGCGGTTTTCCTAGCGGTATTCCTAGCGGTAATCTTGGCGGTATTTCTGGCGGTATTTCTATCATTATTTTTAGAGTTTATTATAGGGTTATTTCTAGCGTTAATTCTTGCATTATTTCAATGGTTATTTCTATCTTTATTTGTAGCTTTATCTGTAGCTTTATTTGTAGCGGTATTTCTGGGGGTATTCCTAACGGTATTTCTGGCGGTATTTCTATCATTATTTTTATTCTTTATTATAGGGTTATTTCCAGCGTTAATTCTTGCATTATTTCAATGGTTATTTCTAGCTTTTTATGTAGCTTTAATTGTAGGTTTATTTATAGCGGCATTTCTGACGGTATTCCTAGCGGTATTTCTGGCGGTATTTCTATCATTATTTTTAGTGTTAAGTATAGGTTTATTTCTAGCATTAATTCTTGCATTATTTCAAAGGTTATTTTTATCATTATTTGTAGCTTTCTTTCTAGCGGTTTATCTGGCGGTATCCCTAGCGGTATTTCTAGCGGTATTCCTAGCGATATTTATGGCGGTATTTCTATCATTATTTTAAGAGTTTATTATAGGGTTATTTCTAGCGTTAATTCTTGCATTATTTCAATGGTTATTTCTTTCTTTATGTGTAGCTTTATTTGTAGCGGTATTTCTGGCGGTATTCCTAGCGGTATTCCTATCGGTATTTCTGGCGGTTTTCCTAGCGGTATTCCTAGCGGTAATCTTGGCGGTATTTCTGGCGGTATTTCTATCATTATTTTTAGAGTTTATTATAGGGTTATTTCTAGCGTTAATTCTGGCATTATTTCAATGGTTATTTCTATCTTTATTTGTAGCTTTATCTGTAGCTTTATTTGTAGCGGTATTTCTGGCGGTATTCGTAGCGGTAATCCTAGCGGTAATCCTAGGGGTATTTCTGGCGGTATTCCTAGCGGTATATCTGGCGGTATTTCTGGCGGTATTTCTTGCGGTATTTCTTTCATTATTTTTGTTTATATTGTATGCGTATTTCTATCGTTTTTTATTGCTTTATTTCAATGGTTATTTCTATCTTTATTTGTAGCTTTATTTCTATCAGTCTTTTTAGCGGTATTTCTGGGGGTATTTCTATCATTATTTTTAGTGTTAAGTATAGGTTTATTTCTAGCGTTAATTCTTGCATTATTTCAATGGCTATTTCTATCATTATTTTTAGCTTTAATTCTAGCGGTATTTCTGGCGGTATTCCTAACGGTATTTCTGGCGGTATTCCTAGCGGTATTGCTGGCGGTATTTCAGGCGGTATTTCAGGCGGTATTTCTATCATTATTTTTAGTGTTAATTATAGGTTTATTTCTAGCGTTAATTCTTGCATTATTTCAATGGTTATTTCTTTCATTATTTTTAGTTTTTTTTCTAACGTTATTCCTAAAGGTTTTTCTGGCGGTATTCCTAGCGGTATTTCTGGCCGTATTATGGCGGTATTTCTGCGGTATTTTTATCATTATTTTTAGTGTTATTTCTAGCGGTATTTCTAGCGATATTTTCATGGTTATTTCTTCCGTTATTTCAATGGTTGTTTCTATCATTATTTGTAGCTTTATTTCTAGCGTTATATCTAGCGGCATTTCTAGCATTTTCTAGCTGTATTTCTAACGGTATTTCTAGCGTTTTCTAGTGGTATTTGTAGCGGTATTTCTAGTGGATACTTTAAGGAACTATTAAATCAGGGAAATACAAACGGAAATACAGAGTTTAAAACATAGGCAGCATGATGAACAGGAACTGAATATACTTAAAGCAGAAGTAGAATGGGCTTTGAAGCAGAATAAAAAGAACAAAGCAGCTGGTATAGATGGAATAACAACAGAATTGCTACTAGCCTGACAGGAAACAGCTATAGATTGGCTTACTATCATATTCAATATGGTTTGGGAAGAAAGAAAAGTTTCAGACGACTGGCAAAAAGCTATCATTGTCCCATATTGGAAAAATAAAGGAAGTAAAAGGGAGTGTTAAATGTACAGAGGAATATCCCTATTGAGTCAAGTTGGTAAAATGTATGCTAAAATATTGGAGAGGAGAGTAAGATAGATAATAAAACCTCAATTAAATAATAATCAATTCGGATTAAGAAAAGACAAAAGCTGTACTGATGCTATATTTACATTGAGAAAACTATTTGAAAAAACAATAGAATATGACAGAAACCTAAATATAGTTTTATAGATCAGGAAAAAGTATTTGATCGTGTGGACAGGAACTAACTTTGGCAAACTTTAGAAACCTACGGGGTAGCAGGACAACTACTAGATAATATAATGGCATTATATAAAAACAGTCAAAGTGCCGTCAGAACATCGGAAGGTCTGTCAGAATGGTTTCAGGTTACAACAGGAGTAAGACAAGGATGTGTCCTCTCACCACTCATCTCCCTCATATATATGGACAAAATAAATAAGGAAACAACCAACAATAAGGACAAATCAAATAATAATATAGAGGTAGAAAACTCCAACATAAACGAGCTACTCTTCGCAGATGACCAATGCCTAATATATGAGGATGAAAACCTGCTACAACAGCATTTAACATCTCTAGATAAAAGCTGCACAAACTACAGTATGAAAATTAACACAGCAAAAACAGAGGCTATAAGATTAAGCAAATTAAGACACCCATTAAACATCAAGATCAAAGATAAAGAAATAAAACAAGTAGAGGAATACAAGTATTTAGGCACAATGTTCACAGAAGATGGAAAATTAGACAGAGAAATTGACATGAGAATACAAAAAGCAAATGCTGTCACATACCAGCTTTTACCATTGCTAAGACATCCAAACATATTTATGCCAGCTAAACAAGAAATGATAAATAGCATCTTCATACCAACTTTGTGCTATAGAAAGTTAATCATGGACCCTTTCTAAATCACATTTAAGAAAGATCAATACATGTGAGATGCGTTGCTTGAGAAAAGTAACAAACAACACAAGAAGAGATAGAATACCAAATGAAACCATAAGAAAAATACTAGGAACAAAACCCTGCCAAGAATATATAGAACAACAACAACTTAAATGGTTCGGCCACCTGGTCAGAATGAATCTTTACCAATCACCATCAAGGGCGTTCTTCTCGAGAATGCATGGGAAAAGACCAAGAGGAAGACCCAGAAGAAGATGGATAAATGCAGTGACAGAGACATGTAACAACAAAGGAAAATCACTAATTCAGACAATTCGAGCAGAACAAGAACGACAAATGATATAAACCACGACACCTTTTAGGTATCAGTGAAAAGATAAAGAAAAAAGAAGATCTCCCGGATAGGGTTGGGCTGGATACTTGCGTTGCAGACAAACAGTTATAGGACGAAACAGCACGAATGGTAGTTTCCGGTTGTTTTTACTGGTCATGTGCTCTATCGTTTATTTCTCGTGGCAAGGCGCTATGTCGAGGAGTATGGGTTCAATCCAGCATCGGGTTGTCTATTGCATTTAGTGTTATTTTTCTCTTGTTGGTTATTTGTGATTTTTTTGTGGGTGCTGTAAACATACTCCTTACCCTGAAATAATTCGCTGATCTATCGCCTCGGAAGTTTCCCTCCAAAATAATATTAATTGATTATTTGTCTCCTGTGCATCTCTTCTTGTTGTCTGTCTATTTTAGTCTTTGTCTGCCTCTGCCAAAAATCATCATCATCAGATACCGGGCCTACCGGCGTACGTGGTCATGTCTCTCCACAACTTTCCATCTCGACAGTTATTTATCATTCCTGTTGTTGACCTTCTGCCAAGCCATTCTCTTAAGGTGTCTAGTATCTTTTCTCTTTGCTTACCTCTATCTCTACGTCCCTCAATTTTCCCAGTTGTTACAATATATTCCTGTTTTTCTCTTCTTATCACATGGCCAAAAGATGATGATTGTTTCTTCCTAATATTGGAAATTAGCTCTCTTTTTGCTTTGACCTCTTTCAGAACATTTTCATTACTCTTCTTAGCTGTCCATGGTACTCTCAACATTCTTCTGTAAAACCACATTTCTACACACTCCAGTGGCAGAAATAGTCACGAATATAATATCGCTCTAAATTGCTGTACAACTGCATGAAAGGAGGAAAATAAATATAAAATTATATTAAGCCTCATTACTGAAAAAGGCAGTAAAAAAAGAAACTAAAGATCCCCCGTCACGCCAAGTGGCGTATAGGGAATATGGTGTTAGTGACCATAACTTTTACAGACTTTCAGCACATGATTTTTTGGGTAATGTGGTCGGTATTACGCCCGTGCCGCTTTACTTTCCCAGAAAAAAATCCGGTACCCATTTAAGGCTGGATGAACCCGGAAGCCGTCGGTTGGGATCGAACCCTACCTCTTATACTTTGTAGTTCAGTTCACTAACCACTGAGCTATCGCGGCTCCCTGAAAAAAGATAGTACCGAGTCATAAACGTTTCGGCAACACGTCCTCGTCAGTATATGCCTTATTTAACTTTTATTTTCTCTTCAATAAATTACCTTTCAATAAATTATTGTGTCCTCAATTCAATTTGTTTTGTTCCAATTGTAATAAATTACTTATTTCTTGAATTCTAGTTTTTTTCTAAAACTTCGTTATTTGTTTTCTAATCTATTCGCTCCAATTAATTTCCTTCACCAGCTTTTACCTTTGACGAAGTTCATAGAGACTAGGAACATAATTTTACCTGTTAATCTGTTTTTTGTTTCCCCTGGCAGCCGTGTGCACAAGGGTCCCTATCCGCACAGGCAGATAACTCCGTCTTCAGCGATACACATATTATCTTCCGTCGATGAGTGAAGGCGTTTCAAAGCTGGGCTTCGCTGCTAGGACCAGGGTGGTTGCCGTAGAGAGAAATCACAAATAAGAATCCTAACTGGTGAAGTCGAGATTTGAACACAATGCCTCTCTGTACCGAGATCGGCGTCTTGTCTCAAGACCTACCAACCCCCCCCCCCTTCCCCTTCCCCAACACCCACTCTCATTGCTATAAACAAAGTGTTTTTCCTCCCCGTGCGGCTGCTGGGGTCGACACGGTGAGGTGGAAAGGGAATAGAACCGCTGGTACCATCCGCGCATGTCGTAAGTGGTGACTAAGGAGGCCTGATATCGTCGCCTATGCAGGATAACAAGATATGCACAGGGCGGCATTGTTAACAGAACTAACCGATGCAGTTTGGAAATTCTGTGACAAGTGGCGGAGCGGATACGGGAAATTTCTGACAGCAATGAAACTGCTTCCATAGATAGAATATAATATACCAAAATAGAACAGAATATATAAAATACTTTAATTTTCTTATCTATCTTTTTTATATAGAGTGCATATTTCTACACGATACACATAATTAGCACATATTACACTTTATTATATGTAAAGCCCTTACTCTGCGACAGAACTAGCACAGCGGCAGAGGACAATGTAACATACCCACAACAGTGCTCAGAGCCAAAATAATGGAGAAACAATCGTGATCATACAGACATAACGTAAATAAAATTGCAACCATAAAAACAAAGCAATAACTACGGAAGCAAAAAGGGTAATATACAAATCAATTTTTCTACCAACTCTGCGCTATCAGTGCCAGAATTGGTTGCTGGACTCTAGAACAATGAGAAAGATAACGACCACCGAAATGAAATGTGTCAGAAGAATGACAGGAAACAGCTTAAGGGACAGAGTAAGAAACACCGACCTGAGAAAGAAACTCGAAATTGAACCAGCCATCGAATACATAAAGAAACAACAGATAAATTCGTTCGGCCACATAACAAGACAAAAAGAACTAACAATGACTCAAAGAGCCATAAACAAACGCTACGAAAAAGCCAGATTAAGAGGAAGACCGGGAAAGAGATGGATAAAGGGAGTACTAGAGTCACTAGGGGGGATAAAACCAGAAGAGGCCAACAGAAGAGCAAAGAATCGCAGATTGTATCTCCCCTCGACTCAAACGGCAATGGAGGAAGGATAGAAGAAGAACACTTTATTCTTCTGGATTTAATTCCTGAAATTCTATTGTTTGATTGAAAGTATACATACAACATGTTCTTTACAAACATTTTTGGCAATCCCCACTTAGCTGGTTTATTCAGTCAGGCTTGCTTCAGTCTAAGATAATCAAAAATCATCTCTCATTGAGTGCAGTCTCCGCTCGAAGGTTGGCTACCATGGAGCGCCATTCCACTCTGTCTCTTGCTTTGATGGTGCAGGTTGTCATAGGCTAACTTGTCCATCCTTTGATGTTACTCGTCCATGTTAGTCTTGGTCTGCCTCTTTTACCTTGTATTTCCCCTTCTAAGATTACTTTTATTAGGCTGTTGTGTCTTTTAGCATGCCCCAAAAATCTCATTTGTCCTGTTTGAATTCTATTTAGTAGTTCTCTTTTCATTTTTAGTTGTTTTAAAACGTCATTGTTTGTTTTCTTTTCTTTCCATCCAATTCTACCTATTCTTCTATATATCCCCATTTCAAAAGCTTAAATTTTCTGTCCTTTTTTCTTGTCTAATGTCCATGTTTCTACACTATACAGAAATATTGAGAAGATATAACAATTTGTTATTCTTATTTTCGTCCTGATGTTATTTGTTTTGATGTTAGTATATTTTTCATGGCATTAAATGATTTTTTATCCATTCCTATTCTTTTGATTATTTCAGTTTTACATTTTTTATCATTGGTTATAGTATGTTCTAGGTAGTCGAAGATCTGAACTGTCTCCAGGTCTATTCCTTCTATTTTGATATCCACTTGTAGGTTTTGAGTATCTTCTTTGTTTACGATCATAGCTTTGGTCTTTTTGATATTCATATCTAATGTGTATTTTTTGGTGCTTGTCATGTTTATTTCATTAAGTAATTGTTGTAGATCTTTAGGATTTTCTGCTAGTAATACAGTATCATCAGCATATCTTAGGTTGTTGATTATCTTTCCATTAATGTTTAGGCCTGCCATCTCTGTAATGTTTTTAACGATTTGTTCACTGAACAAACTTTGTAATACGATCCATCCCTGCCTTATTCCTCTTTTTCTCTTAATGGGTTTAGAGTTCTAATTGTTATATTTTATTATTGTTGTATGCTCTAAGATAGGCATAGCTATACTTCATGCCTGTTTAAGTAGCTTCCATCTGCATATAAAAATGTCTTAAATTATATTATTATATATATATATATCAGTGCTTTGTATCTTCTATATTGCATGCAACAACACGATAGAGAAGATACAAAGCACTGATATATATATATATATATATATATATATATATATATATATATATATATATATATATATTACCCTTTTCGTCTTATCAGACGGTCTAGTGAGTAGTAGGGCTATTGTCTATATTTTTGCTTGTTGAGGTTTTGTTTTTGTCGAACAGCTTCTCTCGTGGATAATTCTACCAATGTTTGACTAACAAACACTGCCACATAATGAACAAGTCAGGGCCAGCTCATCCACAGTGTTTTCCATCCTTTTCCCTGAGTCTTTTCTCTTCTATATTTTGCCTTAGCACAGTCTCAAATGATGTGTGCGAAGTCATCAAAACACTGATGAACAGTGGGAAAAGCTAAAAGAATCAATGCAATAAACATCAAAATACCACCTGTGAGATAAAATTCAAGAAAGAAATTGAGGACAGATAACATTTTACAGATAATGGATGATACAAGCAGAAAAAATAAGGATAACAAAGATGAGTTTAAAAGATTAATTTTAAAAAATGTAATAAAATGCAATGAAGTAAAGACAGCATAGCTAAAAGAGAGATGCAAAGAGATTAAAGCGCGACAGAAAGAAGATGCCAAAGCCATATACGAATAAATTGAAGAATTAGCAGGAAGAAAAACGCAATAAAAAAGCTGGATGTTTAAGATCAAAGGAAGGAAAACTGTTGTTTGAACAAGAAAGCATAAGGGAACGATGGACAGAAGACATTAAAGATCTTTATAATGATGAACGAACAGAAGTCAATATTAAGGATAATGGAGAAGGACCAGAAATACTCAGAGAAGAAGTGGAAGACGCCTTGTGCAATATGAAAGCAGGCAAAGCTCCTGGGCCAGATAATATAACTAAAGAAGAGATTGAAGCCATGGGTGATTTTGGAATAGAAATAATAACAAAAATATTGAATGGTATCTACAACAGCGGATACATACCAGACGGCATGCTCAAATCAATATTCATAGCCCTACCAAAGAAATCTGGTGCGATTGAATGCGATGATCATCGCACAATAAGCCTTATGATTAATATGGCTAAGATATTACTAAGAATCATCATGCGAAGAGTGCGAAACAAAAAATCAGTCCAGAAATTTGTGATGAACAGTGTGGTTGGAGGTAAGTGAACGAGCAATGCCACAAAAATCATAAGATCTTTAGTAGAATGAGCCATAGAGGTGAAAACAGATCTGTACCTATGTTTCATAGATTATACAAAAACATTTGAAAAAGTAAAACACCAAGAAATAATCAAAATTTTAGAAGGTATAAACTCAAACAGCAGAGTACTAAGAATAATAAATAAAATGTACTGACAACAAATAGCGGCCACAAGAACTGGAAATCAATTGGGTTGTGAGCTGTCACCAGTTATATGTAATATGTAAAGTGAGATTATTTTAAGATCCATAGGGGCCACACCTGGAATAACAATTGGAGGTCATATATAAATAATCTAAGTTATGCTGATGATACAGTCTTAATTGCTAAGAGTGAAAATGAGTTACAAGAAACGTTGCACGTTATAATGAAGAAAAACAAAAATAAAGGGCTCAGCCTTTATTAGCAAAAAGACAGAAGAAATGTTAACAATGAAAGAAAAAGACATCACCGCAAGGCACAATAAAGACAAATAGAACAATATTAAAACAAATGAATTTAAATATATGGGATTATAGTTAACCTCAGATGGTAGATGTACAAATGAGGTGAGATACTGAATAGCTCAGGCAAAAATAGCTTTAAAATGAGGATGATACTGTGCAATCCATTTTTGACAATAGACTCAAGGAAAAGAGTTCTTAAATGTTATGCAAAGCCAGTCTGTTGAGAATACCATGGACAGCTAAGAAGAGAAATGGAAACGTTCTGAAAAAGACCAAAGCAAAAGAGAACAAATATACAATATTAGGAAGAAGCAATCGTCATTGTGTGACCATGTAATGAGAAGTGAACAACTGGAATATATTGTAACAACTGGGAAATTTGAGGGACGAAAAGATAGAGTGAAGCAAAGAGAAAAGATACTGGACAGCTTAAGAGAATGGCTTGGCAGAAGGTCAACAAAAGAAATGATAAATAACTGTCGAGATGGAAAGTTATGGAGAGACATGATCACCTACGTCAGTAGGCCCGATACTTGATGATGATGATAAATATCTATCTTGATGATAATGATGTAATAAACAAATGTGTATGCAAACATTACTGCAATATATTCAAATAAAACTTTAGCCGAAGGGAAGTTATTATTATATATTTTTTTAGCAAAATGCGAACATGTTTTCTCCCTTAGTATCTCATTCACTAGATTGTTGTGTATGCTTTCCAGCGTTATATCCGTGTTAGATAATGAGTTTAACTACAATAAATTCACTAGTCCATGCGTTAATTTCAGTGTAATATTTCGAAATGGAAAATTAACTAAATCACGAGTTAACCTACTCATTCAGACTGACAATTAGTCAGTGAGCTTTAGAGCAAATCAGTCACTTATTTTAATTTTTTCGAAATATTATTTCTTAAATAAATTAAATTTTAACAATGATGAACACGTAACACCTTACCTACCAGGCAGTCAAATTAAAATTAATGTGGGTATGTATCCACCAACTACCTTGAACTTACCAGTGATGGAAAATGTAAAATTGAAATAAACAAAAGAATAGGAATGGCAAAAACTAATTTTAATGTCATGAAGAACATACTAACATCAAAACAACACCAGGGCTAAAACTAAGAATAGCAAAATGTTATGTCTTCTCAACATTCCTATATGGTGCAGAAACATGGACATTAGACAAGAAAACAGAACAGAGAACTGAAGCCTTTGAAATGTGGATATATAGAAGAACAGGTAGAAATGGATGGAAGAAAAGAAAACAAACGATGAAGTCTTAAAATAACTAAAAATGAAAAGAGAACTACTAAACACAATTCAAACAAGACAAATGCCTTTTTTATGTTATGACATATGTTAAAAGACCTAAAATCGAAAAGAACTGACTTATAAATACTATCTTACGGCTGAAATTAAGCACAGGCGATTGTACATGTTAAACAGGACATCAGAAATGAACTCTACATTAATGTAAGATTTTCTCATTTTGGAATTCTGTTTTCTTTGTTTTGAGAAAAAAAAATTATGGAGAAATTGAAAGTGAATGAAAGTGTAGCAAGGACGACTAATGACTGCTGAAGAAGATGCGGAAAACGAAGAAAAAACATAGAATTCTCAATAAAATTAGTAATAAAAAAGGAGATAAGTCAAGAAAAAACGAAATGGTGTAAGAGAAAAAAATAGACAAGAGAGAGAGAGAGAGAGAGAGAGAGAGAGAGAGAGAGAGAGAGAGAGAGAGAGAGAGAGAGAGTGAAGAAAAGGTAATAAAAAGGACAGAAAAAAATGGCGAAAAAATATCATGAATATGTTGTATAGTGTCTCACTTGTTATAGAACTCAGCATTTCCTTAATAATGTTATCACCATTGGAGATATCCTGGCACAATTGAAACATGGCAACGTTCATTGTGTGAGAAAGAGAATGGTCTGTAGTGTATTTTTTTTACACGTAATTATTGCGACACTGCCAGCTCACGTGCAGCTATGCTGATCTCTATTTTTTGGCTGAAGGTACCTACACAATACGGTTGTTGTTCGTGAGTATTAATGTACAGGAACCGTGTATCCGTAGAGGATAGCTAACAAATGTGTGAGCACAATCTAGAGGACCGAGTGTTTTCTGATATCAGAGTGAACACCCCTGCCAGAACGGATAATGAAATCAGTAACTGAAAGAGTAGGCAGAAGACAGTTAATTGTTATTGTTATTGGCTATGAAAGGCCTCGGTCTCACAGCAAACGAATTAAAATCCATAATTGCTCAACCGCCCGTGCCAGTGGAATCATCCGAATTACTAACTCATCTCCTAAACAAAGAAAGGTAACTGTAGTCCCCATCGTAGCAGTCTCAGCACACGCCAAAAGACATAAGGCGAAACCGCGCAGAAAGTGAACACAGCCAACTGTTCCTCGTCATACGATATCATCATTCATCGTAAACAAGCGGGATATCGAAGCAGGATCAAATCGGATGAGACACACAGCTTACGGTGTGCACAGAGCACTTAACTCAGTAGCTCCTGCAACAAGAGACAGTTAATTATTGAAGAGTAGGCAGAAGACAGTTAATTATTGAAGAGTAGGTAGAAGACAGTTAATTATTGAAGAGTAGGCAGAAGACAGTTAATTATTGAAGAGTAGGCAGAAGACAGTTAATTATTGAAGAGTAGGCAGAAGACAGTTAATTATTGAAGAGTAGGCAGAAGACAGTTAATTATTGAAGAGTAGGCAGAAGACAGTTAATTATTGTTTTTTTTTTTTAAAGTAACATTTTAATTACAGTTCTGGAGAATTTGAATAATTTATTTCCTGAAATGTTCTGAGTCCATATACAGAACGAAATGGAAACCAAGAAAGAGATGGAATCAGAGAGACATTAAGTTAATAACAGCTACTTAAGCTACACAACTAACAGAGGCTAGAACATCACATATGCTTTCTATCTACGATATTACAAGTTACACGCAGTAAGGATAACAGAAAGAAAGAAAGAAAGAAAGAAAAAAGAATGAAAGAAAAAGACAGACAGACAGAAAGTAGGAAGAAAAGAAAGCAGAAAAGAAAAACAGGAAAAAAAACAAAAAGAAATGAAAAAAGAAAGTAAGAATAAAAAAGAAAAACAGGAAAAGGAAAGAAAGGAAAAATGACAGATTTATTGTTGTTGTTGTTGCGTTCGCCAGCTTTCAACTCTGACGAAGTCCCTAGAGACTAGGAACTGAATTTTGCATGTTAATCCATTTTTCCCTGGCACCCGTGTGCACAGGGGTCCCTCGCCGCATAGGCAGATAACTCCGACTTCGGAGGCACTCATGTTTTTTTCGTCGATGAGTAACTGACGTTTCAAGCCGGGCCTCGCTGCTGAGGCCAGGGGTGGTTGCCGCAGAGAGAAATCATAAATAAAAATCCCAACCGGTGTAGCCTCGAGACCAACCAGTCCCCCGTGGATTTGGAATATGAGGAAACTGCAACAAGGAACACTTTTCATGCATAACCTGCAATGGTTCCTGCCGCCTATCCACCATATACCGGAAGTTCACGTCCTCCCGAAAATGATGATCGTTATATTTCTTTAAAAATGTATAGCGTTTGATGAAGTTAGGCCATCGTTGTTGACTCCAATTTCGAACATATAAACACACAGTTAGTCGTCAGATTATTCCCGTCGCACATCAAACAACAGACCGTAAGATTAGCGTACGGCCGGTCTAGGGATTTATCATGAGCCATTACGATGACGTAGCACACATAATAATGTCGGACGCACTGCAATGACGCGTCCTTTAGAATCCTGATTACTCTAGTGAATGTAGTCTACGACGAACAGAACTCGGTGCAAATTCCCTAAAGAGATAAAACTGCGGCTGACGAAGCTTTTCACATTAATAAGTAACATGGAAATAACTTGCGTCAAGCAAATCCAACAACTGTCATGAACAACACCAATGTGACGTGCAGCGCAGAACAAGCCTAGACGATGGAAGGTCGCATTCACAACACTTGATTTGTCGAAAATGGAATATTGCCGGGGTACGACATCGTTTTATCGGCGCAGATGTAATAAGTAGATCACCATCTTGACTTTAACGTATAGGAGTGCAATGGACAACCGAAATTAATCAGACACCGAATGCACCGAGTGACGTATTGTTCTAATGGTACGTGCACTGGCTGATTGTTCTAATCGTACGTGCATTGGCTGATTGTCTACTAAGTTTGGTTTCAGTGATGATAATGATCTTAAAATAACATAATCATTTTATTAGATGTTATCTGAACCAGACTGCATGAAAGAAAACAATTTACATTTAAGTAGAAAGCGTCACTCCACGTATGTCTGTAGTGGATCATGAAAGAAAATAATTCCCATTTATTTTGAACGTGTCCCATGTATGTCTGTAGTGGATCATGGAAGAAAATAATTCACATTTAAGTTGAAAGTGTCACTATACGTATGTCTGTAGTGAATCATGAAAGAAAATAATTCCCATTTATTTTGAACGTGTCACTCCATGTATGTCTGTAGTGGACCATGAAAGAAACTAAATCCCATTGTGTTGAAAGTGTCACTCTAAGTTTGTTTGTTGTGGATCATGAAAGAAGAACTAAAACAGTAAGACAATATACAGCCCAAAGAGATTACAAGGTCATCAACTTTTACCTATCCCAAAACGTCCACTCCGACGAAGTGTCTTTGACTTTAGATACCAATTAACACTCTTTCTGGCTCTTACGAAATATATAAATAGTTCTTCAGTAATTTTGTCTTGAAGTTGTACAGTTAAATAAGTTGAAATTACATTCGTATGCCACGTTGAAAAAATCCACCAGTGAGTTTGTTTCAAATTATTATCAATCATCATCATGTGCCATACTAGTTGATGTTGGCGATCATGTCCTTCCACAACCATCTATCTACAGTGCATCGTATCAGTTTTGTTGTTGACCGTTTTCCATGCCATGACACCAAGTTATCCAGTATTTTTTATCTTTGTCGTTCGCGATCTCTCTTTCCTTCTAATTTGCCAGTTGTAACCAAGTATTACAATCTTCCTCTTTTCATGATGTGCCCAAAAATTGTTGATTGTCTCTTTCTGATGTTTTTTAGGAGTTCCCTTTCTGTGTTGGCCTCGTTGAGAATTTTTGCATTTGGTCTTTTTTCGCTGTCCAGGAAACTTTCAATATTCTTCTGAGAAATCCCATCTCTGTGGCCTCTAATCTTTTTTTTTCAGTTGTATGTCTACTGTCCATGATTCGCCTCAATGGGTCAGAATTGGTTGTATATAGCACCGATGAATGTTCTTTCTCACTTCTATTGACATAGTTATTATAAATAGATGGTTCTATTTATGTTGTCTTGTTGGCTATTGTTAGGAACTAGAGAGGACATAAATACAAGAATGAACATAAAGTAGACAATTAAGCAAAGAAAGAAGAAGACAACAAGGCACTTTGCGAACTAAAAATTAGAATAATAATAAATATCACAGGAAAAACATAAATCTGTAGAGAAGAAACAACAAGAATATGGGAAAAATAAAAGCAAATTTAAACATTGTGAAAGTAGCAGCAGGAGAAGCAAAAATAAGAAGCATAATCAAATGTAGGAGACGGATGTGAAGAAATGAAGGGGAAGAAGGAAAGTAGAACGAAAATAGCAAAGTGACAACGGGAGACGAATCAAAAGAAAATAGAAGATAATAATCATCATCAAGTTCCATGCTTGGTGGCCAAGGTATCAGGTTACTCTACAACTTTATATCTCGACAGTTATTTATCATTTCTGTTGTTGATCTTCTGTCAAGCCATTCTTTTAAGCTGTCTGGTATCTTTTCTCTTTGCTTACCTCTTTATCTACTTCCCTCAACTTTTCCCATTGTCACAATATATTCCAACTGCTCCCTTCTCATTTCATGACCAATAAATGATAATTGTTACTTCCTAGTATTGAAAATTATTTCTCTCTTTGCTTTGGCCTCTTTCAGAACGTTTTAATTACTCTACTTAGCTGTCCTCGGTATTCTCAAAATTCCTCTGTACAAACAACAATTTCTGTAAAATAAAATGTGTGTAAAAGAATGAAAAGTCCAATGTGGTAAAATAAAAAGTGTGAAAGCGTTAGAAGCTAGCAAACTAATCGTATTAAGTCTGATCATTTGATTTCATTTTTTCTTGGTTTTAATACATCCTTCAAAGCTCAAGAGTAAGATTGCTTTGTTTACCTATACCTAGTCTGGAGTGTCAAGAGGGAATTAAGCGTAGGGCGGTTAATCGCTCCCGTTTACCGTCTTAACGATTGCACGACTGATGCTCTCAAAAAGGAGTTGTCAATGCACAGACTGAGGAGCCGGCATTAAAAATAAATGAAATTAACAAACTGTACTAAAAAAGGAGGAATGGATGATGTAAGCAGAATACAAAGAGAAGAATAGAAGTAGATCGTGTATAAATATACAAATCAAAGTAATCAGTTCACAAAGAGAAAAGTTGGGATTTACCATTTACTTTTCTTTCATTTTCCTCTCAGGCAGTACAGTAATCCCTCAGTTATCGCGGTTAATAGGGACCAGAACCGGCCGCGATAAGTGAAAAACGGCGAAGTAGTGTCACCCTCTCATGCTTAACATATGTACATTGCGTATGTATATTATCATAAGTGTATATGAAACCATATAAGTGCATATGTTATCATTAGAACATTAAAGAATAGTTTCAAACATGTAAATAAAATATTAATAGTATAAATAACATACATAAAACAATGTATAAATGATATAAATATGATACGTGTGTGTGTAACATACGTAGATGTAACTAAAGTGTATATGCTGTAAATATGTTTTTAGAACTCTTTTATTCTTATAACAACTTTTCTTTTATAACAAGGTCCGTAACTCACCTCTGACAATAGCTTCTCTTCGCTTGATCTTTATAAATGTTGATGAAACACCTGTGTAGTAGGGTGGAGGTGAAGAAGGTGAAGATGATTTACTGCACAGGTTAATGAGAGCTTTACTGCTCCTCAGATGACGCCTCATCGTCAGATGCTAGGGGCGCTGGATCGTCGCAGGCAGCTTCGGATAGACCTGGGGTAGCTGCAGTAGACGGCCTAGATGCAGCAGGAGGAGCTTCTGCAGAACGTTTTCGGCGCACAAGGAACATCGTGATGGGGAGTTGTGACCGTTGTTTTTTCTTCTGAGCAAAGATGCCTTTGTACAACGCCATTACACCGTCAATACCCGTTACTGAATTCTACGGCTCTGACCATGTTGTCGTCGATTTCTTGGGCCCTTTGTTGCAGAGTCCGTGCTACGTTGCAGAGTCCGTGCTATGTTGCAGAGTTCGTGCTGCGTTGCAGAGTCCGTGCTATGTTGCAGAGTCCGTGCTATGTTGCAGAGTCCGTGCTATGTTGCAGAGTTCGTGCTGCGTTGCAGAGTCCGTGCTATGTTGCATAGCTCTTGCAGGTTTTTCAAGGTTCCTCAATTTTGAATTTGTGAACAATCCGCGATGTACTGAGGCCGCGATAAATGAACCGCGAAGTAGCGAGGGATGACTGTATGTGGCACACTGGGCGAGAAGTCATAGTTTCCCATGATAGACGATTTGTTGCTAGTTCTTGTTTCTTTCTTAGTTATATGGTTAAGACGTCGATAGAAAATTGTTATCACTAACGATTCTCATGGTCTGCCTTGTTTTTTTTACCTGATGGTAAATGCCTGATGGGGAAATCCGTGTGAATTTTGTGCTTTCACGTCAATATGTAGGCTCTGGTATCGCACTGGAATTGAATAATCTAAGTTTTGTTCGTTTACTGAGATGTTTGGATCTTTAAATGTTCGTCAGTTTGTTGAAAACAGTCAATGCTAGCGCGATGCGTGTATTCATTTCTGATGTTATGTGTCCATCTCAAGATATTTTGCTGTCTACGTAGGTAAAATGCGTAACCTTTTGTAAACTTGCACTGTTAAGTGTTATATTAGAGGCTATGTTCGAAATGACCAGTTCTTCCGTCTTGGTCGTGTTGATCTGGAGTTGAGCAGAAAGGTTGACGAGTCGTTACATTGTTTTAGCATTTGGTGTATTGGAACATTTGGTGTTCACAGGAGAACCAACTCATCTGGAAAATCGAGATCTTCCAAGAGTTTATTTTCAATCAATTTAATGTTGTCTTTCTTCTATGGATATTTGCATGATCAAACCAAATGTAATTCCTAATAAAAATGGCGCGATGACACGTCCTTATTTCATCTCTGTTTCGCCTGGGACCCAGCCAGTTTTACCAGTTCCTGTTCTCACACAAGAAACTGAAGCTGAGTCTTGTATAATATTCACATATTTTACTCGGAAATCCATGGATGTTACGGATGTTTCGTTGTATAGGTCGTGGTAAACTATTGAATATCTTTTTCGAAACCCACGAAAGTTAATAATGAGCGAAGGTTGGGATCCTAATGATTTCTCAATCATAGTTCTAAGTGTGAAAATGTCACCAATACATGCTCGATGTTGTCTGAATCTCGTTTGCTGTTCTCTAAGTTTTTTATCTGCTGGCTTCTACAATCTTTCAAATAGCATGCAGCTGAAGAGTTGACCAGATAGAGATATGAATGTGAATTCTCGTAATTTATTCTATCTATTGACCTTTCGAGCCGTAGCCGGCCCATAGGGCATAGACCCAGATACTCTTTCTCTTATCTAAATTTCTATATTAGCAGTTTGTTTTCAAATCTTCTAAAGATATTTTATCAAATCTCGCCATTTGCCTCGGTTCTTTTGAAGCAACTCTATCTCATTGAGGGAGCCGATTCCTGTTGCTCTTGCCTCTCTGATTAATGTCCTTCCCAGTGTCTCTCTGGGTCTGCCTCTTTTCCTCTTACCTGTTGTTTCTCACATGAGGGCTTACTTTGTTATTCGGCTGCTATCTCTCCTCATCTCTTGTCCATCATATGACCATCGTTCTTTCCTGATTACTGAAGATATTAGTGGTTGATTGGCGATTTCTCTACTTTCTTCGTTTATTTTGAATTCTTTCCAAGCTATAATACCAAGTATTTCCGCTGTTAGTATTTCTCCTAAAGATATCATCATCTTCTTACGAATTGTTAGTTTTGAGCTTCTTGATGATTGTTATAGTTTATCAAGTTGCAAATCTTCATTTGGCGAATCTAACGCAGAAAAAAGAACTTCCTCTTCGGGATTTGTAACGTTTAATTGTTGTGGTCTGTTCTTTATTTACCGTTTTTTGTTTTTTGTTTTTACTCTTATAACAAAATTTTGCTTTTTTTTATCTTCCATATGGACGTTGACAGCATACAACAAAATAAGTGGGAGAGTAATGTACACAATTATGAGAGTCTAATACGACATTTCAAAAATACTTATCCCTACTCTCCTAAACCTCTCATGAAAGAGGAAGAGGGAAATCGCCTTTCAAAGATTATTGATATTCATGCACTGAAAACTTCTGAGTTGAATACCCTTCGATCAGTTAATCCCTAGAACTAGTAGTTTACAATACAATTAAGGAATTATACAATGTAAAAGGTTGCAACGAACATTCAGTTTATAAATAACAGGTCCTAACAAGCCACATCACCACATAACCATTTATCAACGGTAGGTGCAGAGTATTTATTTTAACTCATTTTGGATGCAACTTTAAATGTATTATTTTAAAGTGAGAATGAACAACATAAAATATGTTATATAATGTCTGATTTATAAATTTGGAGACTTTTGCAAGTTCACATCATCATCATGTTATATGTTACTGGCGTAGGAGTTCACGTTCCTACTTATACGTCTCTTTTCTCTAATGCGTTTCAGTCATTCGCTTTATGCCTTCCTGTTACTCAAGAGATCTCCAAAACTGCATATTAGTTGTTCGTGTTATCTATGAAGAGTAGGTAAAATTGGATGGAAGGAAAAAAAAACAAACGATGAAGTCTTAAAACAACTAAAAATGAAAAGAGAACTACTAAGCACAATTCAAACAAGACAAATGGAATTTTTTGGCCATGCAAAAAGACACAACAGCCTACTAAAAGTGATCCTGGAAGGGAAAATACAAGATAAAATAGGCAGAGGCAGACCAAGACTAACATGGACGAGTAACATCAAAAGATGGACATACCAGCCTATGACAACCTGCACCATCAAAGCAAGAGACAGAGCAGTGTGGCGCTCCATGGTATGGCAAGATATGAGTTAAAATGTAAACATAAGTTGTTTGTCTATGTATGTATAACTTATGTTTAATTTTATTTAAACAAAACAATATAGAACGATAACTAAAACAGCGGATATATAGTAGAAGACCCGCTCAAAAAAATATTCATAGCATTACCTAAGAAATTGGAGGCGATTGAATGTGATGATCATCGTATAAGCCTAATTAGTCACATGACTAAGATATTATTAAGAATCATCATGCGAAGAGTGCGAAACAAAATCAGTCCAGAAATTAGCGATGAAAGGGTGGTTTTGTTAGAGATAAAGGAACAAGCAATGCCATATACATCATAAGATCTTTAGTAGAAAGAACTCATCATCAAGTACCGGGCCTGCAGGCGTAGGTGATCATGTCTCTCCACAACTTTCGATCTCGACAGCTATTTATCATTTATGTTGTTGACCTTCTGCCAAGCCATTCTCTTAAGCTGTCTGTTATTTTTTCTCTTTGCTTCCCTCTATCTCTTCGTCCCTCAATGTTTCCAGTTGTTACAATATATTCCAGGTGTTTTCTTCTCATTACATGGCCAAAAAATGATGATTGTTTCTTCCTAATATTGGAAATTAGCTCTCTTTTTGCTTTGACCTTTCTCAGAACATCTTCATTACTCTTCTTAGCTGTCCATGGTATTCTCAACATTCTTCTGTAAAACCACATTTCTACAGACTCCAGTGATTGTCTTCTGTTGTCCTATTGTCCATGATTCACAACCATATGTTAAGACTTGCTCTACATAACATTTAAGAACTCTTTTTCTTGTTTCTATTGTCAAAAATGGATTGCATAGTATCTTCTTCATTTTTTGGATAGCTGCTTTTGCCTGAGCCATTATGCATCTCACCTCTTTCGTACATCTTCCGTCTGAGGTTAACAAAGTTCCCAAATATTTAAATTCATTTACCTGTTTTAATATTATTCCACTTGTCTTTATTTTGCACTGAGGTGATGTCTTTTTCATTGTTGTTACCATTACCTCTGTCTTTTTGCTATTAAGGCTGAGTCCTTTATTTTTGCTTTCTTTCACTATAATGTCCAACATTTCGTGTACCTCATTTTCACTCTTAGCGATTAAGACTGTATCATCAGCATACCTTAGATTATTTATATTATGACCTCCAATTGTTATTCCAAGCATGCCTCTTATGGATCTTAAAATGATCTCACTACAAATATTAAACAAATCTGGTGACAGCACACAACCTTGTCTAACACCCTGTTTTATTTGTTTAAACATTCCCAATTGGTTTCCAGTTCTTATGGCTGCTGTTTGTTGCCAGTACATGTTCTTTATTATTCTTAGATCTTTGCTGTCCATGTTTATGCCATCTAAAATCTTCATTATTTCTCGGTGCTTTATTTTGTCAAATGCCTTGGTATAATCTATGAAATATAGGTATAGATCTTTTTTCACGTCTATGGCTCTTTCTACTAAAGATCTTATGATATATATGGCATTGCTCGTTCCTTTGCCTCCAACAAAACCACACTGTTCATCGCTAATTTCTGGATTGATTTTGTTTCGCACTCGTCGCATGATGATTCTTAGTAATATCTTAGTCATATGACTCATAAGGCTTATTGTGCGATGATCATCGCATTCAGTCGCACCCGATTTCTTTGTTAGGGCTATAAATATTGATTTGAGCAGGTCATCTGGTATATATCCGCTGTTGTAGATATCATTCAATATTTTTTTTAATTATTACTATTCCAAAATCACCCATGGCTTCAATCTCTTCTTTAGTTATATTATCTGGTCCAGGAGCTTTGCCTGCTTTCATATTGCGCAAGGCATCTTCCACTTCTTCTCTGAGTATTTCTGGTTCTTCTCCATTATACTTAATATTTACTTCCGTTCATTCATCATTATAAAGATCTTTAATGTATTCTGTACATCGTTCCCTTATGTTTTCTTAACCAATCAACAGTTCTCCTTCCTTTGATCTTAAACATCCATATTTTGATTGCGTTTTTCTTCCTGTTAATTCCTCAATTTGTTTGTATATAACTTAAGCGTCTCCTTTTTGTTGCATTTCAATCTCTTTGCATCTCTCTTTTAGCCATTCTTATTTTGCTTCATTGCATTTTATTAGAATTTCTTTATTTAATCTCTTATACACATCTTTATTTTCCTTATTCTTCTTCTTGTATACATTAGCTGCAAACTGTCATCTGTCATCCATTTCTTTCTTGAATTTGTCCAACTGGTGGTATGAACTCTTTTGATGTTTGTTGCATTGATTCTTTCAGCATTTCCCACTGTTCATCAATGCTTTGTATATTCTCTATTGCATTGTGGGGTTCTGAATTGTAATTTTGTCTTGCAGCTTCTTGTCTGATTTGAGTAAATCTAAATTTAACTTGATGTTAACTGAGGCTTGTTTTGTTGTTTTTAATTTTACTCTAAGCTTTCCCACAACTGGTACGTGATCATTATTGCAATCTGCCCCTGGTCTAGTTTTCACACACACCAGACTGTTTCTAAATCTATTGCTTATCATTATATAATCAATTTGATTACGTGCGTTGTCCCCTGGGCTTTTCCATGTCCACAGACGTCTTGGATGTTGCTTAAACCAGGTGTTTCCTATCATCATGTTGTGTGTTCTTGCCCAGTCAATAAGTTTCTCACCTCTTTCATTCCTCTCGCCTAAGCCATAATGACCAACTACTTCCTCAACTCTTTCCTTTCCTACTTTTGCGTTAAAATCCCCTAGAACTATGGTGTTTTCATGTGGTTTGCATTTATGAAGTGCCTCATTTAACTCGTTGTAAAATTTATCAATTGTTTCCTCTAGACTGTCTGCTGTTGGTGCATAAACTTGTATAAGATTTATATATATTTGCTTTCCATTCAATTTCACTAAGAGGACTGTCAGATATTGGGTAAAAGCCTTTCACTGTTCTTGCTCTTTCTGCATCCAAGATGATACTTACTCTTTGGTGTTCAGTACCTCCAGAATAGATTATTTTATGTTTATCAGAATACATCTCCCCTGATCCGGTGTATCTCATTTCGCAAAGTCCCAGTAATTGTAAACCCATTCTTTTAATTTCTTGTATGATATTTTCTAGTTTACCCTTCTGCATGAGTGTTCTCACATTCCAAGTACCCATCTTTAGAGTTTGTTTTATCTTTATTTTGCTTATAGTAGCTTGATGACGATCGGGTATCACCTGTAGCACATGATGTCTCCTACCAAACGAGGGTTTTCTATTGGAATCCCCCTTAACGTTGTTGTCGTTATTTCTATTGTTGAGGCGATTCATGATTGTACAAAGAAGTTAAGGCGGTGGTAGAAAGAACTATATAGGTGAAAACAGATCTTTATCTATGTTTCACATATTATACCAAAGCATTTGACAAAGTAAAGCACAAAAAATTAATCAAAAGTTTAGAAGGCGTAAAAGTAGACAGCAAAGATCTAAGAATAATAAAGAACATGTACTGGCAACAATTAGCGGCTGATATATATGCTGATATATAGATATGCTGATGATACAGTCTAATCGCTAAGAGTGAAAATGAGTTACAAGAAATGTTGAACATTATATTGAAGGAAAGCAAAAATAAAGGACTCAGCCTTAATAGCAAAAAGAAAGAGATAATGGTAACAACCAGGAAAAAGACATCGCCTCAGTGCAAAGTAAAGACAAGTGGAACAATATTAAAACAGGTAAATAAATTTAAATATTTGGGAACTTTGTTAACCTCAGACGGAAGATGTACGAAAGAGGTGAGATGCATAATGGCTCAGGCAAAAGCAGCTATCCAAAAAATGAGGAAGATACTATGCAATCCATTTTTGACAATAGAAACAAGAAAAAGAGTTCTTAAATGTTATGTACAGGCAGTCTTAACATATGGATGCGAATCATGGACAATAGGACAACAGACAAGTAAATCACTGGAGTCTGCGGAAATGTGGTTTTACAGAAGAATGTTGAGAATACCATGGACAGCTAAGAAGAGTAATGAAAACGTTCTGAGAAAGGTCAAAGCAAAAAGAGAGCTAATTTCCAATATTATGAAGAGACAATCATCATTTTTTGGCCATGAAATGAGAAGAGAACAACTGGAATATATTGTAACAACTGGGAAATTTTACGGACTGTTAGATAGAGGAAAGGAAAAAAAAAATACCAGACAGCTTAAGAGAATGGTTTGGCAGAGGGTCAACAACATAAATGATAAATAATTGTCGGGTTCGAAAGTTGTGGAGAGACATCATCACCAAAGCCAGCAGGCATGGTGCTTGATGATAATGATAATGATTGATGAGGTTCTAATTTTTTTTTTCAAATATACTTATTTTCATATTACAAATTGCATGCTTTATTAACTATTGATCCGTGGTAATGTCTTCTATAGTTTCACTACTTCTCCAGACTGTAATTTTTTGGTCAAATATTGCTACCTTCTTTAGACTTATCTCGGTTTTTTTTTGTTTTTTTTTAGATATTATTACCTTTCCATGGCATATTTTCTCGAGATAGTAAATTTTCTTGTCTTCAAACAATTCTACTTTTTTTTTACAAACCGGTCAAATGACTCCAAGGATCGATCACGAAAACGATGAAGTGATGAAATATTAGAAACACCAGGAAATACAAGAGCAGCAGAGACTAACATATCAATAAAAAAACTACAATTTATATCTCCACTCGACTTAAATTGCAAATGAGGTAGAAGGAGAAGAATAGTCAAAGGATATTATTTCGTTTTAGCTTTTGTTATTGTCTACAGATTCGCTGCAAGCTGTCCCCATTATCCAAATTGTGACAATCCCTGGTCCAGATATTAACTTTACATACTAGGTACAAATAATAATACATAAATATTATTATATGGGGAACTTCCGAGGCGATAATAGGGAATAATAGAACAAAGAAGTATGTGTTAGCACTCGGAAAAATTGACAGACAAACAACAATAGAAAACAACGAAGAACAATATATGGTCCGAAGTAGGATCGAACCCGTACTCAGTGGCAACGCGCCTTGCCACGAGAAGCCGAACGCTTGGCACACTGCCACGCAGCCAACTAAAAAAATTGGCTATTGCAGCAGTGTCTTGCACGAAAGGCGCTCTCATTGACTATAGCATAGGGTAACGATCACAGACCGGAAATAAATTGTATATTTGTACTTTCCTATTAATGCAAGTATCTCCAAGTAGGGCTGAATACTTGTGTTGTAGACAAACATTTATTGGACGAAACAGCACGAATAGTATACTTTCGTGCAAGACACTGCTGCAATAGCCAATTTTTTTAGTTGGCTGCGTGGCAGTGTGCCAAGCGTTCGGCTTCTCGTGGCAAGGCGCGGTGCCACTGAGTACGGGTTCGATCCCACTTCGGACCATATATTGTTCTTCGTTTTTTTCTATTGTTGTTTGTCTGTCACTTTTTCCGAGTGCTAACACATACTTCTTTGTTCTATTATTCCCTATTAACGTTACACCAACTTATCAAGAGAGAGAACACTGCTCTATGAAACTGAGAACTACTGAAACAAACAACATATGTGTAGGCTACGTGTGATGGCTAGGGGAATGTGCTTTATAAACGAGATTCTAAAAAATTTGAAAGATATCAAAGCAACAGCATGTCAATTAATATATGTGTTTTTAACTAACTTGGTCTTGCTATATGTACAGCTGTCGACGTGGTGTGAAATGTATTTCAGTTGACAATTGTAAGTCGTATAATTGGTAAATAGTATTCAACAGCATATTTTGATACCATATGGAGGGGATGTTAAGTGTTATCGACCAATGTCGCATATCTAAAAGTTTATGAGCCCAGTGTTCTATCGTCGCGTTATTTACCTTCAAGTCAGGTACCAACATTGTTTTCATTTGGAGAGCGCCAAATTGCGATAGGAATCCGTTCATTATATCTCCAGGAGATCGCCGACATTTTAGGGCGCTAATGCTGTAACGCTCTTTAACGTTTGTTTATTTTTCATTTTTTTTAAAATGTTTAAATCACTGAATGCATTATAGTGTATAGGATGTGGTCACTTACTAAAGTTATAGTGTATAGGATGTGGTCACTTACTAGAGTTATAATGTATAGGATGTGGTCACTTACTAGAGTTATAATGTATAGGATGTGGTCACTTACTAGAGTTATAATATATAGGGAGATGTTAAGTATTATCGAGCTATGTCGCAATATTGGGCTGAATCTAAGAATGGCAAAATGTTACATCTTCTCAATATTCCTGTATGGTGCAGAAACATGGACATTAGACAAGAAAACAGAACAGAAAATTGAAGCCTTTGAAATGTGGATTTATAGAAGAATAGGTAGAATTGGATGGAAACAAAAGATAACAAAAGATAAAGTTTTAAAACAACTGAAAATAAAAAGAGAACTACTAAATACAATTAAGACAAGACAAATGAAATTTTTGGGGCATGTTAAAAGACACAACAGCCTACCAAAAGTAATATTGGAAGGAAAAATACAAGGTAAAAAAGGCAAAGTAGACCAAGACTAACATGGACAAGTAACATCAAAATATGGTCAAGTCAATCTATGACAGCCTGCACCATCAAAGCAAGAAACAGAGTAGAATGGCGATCCATGGTAGCCAACCTTCGTTGCGGAGAAGGCACACGATGATGATGATGAATGTATAGGATGTGGTCACTTACTAGAGTTATAATGTATAGGATGTAGTCACTTACTAGAGTTATAATGTATAGGTTGTGGTCACTTACTAGAGTTATAGTGTACAGGATGTGGTCACTTACTAGAGTTATAGTGTACAGGATGTGGTCACTTACTAGAGTTATAGTGTATAGGATGTGGTCACTTACTAGAGTTATAGAGTATCATCATCATCATGTGCCATACCAGTTGGTGTAGGCGATCATGTCCTTCCACAATATTCTATCTTTAGTGCATCGTATCAGCAGCGCTGTTGTTGACTGTTTTCCATGCCATGACACCAGGATTTCCTCTCTTTGTCGTCCGCGATCTCTCTTTCCTTTTATTTTGCCAGTTGTAACCAAGTATTCCAACCTTTCCTCTTCTCATGATGCGCCAAAATATTTTTATTGTTTCTTTCTGATGTTTTTTAGTAGTTCCTTTTTTTGTGTTGGCCTCTTTGATAATTTCTTCTTTGGTCTGTTTAGCTGTCCAGGGAACTTTCAACATTCTTCGGAGAAATCCCATCTCTGTGACCTCTAATCGTCTTTTAATGTGTTTGTCCACTGTCCATGATTCGCTTCCATAGGTCGGAATTAGTTATATATAGCACCGATGAACTCTCTTTCTCATTTCTATAGATTTGTTGCATAAGATATTTTTCATTTTCTGAAATGCTATTTTGGCGTGAGCTATTCTGCTTTTTATTTCTGTGATGCATCTTCCATCTGGTGTTATTATTGTGCCCAAGTATTTGACGCGTTGCACTTGTTTCAGGTTTGTCTTGTTTATTTGTATGGTGATGATTGTTTCTTTGATATGACCATTACTCCTGTTTTCTTACTGTTCAGACTGAGGCCTTTTTTATTTGCTTTCTTTTACTATTATGTTTATCATTTTGTGTAGTTCTTTCCTTGTCTCTGCTATTAAGACTGTGTCATCTACTTATCGCAAATTATTTATGTTGTGACCGTTGACTTCAGTTCCTTTTTGTCTACTATTGATCTTATAATATGATTCCCTTTAAAGTGAAAACAAATCCGGCGACATAACACAGTCTTGTCAGTCTCCTTGTTTTATATATATATATTGGAATTGCCCTGTTTGGCTGCTGATTCGTATAGCTGCTGTTTGTTGCCAATACATGTTTATTTTATGATTCGCACATCCTTGCCATCAATGTTTAATTTCTCCAGCATATTTATTATTTCCACATGCTTTACTTTGTCAAACACTTTTGTGTAGTCTATCAAGCACATATATAGTAGATCTTTCTTTACCTCTATAGATCTTTCTATCAATGTTCTTAAGATGTATATTGCATTAGTGGTGCCCTTTCCTTCCACAAATCCACATAGTTCCTCACTTATTTCTGGTTTTATTTTGTTTCTTTCACGTCTCATGATGATTCTTTGTAATATTTTAGTCATATGGCTCATGAGACTAATAGTGCGATGGTCTTCACAATCAGTGGCGCCCGACATCTTCGGTATGGCTACATAGATAGATTTTAGTAGATCTTCGGGTATGTGTCCAGTGTTATATATGCCCCTGAGTAGTTTTGTTATGACTTGTACTCCCAGCTCTCTTAAAGCATATATGTCTTCGATTGTTATATTGTCAAGATCTGGAGATTTGAAATTTTCATGCGTTGAATTGCGTCCTCCACTTCACTCAGCATTATTGGTGGTCCTGTGTCTTTGTTTGAATTGTTTAACTCTGGTCTTTCATCATCATAGAGTTGACTGATATATTCTGTCCATCTTTCTACTCCTGCCCCATTATTATATTTCCATCATTTAATTTTACACATCCTGAAACTTTGACTTTTTCTCTTCCTGTTAATTCATTTAATTGATTGTGTATACATTTTTAGTCTTTCTTTTGTTGTTTTTCCATTTCTTCACATTTCTGTTATAACCATCATTCCTTTGCTTCTCTACATTTGTTTTGGATCTCTTTGTGCAATATTTTGTATGACCGCTCTTCTTTCTTATGTTTTCGTCTATCGTCCATTAGTTATAATATTTCTTCTTTCATCTATTTCGTTTTGTTGATTCATGTGGTCACTAGTATTACTTCTTTTGATCTTTGTTGAATCGATTGTTTGAGCATATCCCACTGTTCCTCAATGTCAGGTATTTTTCCAGTAGCAGTATATCTATTTTGTACTATCATACTGTACTTATCACTCATTTGTCTATCTACTCTTAGCATATCTAGTTCTAATTTTATATTTATTGGGGATCTCTGTGTCTTCCGCTGTTTTATTCTTATCTTTCCAACTACTGGTACATTGTCACTAATGCAATCTGCTCCTGGACTTGTTTTAACAGATGTTAACACTTTCCTAAATCTCTGTACCAGTATAAAATCAATTTGAATGTGTACTTTTTTGTCTGATCATTGCCACGTCCATAATCGCCTGCATAATGTTGTTTGAAACAGGTTTTACATATAGCCATTTTACGTGCCATTGCCCGATCTATTAATCTATCCTCTCTGTCATTCGTCCTACTTAGGCCATGTCCCCCAGTCGATCTAATGTTCAAAGTTCATATTGCTAGTGTTTTTTTTTTAATTTTTGATCTTGCATACAGTAGCTTGACCAATTGGGAATGTTTCAACAAATAAAACAGGGTGTTAGACACGGTTGTGTGCTGTCACCAGATTTGTTTTAATATTTATAGTGAGATTATTTTAAGATCGATTAGGGGCATGCGTGGAGTAACAATTGGAGGTCATAATATAAATAATCTAAGATATGCTGATAATACAGTCTTAATCGCTAAGAGTGAAAATGAGTTACAAGAAATGTTAGACATTATAGTGAAAGAAAGCAAAAATATAAGACTCAGCCTTAATAGCAAAAAGACCTCACCTCAGTGCAAAATAATGACAAGTGGAACAATATTAAAACAGGTAAATGAATTTAAATATTTGGGAACTTTGTTAACCTCAGATGGAAGATGTACAAAAGAGGTGAGATGCAGAATGGCTCAGGCAAAAGCAGCTTTCCAGAAAAAGAGGAAGATACTATGCAATCCATTTTTGACAATAACAACAAGAAAAAGAATTCTTAAATGTTATGTAGAGCCTTCTGAGGTAGAATTGGAGGGAAAGAAAAGATAACAAACGATGAAGTTTTAAAACAACTGAAAATAAAAAGAGAACTACTAAATACAATTAAGACAAGACAAATGACATTTTTGGGGCATGTAAAAAGACACAACAGCCTACAAAAAGTAATATTGGAAGGAAAAATACAAGGTAAAAAAGGCAGAGGCAGACCAAGACTAACATGGACGTGTAATATCAAAAGATGGACAAGTCAATCTATGACAGCCTGCACCATCAAAGCAAGAAGCAGAGTAGAATGGCGATCCATGGTAGCCAACCTTCGTTGCGTAGAAGGCACTCGATGATCGCCTATTAATGAAAATTATAGACCAGGGCCACCAGGGCCATATTCCTTGACAAGCACGTGCTCCAGACTATAGGTGTGTAAACCATCGATCAGACACATAGCTCTACAATGGTTTGGTTGTATCAACCATATGTTAACCACAATACTCCATAGTTTTGACCTGCATCGATCAACAATAGCGCCTCACGACTGTTGGCTGCATGAACCGTAGATTTAAACAATTTAACATATTTGAACTCACGAACCGATCGCGATCCCCACAGCTTCATACGAGCTTGTTGGCCAATAATTTTTTTTCAAGACAAACTTACCAGTAAAAATTAAAGATTCACAAATAATCAAAGGCAAGCTGATGACTGTATATACCGGCACGGACGTTTGGAAGATCACGTGATGAGCGATAGCCATTGTGATTGGTTCAGTCAGTTTAATGGCCTGTGTGGAAGCAGCCTGTAACAAATAAATATAATTGAATAACAGTTCTCCTCCCTATGTTCCCATTTCTGCTGTTACACAGCCAGACAGGTGCAACAAGCGGTGGCAGGTTTTGTACGCATGCAATGGTTAGAGTCATTGCAGAAGGTAAAAATACGTACCTTTGTCTACGTCCCACGACATGCGGGAGTAAGGGGAAATGAAAGAGCGGACAGGTTGACCAGCGGCGCTGTCGTTGAGGAAGGTCAGCCATTGGATCAGGCAGACATCATCACTGCCTTCCGTGGTGTGGTTAGAGCACAGCACCTTGACAATCATAAGTCCACGTCACTCCTTCGGATTATCATCGAGTGTGTCTCCGTATCGAAGGTTGACTACCATGGAGCGTCATTCCACGCTCTCTCTCTTGTTTTGATGGTGCAGGTTGTCATAGGCTGACTTGTCCATCTTTTGATGTTGCTCGTCCATGTTAGTTTTGGTCTGCCTCTGCTACCATGCATTTTTCTTTCCGATATTACTTTTAGTAGGCTGTTGTGTCTTTTAATATGCCCCCCAAAATGTCATTTGTCTTGTTCTAATTGTGTTTACTATATATGGCCCTTTTCGTCCTGTCAGACGGTCTGGTGGAGGTTATTGTGTATTTTTTTAGGTTTTGTTTTTGTCAAACAGCTTCTCTCGTGGCTAATTCTCCCAATGTTTGATAAACACACGCGGTCACATAATAAACAAGTCAAGCTCGCTGATCCACAGGGATTCTTCCTCATTTCACTTTACCTACTCCGCCTTGCACGGAATATGGAGATAGTGCTTTACCCAGTCGCACTATCCCCATCTCGACTTCGTTTCAAGGATTTCCGAAGGAGGGACAAAGTCCATACGTTCAGAATTGAAAGAAGGTGCAGGGGATGCCAGAAAGACGGTTAACGCCGTCTACTACCTTAGGGTCCCTCCCTCTGGATTTTTACTCTGGGTGTGCTCCCATAACCTTCGATTCTAACTAGAATCTAGTCCACAAGGTAGTGGAGAGTTTTGTGGTCGAAGTTTCCCTTCTTCTAGACGGGTTGCCAGCCAAGGTTTACGAGTCCCGTCTACCCGGAGCGATATCTGAAGATACGCCTTGTCAGGCTCATGTGCCCGGGCGTCCGATAAAACACGTTACCGGTCAATGCTAGGCTAGAAATTACTCTAATGCACAAGTACCAAATCCGTGAAAAACACATCGCTGAAACAGTACATAATCCAATTAATGAATTAAACATCCATAGAATGAATTGTCGGCATAGCACTTCTCCTCACGATATAATTTTACTGCGTAATTAAACACAAAAATCGAGAGCCAGAAGCTTCGCTGCTATCGGTGGCCATCTTGACCGGAACTCCATATGTATGTGTTTACTGGTTCTCTATTAATTTTAAGTTGTTTTAAAACTTCAGCAGTTGTTCTCATTTCTTTCCATTCAATTCTACCAATTTTTCTATAAATCCATGTTTCAAAGGCTTCAATTTTCTGCTCTGTTTTCTTATCTGTCCATGTTTCTGCACCATACCGGAATATTGAAAAGATATAACATGTTGCTATTCTTAGTTTTAGCCCATTAATTAATTTTAGAATGTCCTCATATGTTTACTCTTCTAAAATGAAGTAACGATATTGCATAAGCCAGTCTCGCTTTGGTGTATAGAAATATAATTAATAAAGGAAATATTATTAGACTAATTATTGATCAAATTTAGCCATACTCCGTAATCAAATTTAACTAGTAGTAGCTTCTGTCAGACATTGCTGACTGTGGATTTTGCAGAGAGCGCCCCGCGATGTGTTATTTTGTTCTTTTCTTTCTGTGTGTTCTCTTTTTTTTCTATGAATCTGTCTGTCTGCTTCGTGCTTGAGTTGGAGATTTAGTGTGTGTTTCCAAAGATTGCGGTCTGCAATTGATGCATCCCAGGCTCCAGGGTTTATGTTCACAGAGTCTTCATGTCACGTTTACGTACGACTATAAATCAAAGTTGTGGATGTTGTGCAAGATTTACGTAGGTGAGAAACATAACAAAAGTAGAACGACGTTCAGGTCAGAATGCCTTCAGCTGAAACAACAAACAACAATACAAAATATATAAGTATATACACATAAATGTAACTACATGCCGATAATATGCAAGATTCTCCAAAAAAAAAAACAGTGAAAATAAGTCACTTCCCTGTTTTCCGTAGCTTGGTCAGGCACCGACTGGACTTAAATTGATATGACCGACTGACATGGCAGACACAGGTGTGTGAAATGCATGAACCGGGAAGGGTTATGAAAATATGTGGAGGTGGGTACAAGATTCCAGACTCTACTATTTCTGGAAAAGTTTATATGAATTGATTCCCAAATAAGTTAGATAGAAGATGAAGAAGTGTATTTCCATTTCAGTCAACACCTGGACTTTAAAAGATGAAACATGTACGTTACAGACGCATCAAAATGTCACGTTATCGATCTTCTGTTTGACCTGCAGCGTTGAGGAAAGTCAGCAGCTATAAGCATTACTTCTTGGTTGTTATTCTTGGTGTGTTTTCTTGGAGTCAGAGATTTCATTTATCCATATCTTGGCAAAAAAAGGATAAAGATACTATGCAATCCATTTTTGACAATAGAAACAAGAAAAAGAGTTCTTAAATGTTATGTAGAGCCAGTCTTAACATATGGTTGTGAATCATGGACAATAGGACAACAGGCAAGACAATCACTGGAGGCTGTAGAAATGTAGTTTTACAGAAGAATATTGAGAATACCATAGACAGCTAAGAAGAGTAATGAAAACGTTCTGAAATAGGCCAAAGCAAAAGGAGAGCTAATTTCAATATTAGGAAGAAACAACCATCATTTTTTGGGGCCATGTAATGAGAAGAGAACAACTGGAATATATTATAACAACTGGAGAAATTGAGGGACGAAGAGATAGAGATAAGCAAAGAAAAAAATACCAGAAAACTTAAGAGAATGGCTTGGCTGAAGGTCAACAACAGAAATGATAAATAACTGTCGAAATCGAAAGTTGTCGAGAGATGATCACCTACGCCAGCAGGTCCGGCACTCGATGATGATGATGACAGTAGCTTGATGACGATCGGGTGTCACCTGTTGCACATGGCGCTCCCTACAGGACGAGGTGACAGTAGAGTCCCCATTAACGTCGTTAGATGTAGATATTAAGTTGTGTTTTGTCATGATTGTATTAGGCAATATAAGAAGGTAGTTTGTCATTCCTTTCCTTCTTGGCATTAACTGTACTAATCGGAGATCGCAGCAATTGTCGCTATGTATAGAGAGTAGGATGAGGATCTATCACAAGAGTTATAGAGTATAGGATGTGGTCACTTACTAGAGTTATAGAGTATAGGATGTGGTCACTTACTAGAATTATACAGCATATGATGTGGTCGCTTAGACTTATAGAGTATCGGATGTGATCGCTTACTAGAGTTATTTGGTGTAGGATGTAAGAAGAAATATTACAGCACAATATAAGAAAATTTATGATCAGTTATAAGAGATTTTATGGTACAATAGAAGAAATTGTGTGACTAGTTACTAAAATCTTTGAGAATAATAGAACAAAGAAGTATGTGTTAGCACTCGGAAAAATTGACAGACAAACAACAATAGAAAAAAACGAAGAACAATATATGGTCCGAAGTGGGATTTATTTGTACCCACTACTAAAATCTTTACGGCACATTCGAAAAAAGTTAGTGACCAGTTACCAAAAACGTTGCGACACAATATTCAAAATGTAATCAACTCAAACAACGAATGTACCATATTTCGTCACAATCGTACCATATATATTTATCCGATAAAAAAATTTAAGGAAATTTCAATCTTCAAAGCCTTATCGTTAAATTTCTCACTGTCAAAAATATTTTTTTGTGTCTTAAAACTAACACAGCCGTCATTGCATCGTCACTTAATCTAGATTTATCTTTTCACAACATAATATTTTAGCAACAAATGTTTTATTTCCAGTCCACAGTTTTTTCTTTGCTTTATCCTCCCCTGCTCTCTGGGTAATGAGATTTAATGTATAGTCTTCTTGGCTTTACCCTCCTCTGGTTATTGTTAATCTAAGGTCTCAGTATCACTACAAACGAATTAAAATCCATAATTGTTCAATCGCCCGTGCCTGTGGAATCATCTGAATAAACATCTCATCTCATTGAGGGACTCAAATTAAGAAAGGCAGTTGGAGTCACCATCATAACAGCTACAGCACACGACAAAAGACATACGGTCAAGCGGCACCGAAAGTGAACGCAACTGAATTGTCCTACTCTATACGATATCATCATTCATCGTAGCAATCAAAATATCGAAACACAATTCGGGTGAAACACACAGCTCACGGTGTGCACAGAGCACTAAACTTCTTTTTCTCCGGGAGAAAACCAGCTTGGAATATGAGGAAATTGTAACAAGAAACATTTTTTAGACTATGAAGTGTGATAAAATGTGTAGTAAGTTTGGCCCTCTCTGATCTCTGGGTAGTGAGATTCAATGTCTAGTCTTCTTGGCTTTACACTCCCATGATCTCTGGGTAGTGAGATCCAATGTCTAGTCTTCTTGGCTTTACACTACTCTGATTTCTGGGTAGTGAGATTCAATGTCTAGTCTTCTTGGCTTTACACTCCCATGATCTCTGGGTAGTGAGATCCAATGTCTAGTCTTCTTGGCTTTACACTACTCTGATTTCTGGGTAGTGAGATTCAATGTCTAGTCTTCTTGGCTTTACACTACTCTGATTTCTGGGTAGTGAGATCCAATGTCAAGTCTTCAAGGCTTTACACTCTGATTTCTGGGTAGTGAGATCCAATGTTTAGTCTTCTTGGCTTTACACTCTCCTTATTTCTGGGTAGTGAGATCCAATGTCTAGTTTTCTTGGATTTACCATCCCCTGATCTCTGGGTAGTGAGATCCAATGTCTAGTTTTCTTGACTTTAACATCCCCTAATTTCTGGGTAGTGACGTCCAATGTCTAGTCTTCTTAGCTTTACGCTCCCCTGATTTCTGGGTAGTGAGATCCAATGTCTAGTTTTCTTGGCTTTACAATTCCCTGATCTCTGGGTAATGAGATTCAATGTCCAGTCTTCTTGGCTTTACGCTCCCCTGATTTCTGGGTAGTGAGATCCAATGTCTAGTCTTCTTGGCTTTACACTCCCCTGATCTCTGAGTAGTGACGTCCAATGTCTAGTCTTCATAGCTTTACACTCCCATAATTTCTGGATAGTGACGTCCAATGTCTAATCTTCCTAGATTTACACTCCCCTTTTTTCTGGGTAGTGACGTCCAATGTCTAGTCTTCATAGCTTTACACTCCCATAATTTCTGGATAGTGACGTCCAATGTCTAATCTTCCTAGCTTTACACTCCCCTTATTTCTGGGTAGTGAAATCCAATGTCTAGTCTTCTTGGATAATGAAGAAACCTGAAGCTTCGTGTTCACTCTCGCATGTTAAAAAAACTATTGGCAATTAAGAGTCGAAAAGAGTAGTCCAAAATGTCCCTCTAAATCTAATCATTCTGAAGACGCATATCTCTGAAAGAAAGGCGAATGTTTTTGTCGTGAAATAGCGACACGACGCACCCACGTCCTCTTAAGGGTGAATGGTGAAGAAGAAGCAGAATAAAAAAAAGAAACAAAACAGTAAAAGGGGACAACAAAAGAACTATATCTTTTCCTCGACGCTAAAAAGCAAGTAGTATAGCAGGATCCCCGAGTTGGTATTTGTCCGGTAAATTAACAAAGGTATATAGTGGACGCGCGGCGCGCATAACTTGTTCGGCGCAGGGGGATTTAATCATGACCTCTCGTGTCGGTGTGTTGACCGCTCATATCGGTGACACCGGAAGTGACCTGTTTATGTCTGGTGTGTGCTGACTTTGGTGTTTTTGATGTACTTGATCGATAGTGATAGTTTAGTAGATTATACGGCATCAATGACAAATAATACCATTAAATATAAAATAGAAAACAAAATATATATTTTATTCGTTTATTATCTCAGTAGATAAATAGCATACAGTAGATATTATATACATTACAAAAATATATAGTACACTGAGTAAAAATATATAGTAGGTGGAGGTCGTCTTGTGTGTCATAATGGTTGTGTGGAGGTCGTCTAGTGTGTCGTGAGGGGTGTATGGAGGTTGTCTAGTGGGTCATGAGGTATGTATGGAGGTCGTCTAGTGTGTAGTGATGGGTGTATGGAGGTCGTCTTGTGGGTCATGAGGGATGTATGGAGGTCGTCTAATGTGTCGTGAGGGGTGAATGGAGGTCGTCTAGTGTGTTGTGAGGGGTGTATAGAGGTCGTCTAGTGGGTCATGAGGTATGTATGGAGGTCGTCTAGTGTGTAGTGATGGGTGTATGGAGGTCGTCTAGTGGGTCATGAGGTTTGTATGGAGGTCGTCTAATGTGTCGTGAGGTGTGAATGGAGGTCGTCTAGTGTGTCGTAAGGGGTGTAAGGAGGTCATCTAGTGTGTCGTTAGGGGTGAATGGAGGTCGTCTAGTGTGTCTTGAGGGGTGTATGGAGGTCGTCTAGTGGGTCATGAGGGTTGTTTGGAGGTCGTCTAGTGTGTCGTGAGGGGTGTATATAGGTCGTCTAATGTGTCGTGAGGGGTGTATGAAGGTCGTCTAATGTGTCGTGAGGGGTGAATGGAAGTCGTCTAATCTGTCGTGAGGGGTGAATGGAGGTCGTCTAATGTGTCGTGAGGGGTGTATGGAGGTCGTCTAGTGTGTCGTGAGGGGTGTATGGAGGTCGTCTAGTGGGTCATGAGGGTTGTATGGAGGTCGTCTAATGTGTCGTGAAGGGTGAATGGAGGTCGTCTAGTGTGTCGTGAGGGGTGTATGGAGGTCGTCTAGTGTGTCATGATAGCCGTATGTACGTTCTCGAGTGTGTCGTGATGGTTGTATGTAGGTTGTCGAGTGTGTCGTGATGGTTTTATGGCGGTTGTTTAGTATGTCGTGATATCTGTATGTAGGTTATCGAGTGTATCATGACGGGTGTATGGAGGTCGTCTAGTGTGGCATTATGGGTGTATGGAGGCTGGTCAGTGTGTCGTGATGCCTGTGTGTAGGTTGTCGAGTGTGTCATGATAGGTGTATAGAGGTCGTCTAGTGTGTCGTGACGGGTGTATAGAGGTCATCTAGTGTGTCGTGACGGGTGTATAGAGGTCGTCTAGTGTGTCGTGAGGGGTGTATGGACTTCGTCTAGTGTGTCATGATGGTTGTATGGAGGTCGTCTGGTGTGTCGTGATGGGTCTATGGATTTCGTTTTGTGTGTCGTGATGGGTGTATGGAGGTCGTCTAGTGTGTCATGAGGGCTGTATGCCGGTTGTCTAGTGCAGTGGTGGCCAACTTGAGGTTGCCTGACGGTCGGATTAAAGCCAAGGCCAAGACCCGCGGGCCACACTTAAGAATATCGTCAAAAATGACAGTAGGGACCTATGCGATATAGTAATATATATATATAATGCTTGCACTTTGACTACATATTTGATTTGTAACAAATCCATTAATTATTCATTTTAAAATTACCTTTAATGTCTCAGTGCGACGATTGTGACTTGTCACAGCTTTCCACCAGAGATTTGAAGTCCACTTCCATTTTTGACGTGGCGATTCGGAGAGTATGGGACAATGTCGAATCGGTCATTCTGTTCCTGGTCTTAGATTTAATTAACTTCATGGAAGAGAATGTTGTCTCGCAGAGATATGTGCTGCCGAATATAGAGCACATCTTTAGTGCCCATTTTCTCAGACACGGGTAACGTTCATTTGGTAGCAATTTCCAGAAGTCAGCTCCTAATGCCTTTACAGTACTGAGGAAGGGGTCACACTGAAGGTCACACAACTCTAGTTGAAGATCTGATGGCTGGCACTCCACTGTGCACTTAATTGGGTTATTAAAAAGTTCCGTTTGCGGACGAAACATTTCAAAATCTTGAAATCGTCGATCAAATTCACAAATCAAATGTTCAATGTCAGCTGCGTACTTACTGAAGTTTGCACTTTCTATCTCTGACAACAACTGCTTACAACTTGAAAAATGGAACAGATCATTTTTTTGCAAAGAAAGTCTAAATAGATTCAGCTTCTTTTTAAAACCATCAACATATCCCATCAATTGAAAAATGGTTTGCTTTTCCCCTTGTAGCTGCAAATTCAATATGTTCAAATGTTGTGTGATGTCTGTGAGATATGCCAGATTATGAAGGAAATTAATGTCTTTGAGTGCATGTTGAAGATCAATGGAGCATGGTAAGTTCTCTCGCAGGAAGTCATAAATGTCATTCTTCAGTTCAAAAAATATTATTAAACATTTCCCTCGACTAAGCCATCTTACTTCTGTATAAAGCAGGAGATCACCGTAGCTAGAATCTACTTCCTCTAAAAATGATAAAAACTTCCTGTGATTTAAAGACTGGTGTCCTCCTCTTATCAAATTTGTTATTTTCACAACAGTAGCCATGGTGTCTTTTAGATTTATGGACTTTGCACAAAGGGCCTCTTGATGAATTATGCAATGCAATGTAGGTACGTTAATTTTGTTTTGCTTTAGAAGTCCAACAAAACCAGTATTTGAACCAATAAAAGCTTTGCAACCATCAGTACACACTGCAGACAACTTTCCAAAACCACCTACTTCATCTACGGCACTATGAACTGCAGAAAATATGTCTGTCCCTCTACAAGTGTCATGCAAAGAGCAAACTTTCAACAAATCTTCAATAACAGTAAAATCCTCCTGGATAACTTTAACAAAAATAAGAAGCTGGCAAGTGTCAGTGATGTCAGTACTTTCATCAATCGCGAGCGAAAAATATGAGCAGTTTTCAATACAAGATTTTAAACTTTGAGACAGTTGCAGACTGATGTCTTCTGTTCTTGTAGCTACAGTTTGTTTTGAAAGAGGCACAGATTCAAATTCTTTGGCTATTTTTTCTTGACCGAATGCCTTTGCCATTTGAATCGCACATTTCTTCACAAAATTTCCGTCAATAAAGGGTTTTTTAGATTTTGCAAGCTCATAGGTAACTGTATATGATGCAATGATCGATGACTCTTTAATTTTATTGCCCTTTGTATACATACTTTGCTGTTGATTCAACTTTGTCTTCAGCTGTTCAACCAAAAGCTTCCTAGCTTCAATGCTATGTTTCTCATACATGTTTTGATGATGTGTGGCATAGTGCCGTTTTAAATTATATTCCTTCAAAACGGCTAACACTTGAACGCAAATTAAGCACTGAGGTTTACTATCCTTATTGAAGATGAACAAATAATCTAATTCCCATTCAGGTTTAAATATGCGATTTTCACAATCAACTTTTCTACGTTTTAACATGATTTAATACAAAATCTCACATCAAAGTTAAAAGTCACAGAATGTTGGTCCACTATCGAAAATAAGTCCAGATTTGACAGTTATACACAGACTTGTGTTTGACAATGAAATCAAAAGATTGTGACCAAATAAACACGTTGCAGTCATTTTATGGACAAGACAAGACGATGGGATCAAAGGGAATGAATGCGAACAGTGAAACATTTTGAATGTAACTTCAAAGACAGAATTAGAGCTACGAAGTCCCCTCACCCCTGTCCCTCCCAACCTCATTAACCCCTTACCGCGAAATGAAAGAGCCACCACAAGTCCAGACGACAAATGTTGAGCCAAAGATCTGACGCTATCACCGCACTGACAATAAAGCAACTTTGCGGTACCAACTCGAAGCAAAGACTTTGAATATTGTCGGCACCATTAGTTGTGCAGTGTGTGTGTGTGTGTGTGTGTGTGTGTGTGTGTGTGTGTGTGTGTGTGTGCGTGCGTGCGTGCGTGCGTGCGTGCGTGTGTGTGTGTGTGTGTGTGTGTGTGTGTTATTTGAAATTATGTTGCCAATCTAGCTGTTGCGAGAAATTGACAGAGATTTTCAAATTGTGTATTCTTGAACGATAGAAGAGTTAACTCCGACACGGATTAAAACTAGGAGAAATCCGCTATTAGGGGTAAAAAATGAAGTAAGTCCGTGGAGCTTCGCGGGCCAAGAAAACTAGGCTGGCGGGCCGGATCCGGCCCGCGGGCCGCCATTTGGCCACCCCTGGTCTAGTGTGTCGTGATGGGTGTATGGAGGGCGTCTAGTATATCATTCTTTAATCAGCCAATAAGAAAAAAAACAAAGGAATAATACATTCAACACTACTTACTACAACTACTTTATACACATTAATGTCAATAAAAGTCAACAACCTCTTATCGATAAGCTTTCTATCTATCTATTGACCTTTCGAGCCGTAACCGGCCCATAGGGCGTAGACCAAGATACACCTTCTCCTATATGAATTTTTGTTCTAGCAGTTTTCTTTTAAAGATATTTTATCAAATCTCGCCATCTGTCTCTGTTCTGTGCAAGCAGTTCTATCTCATTGAGGGAGCCGATTCCTGCTGCTCTTGCCTCTCTCATCAATGTTCTTCTCAGTGTCTCCCTGGGTCTTCCTCTTTTTCTTTTACCTGTTGTTTCCCATATGAGGGCTTGCTTTGCTATTCGATTATTATCTCTTCTCATCACATGTCCAACGTATGACCATCGTCTTTTCTTTATTACTGAAGATATTAGTGGTTGATTGGCGATTTCTCTAATTTCCTCGTTTGTTTTGAATTCGTTCCATTCTATACCAAGTATTTTCCTTAGACATTTATTTTCGAATGCGTTCAACTTTGTTTCTATATCTCTTGTTGTTTTCCAGCTTTCACACGCATACGTAAGGGTTGATAGTACATTTGATTTGAATAGCCTAAGTTTTGTGTTTGTGCTAATGAGTTTTGATTTCCACAACTTTTCAAGGCTTCTGAGAGACATTGCTGCTTTAGCCAGTCTGATTCTAATTTCTTTGCTCGTATCCCCTTCTCGATCAATGTGACTTCCAAGATAGATAAAGTGATCGATCTCTTCTACTGGTTTGTTTTCCATGTATATTTTGTCACTTGTTGGAATTAAACTTTTCATGACTTTAGTCTTTTCATGATTGACCTCAAGCCCAATTTTGCTGGCTATTGATGATAGTTCATTTGTGTTTTCCTGCATCGTTTTTATCTGACTGCTGATGAGAACTATGTCATCAGCAAAGTCGAGGTCCTCCAAATGGTCTCCTTGTATCCATTCGATGCCTTTATTACCAGTGCAGCATTTCTTCATTATGAAGTCCATAACAATTCCAAATAACAAGGGCGATAAAATACATCCTTGTTTAACCCCAGTTTCTATTGGGAAACATTCGCTCAGTCCTTCCTCTGTTCGAACTGCACATGTGTAACCATCATACATGTCTTTGATAATATTTATTATTTTTGATGGTAAGCCATATTGCTTCAGAATTTTCCACAAAGAATCTCTATGAATACTATCAAATGCTTTTTTGAAGTCGATGAAGTACAAAAGGTTTTTGCTTTTCAATGTGTTCCTCCAATATAAGTCGTAGAGTGAAAATGTGGTCAAGACAGCTTCTCCCTTTTCTAAACCCAGCCTGTTCTTCACGCATTACTGTATCTATTGAATCCTTTATTCTATTTAGGATGATTTTGCAGAATAACTTTGAGGCAACTGACAAAAGTGTCACGCCTCTCCAGTTGTTACAATCTCTAAGATTGCCCTTTTTTGGGCAATATAAGCTTTAACATACTTTAATTGAAAACAAAGATATGCCAATTTACAGTGTAAAATATAGTCTCAATTCTCTAGACTGAATAGAAGTATGACCTTCCTTGAAACAACCAAACTTATAACATGAAAGCTCCCATAAGACTAGTTTAAATATAACCGGGTAACAGATATATAAATTAACCAATCAGCGAGTGACTATGCCAGCATCGACTGAAATCTGGATTAACCAATCAGAGAAGAGTCTTACTATGGGAGGCGGAGCAAAGAAATGACAGACATCTGAATTAACCAATCAGAGAAGCACGTTGGCTGAATCGTGGGTAGTGGCTGTCGGATCAGCGGTGTGTGAAAGTAATCCGGGGTGGTGGGTTACTTGAACTCGATTTGACCCCTGAGGCAATACTAGAGGTGTTCTATGACCTCATTTTGACCTCTGAAGGCTTTAATACCAATATTTCACACTTCAACGAACGACAGATATCATTAAAGGTGATTACAACAGCTCAGAACACTTAGTAACAAAGACCAAAACGTTACTCCCAAACCCACGAAAAGCGTAGACGTTGGAGTTCCATATCTTTATCACCTCAACGAATGACAGATAACAGTAAAGGTGGCCATTACAGGTAAGAAAACTTAGTTTCAAACCCCAAAATTTCGAGACATAGTCACAGACGTAGCCACAAAACCCTAAAAAATTTAGGCCAAAAATCAAAATAGTTAGACACGAAAGACCAAACAGGTATATTCAAAGTCAAAAAAGTTAGACCAAAATACAAATAATGTAACACCAAGCCCTAAAATTTCGACTCATACTCACAAACTTAGACACAAAACCCTACAAAGTTTAGACCAAAGTCAAAATAGTTAGGCACGAAAGGCTATAAAGGCATATTCAAAGTCAAACAAATTTAGCCCATAAGACAAATAATTTAACACCAAAACACAAAAATGTGTATCATCTCTCTCACTCTCTCTCACTCTATCTCTCTCTCTCTCTCTCTCTCTCTCACCTATTCACTCATAGTCGTCGCTCCATTGTAACATTTACTCATTCTCTCCATTTACGCATATCAGTTCTCCTCCCATCTCTTAGACTTCTCCCTCTCTCACTCTCTCTCTTTCTCTCTCACTCTCTCTCTCTCTCTCACCTATTCACTCATAGACATCGCTCCATTGTAACACTTACTCATTCTCTCCATTTACGCATATCAGTTCTCCTCCCATCTCTTAGACTTCTCCCTCTCTATCTCTCTCTTTTATTCCAGCCTAGACTTCCCTCCGTTGTAACACTTACTCATTCTCCCCTTTTAAGCCTATCACTTCTCTTCCTTCTAGACTTCTCTCCTACCATTCATCATCCATCCGCTTTCTCTCCTAACCCTCCACCCTCTATCGTATCTTAAGCTTCCCTCATAGACTGCCCTCCATTGTAACACATAGTCATTCTTGCTATTTTTCTCTTTCATCTTACCTTCCTTCTCCTAGACTTCACTCTAACTATCTCTCTCTCCCTCGCTCTCTCGCTCTCTTCTAGACTTCTCACCTACCATTCCATCATCCCACCTCTCTCTGTCTCCAAGCTTCCCGTCCTAACTCCATTGTAACACTCATTCTCGTCTTTTAAGACTATCACTTCTCTCCCTTCTCCTAGACTTCTCTCTTTCTCCTAGACTTCGCTCATACCGTTCTATCACCCCTCCGCTCTCTCTCTCTCTCTCCTAACGTTCCACCCTCCATCGTATCTTTAGCTTCCCTCATAGACATCCCTCCATTGTAATACATACTCAATCTTGCTTTTTATCTCTTTCATCTTCCCTTCCTTCTCCAAGGCTTCTCTCACCCGACTCTCTCTCTCTCTCTCTCTCTCTCTACTTCTCACCTACCATTCCATCATCCCGCCTCTCTCTGTCTCCAAGCGTTCCGTCCTCCCTACATTGTAATACTTACTCACTCTCACAATGTATTCCTATCATTCTCTCTCTCTCTCTCTCTCTCTCTCTCCTATACTTCTCACCTACCACATCAGCCCGCCTCTCTCTGTCTCCTAGCGTTTCGTCCTCCCTCCATTGTGACACTTACGCATTCTCGCAATGTATACCTATCATCGCGCCTTCCTTCTCCAAGACTTCTCTCCTCACTCTTAGTGCATCCTATCAGTTCTGTTGTTGACTGTTTTCCATGCTATGTCGTTGTATCAGACACAGGTGTCATGTCGTTTTAACAGTCACAGGGTCATGTCGTTCTTTGAGACAAGGTGTCATGTCGTTGTAGCAGACACGTATGTCATGTTGTAACACTACAGATGTCATGTCGTTGTAACAGTCACACGTGTCATGTCGTTGTAATACTCACATGTGTCATGTCGTGGTATCAGGCACGTATGTCATGTTGTTATCTGAGGTGTCACGAGAGCTGTATGCTGGTTGTCTACTATGTCTTGATGGCTGTATGCAGGTTGTCTAGTATGACTTGATTTTGTCCTAAGTTACTAAAAATAGATTTGACTGCTGATGCAATACCTGATGAGTTGCTAAAAATAAACTTTTACCTATGACACAATACCGGATAAGTTACTAAAATTAGATTTTGACCTATTAGACAATACCATCGTTGTCGTGATGGGTGTATGTAGATTGTCTAGTGTGTCTTGACTGGTGTATGGAGGTTGTGTAGTGTGGCATGATGGTTGTATGGAGGTCGTCTAGTGTGGCCTGATAGTTGTATGGAGGTCGTCTAGAGTGTCATGATGGGTATATGTAGGTTGTCTAGTGTGTCGTTTTTGAATGAATATGCCTATGAAATGTTAAAAATAGTAAATTTACACCCTAGACTTACCTTAAACTTTATTTTAGACATGCCGTTGCAAAAATTTACTTTAAAAATCACATTAACATTTTTTACCACCTTTACTATTTTTGATGGCTGCGCCCATGAAATCGATGAAAAATTTAAATAAAAACTCTAGGTTTACCTAAAACTTTATTTTAGACATCCTCGTAGCAAAAATGTACTTAAAAAGCAATTTTAAAATTTTTACCCCTTGACCATTTTTTGAAGGATACACCTATGAAATCGTTAAAAATAGTAAATGTATACTCCAGGCTTACCCCTGACGTTTTTTTAGACATCCCCGTAGCAAAAATTTACTTAAAAAGCATTAAAAATTTTTTTACCCCATGACTATTTTTGAAGGTTACCCCTATGAAACTATTACAGTTAGTAATTGTAACCTCTAGGCTTACTCTAAACTTTATTTTAGATATCCCCATACCAAAAATTTATTTAAAAATCATTTTTGAAATTTTTACCCCCCTGACCATTTTTGATGGCTACGCGTATGAAATTGATAAAAAATTGAAATTTAACCTCTAGACTTACCACAAACCTTACAAACATTCCCATACCAAAAATTTACATAAAAATCACTTTTGAAATGTATACACCCCCCCCCCCCCGACCATTTTTGATGGCTACGTCCATGAAATCGATAAAAAAAATTTAATTTAACCTCTAGGCTTACATCAAACTTTATTTCTGACACGCCCATGTATCAAATTTACATAAAAAACCAACCAAAAATCAGTAGTGATGGTGCAGTGATTGGACAAGCAAAAGTTTCGGCTCCCCTAACATTTGGCCCTATATAAATAATCTACCAGAACCTATTTTTTCTTATATGAGAGTCTACTTGAGCATTTTCAGAATTTTTCTTATATGATAGTCTACCCGAACGTTTCACTACACCTTCACTACTGATTTTTGTTTGAGTTTTGTGTTCAAGTTTGTCACTATGAGTCGAAATTTTAGGGCTGGGTGTTACATTATTTGTCTTTTGAACTAACTTTTCGGACTTTGCATATACCTTTTTGGTCTTTCGTGTCTAACTATTTTGACTTTGGGTTTAAAATTTTTAGGGTTTTGTGTCCAAGTCTGTGACTATGACTCGAAATTTTGGGGTTTGGAACTAAGTTTTCTTACCTGTAATAGTCACCTTTACTGTTATCTGTCATTCGTTGAAGTGATAACGATAGGGACCTCCAATGTCTACGCTTTTCGTGGATTTCGGAGTAACGTTTTGGTCTTTGTTACTAAGTGTTCTGAGCTGTCGTAATCACCTTTAATGATGTCTGTCGTTCGCTGAAGTGGGAAATATTGGTATTAAAGCCTTCAGATGTCAAAATGAGGTCATAGAACTCCTCTGGTATTGCCTCAGGGGTCAAATCGAGTTCAAGAAACCCACCACCCCGGATTACTTTCCCACACCGCTGATCCGACAGCCACTACCTACGCTTCGGCTAATGTGCTTCTCTGATTGGTTAATTCAGATGTATGTCATTTCTTTGCTCCACCTCACATAGTAAGACTCTTCTCTGATTGGTTAATCCAGATTTCAGTCGATGCTGGCATAGTCACTCGCTGATTGGTTAATTTATATATCTGTTACCCAGGTATATTTAAACTAGTCTCATGGGAGCTTTCATGTTACAAGTTTGGTTGCTTCAAGGAAGGTCATACTACTATTCAGTCTAGAGGATTGAGACTATATTTTACATGTAAATTGGCATAGTTTTGTTTTCAGTTAAAGTATGTTAAGGCTTATCGATAAGAGGTTATTGACTTTTATTGACATTAATGTGTATAAAGTAGTTGTAGTAAGTAGTGTTGAATGTATTATTCCTTTGTTTTTTTCTTATTGGCTGATTAAAGAATGATATACTAGACGCGCTCCATACACCCATCACGACACACTAGACAACAGTCATACAGCCCTCATGACACACTAGACGACCTCCCTACAACAATTATGACACACCAGACGACCTCCATGTACTATATATATTATTCAGTGTACTAAATATTTTTTTGTAATGCATATTATATCCACTGTATGCTATATATCTACTGAGATAATAAAAGAATAAAATATATCTTTTGGTTTCTGTTTTATATTTAATGGTATTGTTTTTATTGATGTTGTATAATCTACTAATTTATATGTAAACTATCGATCAAGTACATCAAGAACTCCAAAGTCAGCACAAGCCAGACATAAACAGGTCACTTCCGGTGTCACCGATACGAGTGGTCAGCATGCCGACATGAGAAGTCATGATTAACTCCCCCTGCGGCGCACGCCGCACTATTTATCTTTGTTAATTTATCGGCCAAATATTTTCAAATGGACCCTGCTATACTACTAAGGCAAAAGACGAAGGATAGAAGAAGGATATTATTGGAAAGTGTCATGTTATTTTTTATCACTGTAAAACCTCTACTTAACGAATATTTCTATATGGTTTTGAAGTTCCCTTTTTATTTTATTCTTCAGACATTGTCTAGTTGAGGATGCAGACGTTTAGCCTTGTAGGATGGAGGGAAGCAGGAGCGGCTGTGGTTGTGTTTGTTGCATGGACACTGACGTCATTTCTGTGTCATGAGAGCGGGAAATTGTTTCTGCAACATTCTGAAGTGAATCTACTTCCAACAACCGACGACATTCGTTTTGGCTCTCGGTCTTTCTTCCTGTTTATGACGGCTTTTGTTTTAACAGCAGTACAGGCAAGAGTTTTAAAATTAACTTATTTCCTTATATGAAATTAGCATTATTTTATCTAATCGTATTTAATGTTTTTTTTTATTCATTTGTTATAGAAAAATATTGTGCATATCGTACCTTTTCTTTCCTTGTATAATCTAATTTTATCTAAACTGATTCTACGCAAAGAAAACTACTAAGCACAATTCAAACAAGACAAATGCGATTTTTTGGGCCATGTTAAAAGACACAACAGCCTACTAAAAGTAATCCTGGAGGGGAAAATACAAGGTAAAAGAGACAGAGGCAGATCAAGACTAGCATGGACGAGTAACATAAAAAGATTGACAAATAAGCCTATGACAATCTGTACCATCAAAGCAAGAGACAGAGCAGAATGGCGCTCCATGGTAGCCAACCTTCGTTGCGGTGACGGCACTCGATGATGATGATGATTCTACGCTGTCTCATTGTATTCTATACTATATCTAATTTAGCCAAATTTATCTTTTTATAGTTATCAAATAACTTTCACTACGTTGTTTTAAATTTATATTATCTTATGTAATCTGTTTTAATGTTATCTAGTCATATTTTATTGTATCAAATATAATATTATCTTCACTTATCTTATCTAATGTTATCTTGTTTTGTTTTGTATTGCACTAAATTACATTGTGCTGAATTACATTACACATATTTCTTACATAGGGTCGCAGATTATAATCGTATCTTATTCTGTCTTGTCTTATTTTATCCTATCTCATTTTATCTTGTCTTTTTCTTATCTTAATGATAATTCTCAGTAGTGAACTTCAAATTTTTACTTTCGAATAAATATATTGCAAACTTTGACCGCTGAAAGATTTATGTTTACATCAAATATACTCGGACCAATTCTTTCACCTAAAAAGCAACATATGTCTCATGTAGATGAAAAAGTGGAAAGCGCTAGACCCACAGTGTATCGCCATGTCTGAAATAGAAAGTAATAGGGAATTCCAAAAACACCAGGAGGAAATCAACGGTTCAATCCAACCCAAAATGGAATGGCGGGGGATGGCTTCAGAGTCAGAACAAGATTATATAAATGGGCTCAAACGGCACAAACAGATCAGAATTTTTAAACGTAGATTAGAGCATTGTTGTCTCGGAGTCTGCCATTCTAGAATTTACCAGAGCACTCACAGAGACACTGGAGTGTTGCATTCTAGACTTTACCAGAGCACCCACAGAGACTCCAGAGTTTGCCATTCTAGACTTTACCACAGCACGCACAGAGACTCCGGAGTTCGCCATTCTACAATTTATCAGAGCACCCACAGAGGCTCCGGAGTTTGTCATTCTATAATTTAACAGAGTACCCACAGAGACTCCGGAGTTTGTCATTCTAGAATTTATCAGAACGCCCACAGAGACTCCGGAGTTTGTTATTCTATAATGTACCAGAGCACCCACAGAGACTCCGGAGTTTGTTATTCTATAATGTACCAGAGTACCCACAGAGACTCAGGAGTTTGCCATTCTAGAATTTACCAGAGCACCCTCAGAGACTCCAGAGTTTGAGTTTGAGCTTGAGCTTCAAGACTGCACCGCCTGTGTGAGCCAGTGAACAAAAGTTTGACCTAAAAATGTAAGCACGCATGGCCAACAACAGGTAACCAGAGAAGACAACAAGCTGATGGTGTAATAAGCAGTAAGTAAAGAGTCCCCCGTCACGCCAAGTGGCGTATAGGGAATATGGTGTTAGTGACCATAAATTTTACAGACTTCTAGAACATGCTTTTTGAGGTAATGTGGTCGGTATTACGCCCTTCGTCGCTTTACTTTCCCAGAAAAAAAAATCTGGTACCCATTTACGGTTGGGTGATCCCGGAAGCCGTCGATTGGGATCGAACCCTACCTCTTGTCCTTTGGAGTAAAGGCATCAAGATGGGCCAAGATGCGAAGCTGATGTAAAGCTGATGAAAATGACAAGTTTTTTTAAAAAATGAAGAAAAAACATTTTTTTTTTTTTTAATTTTCCTCTTGTCCTATGTAGTCCAGTTCACTAACCACTGAGCTATCGCGGCTCCCAATACCTGTGTAATATAACCAGTTAGAGTTAGCCAGAGGTTGAAGTGATCGTTCCTAGCAAGATGTAAACATAAAAAAACTACCAATCAAGCAATCAATATGATAAGATAAGACTATATCTTCTTCCTCTTCTTTCCTTCCTCATCTGCCTTTCATCGTTGAGGGGAGATATAATTTGCGGTCTTTTGCTCTTCTGTTCGCATCTGCTGCTGTCATGTTTCCTAGTGCTTCTAATATTCCATCGACCCATCTTTTTCGTGGTCGACCCTTGGGTCTGGTGTTCTCACAACGTTTGTTGAAGGCTCGTTGTGTTGTGTTTTCTTCTTTCTGCCTTCTCACGTGGCCAAACCAATAAGATCAGATAAGATAAAATAAGATAAGATAAGGTAAGAAACAATAGGATAGGATAGGATAAGATACGTTATGATAAGATAAGATAAGATATAGACTTATTCTTCCAATTGAGTTAAAGCATCCATCAAGAAAACATGGAAACAAGTGCAACTGGCCATACTCTTTCTTCTATTGTGCCGTAGTAACTGGCCATCAATTTTCTTGCATGGTTAAATTGCCTGTTCTAATTACAGAGTCTGTTCTGTTTTCTGCTGGTGAAACCGGAAGCAAAAATAAGTGTGTTCTCAAGTTCACGAACGATGTCCTTCCTCGTGGCCACTCACGTGATCGCAACCTTGGCAACAAACTACAGTATGGCGTTTATCGAGGTAGGTTAAGGTGACAAATAGATAAGCCACCATTCTCGGAAAATGTAATTTTTCTTTCGTTTTATACTTTTCTCAGAATTTTGCTGGACTCTGTTCAAATATTCAGCATTTATGTGTTCCTTATGTCACCCAAAATGATCGGTGACTGAATGATCCGGTGTGTTTGATTGTCCGTCTTACAAAGGTCTGGACACTTGATGTTGCTTTAAAATAGTGTCACTAAAAGAAATAACGAAACGAATCAAGTGATTTATGAGAATAACACGCAAACGCAACATGTGATTTGTGAAGTGTTTTGTGAAAGTGACATTGAAACCAAACATGAAATTTGTGAAAGTGACATTGAAACCAAACATGAAATTTGTGAAAGTGATACAGATACTCAAAAATTGATTTTTGAGAGTAACATTGAAACCAAACATGTGATTTGTGAAAGGAACACTGAAGCCAAACATGTGATTTGTGAAAGTAACACTGAAACCAAACATGTGATTTGTGAAAGGAACACCGATACACAAAAAATGTTTGCAACGGGCATAGTTGAATACTTAAGAAGCTAAAGATTGCATCTATTTCAATAAGACGTCTTTGAATAATTCATAACGCAACATTTAGACATAAAAAAAGGAGAAATTAAGAAATAGAAGAAATCTGGAATAAGACTGTTTTCTGAGCAATGTCCACAGAGAAATTAAATTGATACAGACGCGGTTACCAGTTAACAGTTGACTAGAAACCGTCCAATTACATAGACGCAGCAACAGTAGAGAAAGACCTGCCTAGATATCATCATCAAGTACCGGGCCTGCTGGCGTAGGTCTCTCCACAACTTTCGATCTCGACAGTTATTTATCATTTCTGTTCTTGACCTTCTACCAAGCCATTCTCTTAAGCTGTCTGGTAATTTTTTCTCTTTGCTTCCCTTTAAGTCTTTGTCCCTCAATTTTCCCAGTTGTTATAATATATTCCAGTTGTTCTCTTCTCATTTACATGGCCCAAAGAAATGATGATTGTTTCTTCCTAATATTGGAAATTAGCTCTCCTTTTGCGTTAGCCTCTTTCAGAACGTTTTCATTACTCTTCTTAGCTGTCTATGGTATTCTCAACATTCTTCTGTAAAACTACATTTCTACAGCCTTCAGTGATTTTCTTGCCTGTTGTTCTATTGTCCATGATTCACAACCATATGTTAAGACTGGCTCTACATACTATTTAAGAACTCTTTTTCTTGTTTCTATTGTCAAAAATGGATTGCATAGTATCTTTCTAATTTTTTGCCAAGATATGGATAAATGAAATCTCTGACTCCAAGAAAACACACAAAGAATAACAACCAAGAAGTATTGCTTATAGCTGCTGACTTTCTTCAACGCTGCAGGTCAAACAGAAGATCGATAACATGACATTTTGATGCGTCCGTAACGTACATGTTTCATCTTTTAAAGTCAAGGTGTGTTGACTGAAATGGAAATTAATTTCTTCTTCTTCTATCTAGCTTATTTGGGAATCAATTCATATAAGCTTTTCCAAAATAGTAGAGTCTTGAATCTTGTACCCACCTCCACATATTTTCATAACCCTTCCCGGTTCATGCATTTCACACATCTGTGTCCGCCATGTCAGTCGGTCATATCAAGTTAAGTCCAGTCGGTGCCTGACCAAGCTACGGAAAACAGGGAAGTGACTTATTTTCATTGTTTTTTTGTGTGGAGAATCTTGCACATTATCGACATGTAGTTAGATTTATGTGTATATAATATTTATACTTATATATTTTGTATTGTTATTTGTTGTTCCAGCTGAAGGCATTCTTGACCTGAACGTCGTTCTACTTTTGTTATGTTTCTCACCTACTTAAATCTTGCACAACATCCACAACTTTGATTTATAGTCGTACGTAAACGTGACATGAAGACTCTGTGAACATAAACCCTGGAGCCTGGGATGTAGCAATTGCAGACCGCAATCTTTGGAAACACACACTAAATCTCCAACTCAAGCACGAAGCAGACAGACAAATTCATAGAAAAAAAGAGAATATACAGAAAGAACAGAACAAATAACACCTCGTGGGGCGCTCTCTGCAAAATCCACAGTCAGCAATGTCTTACAGAAGCTACTACTAGTTAAATTTGATTACGGAGTATGGCTAAATTTGCTCAATAATTAGTCTAATAATATTTCCTATATTAATTATATTTCTATACACCAAAGCGAGACTGGCGTATGCAATATCGTTACTTCATTTTAGAAGAGTAAACAGATGAAGACATTCTAAGATTAATTAATGGGCTAAAACTAAGAATAGCAACATGTTATATCTTTTCAATATTCCGGTATGGTGCAGAAACATAAACAGGTAAGAAAACAGAGCAGAAAATTGAAGTCTTTGAAATATGGATTTATAGAAAAATTGGTATAATTGAATGGAAAGAAATGAGAACAACTGCTGAAGTTTTAAAGCAACTTAAAATTAATAGAGAAACAGTAAACACATACATATGGAGTTCCGGTCACGATAGCAGCGGAGCTCTGGCTCTCGATTTTTGTGTTTAATTACGCTGTAAATTGCTATCGTGAGGAGAAGTGCTATGCCGACAATTCATTCTATGGATGTTTAATTCATTAAATGGATTATGTACTGTTTCAGTGATGTGTGGAGATGACGTCATGAGACGCCCTAAAATGGCAGCTTATTTATATTCGAGCCATGGACTAAGCAATGTTTACTTTGAACACCACGATATCTGTTATTGCAGCGAGTTGGCAGATTTTTGAAAATGTATTCAAGGGTTTGAACATAAATGTTTGTTCACAGTTCGTTAACCTTCGCTGTAGATAAAATCTTTAATTTGATGGCTTCGTATGTGACCTTGGTAGCTAAGGACCTACCTTGTGCAAACGGATGGCATTGGCAAGGATCATTTTTAATCTATGAAGTGGGCTCATTTTGTGTTTAACTCAAAAGCATTTGCGCTTTTTAACCAAAGACCTTTTTTTTTTGGGGGGGGGGGGAACTCAATGAAGATATCCCCGATGGAAGAATAAATTGTACTATTAGTCCCATAAATGATTCGTTTCCAGAGGTTTATGATGTAAACAAAGCAGTTTTGTCATTGCAAGTGATTAATGTCCACACCTATAATTGGTCAGGATTGTGTAGCAGCAGCAGCTTTATAGCGAACACAGAAAACATCATAGGATTGTGCTGTTCTGAAACAGCTATGCCATGCTACCCTAGAATTGACTTTCATGTGATTACTGTGACCACAAACCACTCTCCATGTGTGTGCCACATATTTACATCCCAGAAAGAAATACTGAATATAACAACATCATATGCCGTCTGTGATATTAATGACCACACACTAGGAGCCTCCTATATGATTGATACAACAGTTGCACCAAGCACTTCATCAGCAGAGCCAGATCTATGTAATGTTAATCTGACATTGTTCTTGAATGATGTCCAAGTTAATGAGACATCAGAATCGTGTGGCAGCAGCTACAAGAAGGGAGCAGAGAACATCAAGTTCTGCTGCTATAAAGGAGACTTGCCTTGCTATCCCAGAATTGCCTTAAATGGGATCACTGTAGAAGAAAACTTCTCCTCTTGTGTAAAATACACATTCACATCTAAGAGTGAATCAGTGAAGGTCACAAAATCATATTCTCTCTGTGGTTTTACTAACTACAGGTCAGGTGGCTTCTGTTGGATTGGAAATGATAACTTACCACCACTGTGTGTCTATATGTTTGGAATTGGAGTCAACAACGATGGCCTAACATCATCAAGTGCTACGACGATCATCATTTTCGGGAGGACGCGAACTTCCATGGTATATGGTGGATAGGCGGCAGGAACCATTGAAGGCTATGTCTGAAAAGTGTTCCTTCTTGCAGTTTCCTCATATTCCAAGTCCGGCTTGTTGCAGGAGCTACTGAGTTAAGTGCTCTGTGCACACCGTGAGTTGTGTGTCTCATCCGTTTTGATCCTGTTTCGATATCCCGCTTGTTTACGATGAATGATGATATCGTATGACAGGGAACAGTTGACTGTGTTCACTTTCTGCGCGGTTTCGCCTTATGTCTTTTGGCGTGTGCTGAGACTGCTACGATGGGGACTACAGTTACCTTTCTTTGTTTGGGAGATGTGTTAGTAATTCGGATGATTCCACTGGCACGGGCGGTTGAGCAATTATGGATTTTAATTCGTTTGCAGTGATACCGAGGCCTTCCATAACCAATAACTAATAACCAATCAGTGATGTGTTTTTCACGGATTTGGTACTTGTGCATTGGAGTAATTTCTAGCCTAGCATTGACCGGTAACGTGTTTTATCGGACGTCCGGGCACATGAGCCTGATAAGGCGTATCTTCAGATATCGCTCCGGGTAGACGGGACTCGTAAACCTTGGCTGGCAACCCGTCTAGAAGAAGGGAAACTTCCACCACAAAACCCTCCACTACCTTGTGGACTAGATTCTAGTTAGAATCGAGGGTTATGGGAGTACACCCAGAGTAAAAATCCGGAGCGAGGGACCTAAGGTAGTAGACGACGTTAACCGTCTTTCTGGCACCCCCTGCATCTTCTTTCAATTCTGAACGTATGGACTTTGTCCTTTCAATTCTGAAAGTATGGACTTTGTCCTTTCAATTCTGAACATATGGACTTTGTCCTTTCAATTCTGAACGTATGGTCTTTGTCCTTTCAATTCTGAACGTATGGACTTTGTCCTTTCAATTCTGAACGTATGGACTTTGTCCCTCCTTTGGAAATCCTTGAAACGAAGTCGAGAAGTGGATAGTGCGACAGTAGTAGGTGTGGCTGTTTACCCAAACTAAAAGTGCACGTACATGCACCGAAAGGTAATAGATTTGGCACCGAAACCGCACGAAACTTGCACCAAACCCGTGCAAAAGTCCGATAATCGGCTTATTATCTCGGTGGTCGTGATCGGTAATCGGCTTATCTCGGTGGTGTGCGTTGGTGCGTGACAGCTTAATGATCGGCGCGTCGCTCGTGGTGTGCGTTGGTGCGTGGCGGCTTATCTCGTGGTGCGTCGCTATCTCGCCAGTTATCGGACAGCAGTTCTAAAAGGGGTCGGCGACACCGGTTCTAAAAGGGGGATGGCGGTATCTCGCGGGTCGGATGGCGGGTCGTCGCGTGGCTTGCGGGTGGGGAAAGGGGGGTGCCTTTATTGGTCGAGTGTTATCATCATGTGTGGTTATTAGGCAACAGGAGGCGACATGTAAAAAACGCTGACAAGCAATTATTAGTATCGTTAGCATCATGTACCAGGTGTGATTATAGCGATTTTTTTTCTCTCTATTGCATATCCAAGCTAACTCAAGTCAAATAAAAATCATCACCAAGCCACACAAATTGACACATCATCATCATGTGCCACCTTCAACATCAACCTTCATATCCTATCATCATCATGTGCCACCCTCAACATCAACCTCAATATCCTATCATCATCTTGTGCCACCCTCAACACTATCATCATCATCATGTGCCACCCTCAACATCAACCTTCATATCCTATCATCATCTTGTGCCACCCTCATCATCATCCCTTAATGTTCTATCATCAAGCCACACAAAGTATCAATCATCTCTCTCTCTCTCTGTCTCTCTCTCTCTCTCACATTCATGGTAAAGCAAAACAAAATTCGTTCTATATTTCTCACAGCTTTATTATTATTACAACAAATATACAACACAAATATATATTACTGTCCGGTTGTTGAATGTGGGCATCCGCGGGCCCCTCGAAGCCGAAGTATCCACGGGGCGAGCAATTGATAATGATACGGTCGTTTATGTGCTGTCTCGATGAAAAAGGCATGAGAATTCTGTTAAGTTTCGCGCCACGACACTTAAGAAGTATATAATAAACACAATATAGACCACACGTGTTGCTAAACAAATCTTGCAACACCCGCGGGTTGTAGACGAATGGAACGTGTGAGTTTTGCTCTATAAAGTTTAAAATATCCACGTGTCTGGGAGGCAAACCGTAGGAATCGAAATACTCACATTCGCCGAGTCCGTTGTAAAATAGGGCCACCTAATGCTCTCCTGGTTCGTGGGCAGGGTCGGTGTTTATGACAAAGGCTGTGGTCGCCGTTGGGTCGATGCTTGGCGGTAAGTGGTTTCGTGGAATGACACTAACAAGGGAACAACGTCGAACGAAAATATCCGACATCAAAAGGTTGTAAATCTCCCTCGTGTTCATATTCTTCTTCTTTTATTCTCTCTCAAACGGCGAAGTCTGTTAGAATCTGCCTTGTCTTGGACACCTCGAGCACCGAGTCCAACTCGGCGTAGACGATAACTTGTAGGGGAGTAGTTGTGGGAGCGGCAAACTTGAGTTCTATCGACAAGGGTCCGCTTGTGGCTAGCTCAAAATGGGAGCCGTCCAGTAGGCTGGACGAGAGGTCAAAACCAAATAGACAGTATCCGTCCTTGAATTCTCTATAATCAACGTTATTCCCAGCGTCTTTACCAATCAGACCCATGGCCAGATTTGTGCCGAAGAAAGCTCTCGCGTATTGATTTCGTTCAAAGTCCATAGTTAGAGGCTTTCCCGAGATATATTTCCCGTCGACCGTCAGGTTCATATAAATCAGACCAAAGTGTTGAAAATTGAACGGGTTAGCTGTGTAAACACCATTAAAAGCACTGGCCGTAATCAGACCTATCACTATACGGGTGGGTGTTTGAGACAAAAATAAATTGTCTTGACTGTGGGAGAACATCCCGCTAGCGATGGAAAATGTCTTGATGGTAACCCTCTTGATCGGGTACCGCGCATTCCCGCTTAAGAGAGCCTTTTCGTGGGCCAGAGAAATCGCGGGATTTAGCTTAGCTTTCCTGACCACGAGCGCGGCGTAGGTGATAACACTCTTATAACCCACAGAGCTATCGTGAGCCGCGAGGCTGAACACATCCTTCGAGGGCGTGAGTTTTATCTTTACGTCGACTCTGTTTAACATGTAACGATCCTGCACAAAGACATCAGAGTGCAAACGACCCATCATTTCAACTTCTTTACTACCCGAAGTCAAATCGCGCCGTGTTTTAAAACCCTCATTTTCTTTCAAATCGTCATGGTGGCCAGCTGTGTCTTTGTAGAACAGAGCGGCCGTCAAGTATCCCGTTTTCGCATCCTCCCCGTAATTTAGCGTGGCCTCAAATACTGCTCTAAAAGGATAGGTATTCTCCGACGGTGTAACCAACGTGTCGTTTAGCGATACGTCGACTTGTGAAAATAGACTGTGAAGATCATTGTTGACCGGTCCTACCTCAGCATCGACTGGTACACTATCACCATTCGGGAGGGTGATCTTGACCCGCAGATGTAAAAACGTGTTGAAAAGATCTAGATACTCCTCGCTGTTTCCAGAAATGAAAAACTCTATCGGTGCGCTATGCGACAAAGCTGCGATCGGACGAATTTCAATAAACTGGCCAGAGTCTAGAGATGTCTGTGTGGGTGGAACGCTAAATAAATCCAAACCAGAGTGAAGACATTCGCACGATTTGGGGAAATTTTAACCGCTTATGCTAACCTCAACTACACGCCGCCTGTTGTTAACCAGATCAGCTACACGCCACCTCTCGTTAACCAGATCAACTACACGCCACCTCTCGTTAATCAGATCAACTACACGCCGCCTGTCGTTAATCACCAAAACTACATACCATCTCTTGTTAACACGAATCTCATCGACTACACGCCCCCCTTTGTTAATCAAGGGAACCTCGCTCTTGATAATCAGACGACAGATCCGGCACCCAATATGAATGCCGCGGGTGTTTCAGCAGAGTCACCAATTACCTATTCCAGCTTTGATCAAGGTTTTGTCAAAATGGAGGGCGGTTGTGTTTTGAAGGCTAATGAAACTTCCTATGCACCCGTGTTGGATAGACATTTAACAAACAGTACCACCAAAACAGGAGGGAGGAAACCCAGACGCTTAAAATTATCAACAACCGGACAGTAATATATATATATGTGTTGTATATTTGTTGTAATAATAATAAAGCTGTGAGAAATATAGAACGAATTTTGTTTTGCTTTACCATGAATGTGAGAGAGAGAGAGAGAGAGATGATTGATACTTTGTGTGGCTTGATGATAGAACATTAAGGGATGATGATGAGGGTGGCAAAAGATGATGATAGGATATGAAGGTTGATGTTGAGGGTGGCACATGATGATGATGATAGTGTTGAGGGTGGCACAAGATGATAGGATATTGAGGTTGATGTTGAGGGTGGCACATGATGATGATAGGATATGAAGGTTGATGTTGAGGGTGGCACATGATGATGATGTGTCAATTTGTGTGGCTTGGAGATGATTTTTATTTGACTTGAGTTAGCTTGGATATGCAATAGAGAGGAAAAAAAATCGCTATAATCACACCTGGTACATGATGCTAACGATACTAATAATTGCTTGTCAGCGTTTTTTACATGTCGCCTCCTGTTGCCTAATACCCACACATGATGATAATACTCGACCAATAAAGGCACCCCCCTTTCCCCACCCGCACACCACGCGACGACCCACCATCCGACCCGCGAGATACCGCCATCCCCCTTTTAGAACCGCTGTCGCCGACCCCTTTTAGAACTGCTGTCCGATAACCGGCGAGCTAGCGACGCACCACGAGATAAGCCGCCACGCACCAACGCACACCACGAGCGACGCGCCGAGATCGTCACGCACCAACGCACACCACCGAGATAAGCCGATTACCGATCACGACCACCGAGATAATAAGCCGATTATCGGACTTTTGCACGGGTTTGGTGCAAGTTTCGTGCGGTTTCGGTGCCAAATCTATTGTCTTTCGGTGCATGTACGTGCACTTTTAGTTTCGGTAAACAGCCACACCTACTACTTGCGACTGGGTAAAGCACTATCTCCATATTCCGTGCCAGGCATAGAAGGCAAAGTGAAATGAGGATGAAACCCTGTGGATCAGCGAGCTTGACTTGTTTATTATGTGACCGCGTGTGTTTGTCAAACATTGGGAGAATTAGCCACGAGAGAAGCTGTTTGACAAAAACAAAACCTAAAAAAATACACAATAACCTCCACCAGACCGTCTGAGAGGACGAAAAGGGTCATATATAGTAAACACAATTAGAACAAGACAAATGACATTTTGGGGGGGGGGCATATTAAAAGACACAACAGCCTACCAAAAGTAATATCGGAAAGAAAAATACATGGTAGCAGAGGCAGACCAAGACTAACATGGACAAGCAACATCAAAAGATGGACACATAAGCCTATGACAACCTGCACCATCAAAACAAGAGATAGAGTGGAATGACGCTCCATGGTAGTCAACCTTCGATACGGAGACGCACTCGATGATAATCAGAAGGAGTGACGTGGACTCATGATTGTCAAGGTGCTGTGCTCTTACCACACCTCGGAAGGCAGTGATGATGTCCGCCTGATCCAACGGCTGACCGTCCTCAAATACAGCGCAGCTAGCCAACCTGTCCGCTGTTTCATTTCCCCGTACTCCCGCATGCCCTGGGACGTAGACAAAGGTGACCTTACGTATTGACTTCTGCAATTACTCTAACCATTGCATGCGTACAAAGTCTGACACCACTTGTTGCACCTGTCTGGCTGTGTAACAGCAGAAATGGGAACACAGGGAGGAGAACTGTTATTCAATTATATTTATTTTTTACAGGCTGCTTCCACACAGGCCATTAAACTGACTGAACCAATCACAATGGCTATCGCTCATCACGTGATCTTCCAAACGTCCGTGCCGGTATATACAGTCATCAGCTTGCCTCTGATTATTTGTGGATCTTTAATTTTTACTGGTAAGTTTGTCTTGAAAAAAATTATTGGCTAACAAGCTCGTCTGAAGCTGTGGGGATCACGATCAGTTCGTGAGTTCAAATATGTTAAATTGTTTAAATCTACGGTTCATGCAGCCAACAGTCGTGAGGCGCTATTGTTGATCGATGCAGGTCAAAACTATGGAGTATTGTGGTTAACATATGGTTGATACAACCAAACCATTGTAGAGCTATGTGTCTGATCGATGGTTTACACACCTATAGTCGGGAGCACTGTGCTTGTCATGGAATGTAGCCCTGGTGGCCCTGGTCTATAATTTTCATTAATAGGCGATCATCATCATCATCATCATCGAGTGCCTTCTACGCAACGAAGGTTGGCTACCATGGATCGCCATTCTACTCTGTTTCTTGCTTTTATGGTGCAGGCTTTCATAGATTGACTTGTCCATCTTTTGATATTACTCGTCCATGTTAGTCTTGGTCTGCCTCTGCCTCTTTTGCCTTGTATTTTTCGTTCCAATATTACTTTTAGTAGGCTGTTGTGTCTTTTTACATGTCCCAAAAATTTCATTTGTCTTGTCGTAATTGTATTTAGTAGTTCTCCTTTTATTTTCAGTTGTTTTAAAACTTCATCGTTTGTTATCTTTTCTTTCCCTACAATTCTACCTAAGAAGGCTCTACATAACATTTAAGAATTCTTTTCTTGTTTCTGTTGTCAAAAATGGATTGCATAGTATCTTCCTCATTTTGTGGAAAGCTGCTTTTGCCTGAGCTATTCTGCATCTCACCTCTTTTGTACATCTTCCGTCTGAGGTTAACAAAGTTCCCAAATATTTAAATTCATTTACCTGTTTTAATATTGTTCCACTTGTTTTTATTCTGCACTGAGGTGATGGCTTTTTATTTGTTTTTACCATTACTTCTGTCTTTTTGTTATTAAGGCTGAGTCCGTTATTTTTGCTTTCTTTCACTATAATGTCCAACATTTCTTGTAACTCATTTTCACTCTTAGAGATTAATACTCACCCGTGTGTTACCGGGGCCTCATTATGAGGGAGGTAAAGAATAGTGACACTGTGACCTTCCAGGCATGTCGTAAGAGGCGCCTAAGGAGGTTGATCGATGGCTTGACAAGCTGTCATTGTTAAAAGTATTGTTATGGAAACACACATAGATTTTAGAGCATTGATCTCTGCAATATGTGTCATTTTGGCACGCAATGTTTCTGTTTTTGAGATTGTGGTTCTGCTCTATGTGCCGTCTTTGGCTCGAAAGGACAACAGATAGAGATAGATTAATACTATGTCATCAGCATACTTTAGATTATTTATATTATGGCCTCCAATTGTTATTCCAGGCATGCCCATTATGGATCTTAAAATATAATCTCACTTTATAATCTCACTATAAATATTAAACAAATCTGGTGACAGCACACAACCCTGTCTAACACCCTGTTTTATTTCTTGAAACGTTTTTCAATTGGTTTCCAGTTCTTATGGCCGCTGTTTGTTGCCAGTACATGTTCTTTATTATTCTTAGATCTTTGCTGTCTACGTTTATGTTTTCTAAAATTTTGATTATTTCTTGGTGCTTTACTTTGTCAAATGCTTTGGTATAATCTATGAAACATAGGTATAAATCTGTTTTCACCTCTATGGCTCTTTCTACTAAAGATCTTATGATATATATGGCATTGCTCGTTCCTTTACCTCCAACAAAACCACACTGTTCATTGTTAATTTCTGGACTATTTTTTTTTGCATGATGATTCTTAATAATATCTTAGTCATGTGATTCATAAGGCTTATTGTGCGATGATCATCGCATTCAACCCGATTTCTTTGGCAGGTATATGAATATTGATTTGAGCAGGTCGTCTGGCATATATCCGCTGTTGTAGATATCATTCAATATTAATGTTTCCATTAGTTTCCATAAATATCATGCTGGAACCCAGGAGTAAGATGTTGGAAGTTCTTATATTATTCTAATACAATTCCGATTGAATAAATTCTCTGCTTGCTAAAATTTGATATTATATTTCTGTCCCCTTCATATCATCATCATCATCAATTACCAGGCCTGCTGGCGTAGTTGATCATGTCTCTCCACAACTTTCGATCTCGACAGTTCTTTATCATTTATGTTGTTGACCTTCTGCCAAGCCATTCTCTTAAGCTGTCTGGTATTTTTCTCTTTGCTTCACTCTATCCCTTCATCCCTCAATTTTTCCAGATGTTACAATATATTCCAGCTGTTTTCTTCTCATTACATGGCCAAAAAATGATGATTGTTTCTTCCTAATATTGGAAATTAGCTCTGTTTTTGCATTGACCTCTTTCATAACGTTTTCATTACTCTCCTTAGCTGTCCATGATATTCTCAACATTCTTCTGTAAAACCACATTTCTACAGACTTCAGTGATTTTCTTGTCTGTTGTCCTTTTGTCCATGATTCACATCCATATGTTAAGACTGGCTCTACATAACGTTTAAGAACTCCATCATGTACATAAATATATTATTCAATGAGAAGTTCAGTAACAAATATATATATATATATATATATATATATGTATATATATATATATATATATATATATATATATAACTGTTTTTGTATTCACTCAGTAAAAGTATCAAAATACCATTTGCTAGAAGGTTAAGATACCTGTAATGATATAATTCTGTATGTGGTAACAAGGCCCTAGAAATAACGTTGTTTTAATTAAAGTCATGGTTTTCTGGAATTTAAGCACTACTGAAAACTCGGGCAACCAGTGTACTATTGTCAGTAGAGAGATAAAGAAATAATAATAATAACAGTAACAATAGCAGTAATAGTAACAGTAATGAAAAAAGGATTTCTACCTCCTTGAGAAATAAACACCTCATAGTAGAACGCTCAGGAGTAATCGGGTGACATTTCCATGAAAGACTGGAGTAAGTATGGAGGTTATGTGTTGTCTTGGCCACTGGAGTCCCTTTGTAGTCTCCTGGTCAATTCCAAAGAAAAATATCAACACTATAATTATAGTTGTCCGTGTGCTCTAGCGTTTGGTTTGCGTGGCAAGGCGCTCTTACGAACAGTACGGGTTCGATTCTGATTTGGACTATCTACTGGGTGCATGGATCGATGGATGGATGGATGGATGGATGGATGGGTGGGAGGGTGGATGGATAGCCGCGGTAGCTAAATTGGGAAAACCACCCGAGTGCACCAAGTGCACACCGTGAGCTGTGTGTTTCATCCGTTTTGATCGTGTTTCTATATTCTAATTGTTTACAATGAAAGATCATATCGTATGACAGGGAACAGATGTCTGTGTTCACTTTCTGTGTGGTTTCGCCGTATGTCTTTTGGCGTGTGCTGAGACTGCTATGATGGGGACTACAGCTACCTTTCTTTGTTTGGGAGATGAGTTAGTAATTCGAATGATTCCACTGGTACGGGCGGTTGAGCAATTATGGATTTTAATTCGTTTGCAGTGATACCGGGGCCTTCCATAACCATAACTATAACCATAACCAGAGTCAGCTCAGAATTTTCCCTTTGAGGTTTACTCATCTAACCATTACTTCTCACGGCACACAAGCTATGTAACGGGGACAAGAAACAAGATGTACATGTACTGCTAAAGAAAACACACAAACTATAACATATTAACCTATTTTTAGATCCTTAAGACAATACACTACTATAGTTCGTTCCGAAATTCGTGCCCATAGAGTTGATCAATTATCTCGGAAAATGAAGAATTTCTGTAATTCTTTTTTCATTAATTTTTTTTCACCGACCTTCACATCTTATAACTTTTAAGTACAAAGGTAGTCCTAATTTTGCACAAATCGTTTTTTGTTTTATAATTTTTTAGAAAATATCAAACCGCGTGCTCTAAACATTAGATTTTACTGTAAATTATGTTAATTTTCTAACAATGCAAGCCAAAGGCGTATCCGTATTACATTCAATATTAATATAACCGACCCCTTTTAGATTCCTTGCTAAAGTGCATTTACAATAACACAGTTACCTTTTGCATAGTGATTAATTTACACTTTAAACTCTTCATGGTTTTAAAAATCAAGTAGCCACTTCACAACAGCTTTCAAATTATCACACATGCAGGAATATTTATTAATAGTAAATATTTTGTCAAAATACGCCTCTGGACCAATTTAACAAGAAACCAGAAATGAAATTACAAAAAAAAACCTTTGAGCGGCGCTCGTCTTACAAGTTAAGAGTGCGAAACGGTGCTAAGATTGTGTGGTGTGCACGTAAAATTTGCCTTTTTAATTGGTGAGTTGATTACAACAAATGTGGGTATTATAAAATCCTAAAATTTAGGATAAGCACGAATATAATATTTTTTTATACCTCAAATAAGTAAAAATCTTTTCTAAATGCATGACAATAATGCCAAAAATCAGACTGAAGTTCGGTGGAAAAAATAAGATGCACGAAAAAGAATTACAGAAATTCATCAAACAGTTTTCGAGATAATTATTAACTCTGTGGGCACGAATTTGTGAACGAACTATAACAACGTATGCATCTGTTTTAGACCTTACATACATTACACTATCAACAACATATTAATATATTTTAGACCTTACATACATTACACTATCAACAACATATTAATATATTTTAGACCTTACATACATTACACTATCAACAACATATTAACATATTTTAGACCTTACATACATACACTATCAACAACATATTAACATATTTTAGACCTTACATACATACACTATCAACAACATATTAACATATTTTAGACCTCACATACATTACACTATCAACAACATATTAATATATTTTAGACCTTACATACATTACACTATCAACAACACATTAATATATTTTAGACCTCACATACCATACACTATCAACAACATATTAAAATATTTTAGACCTCACATACCATACACTATCAACAACATATTAATATATTTTAGACCTCACATACCATACACTATCAACAATATATTAATATATTTTAGACCTCACATACCATACACTATCAACAATATATTAATATATTTTAGACCTCACATACCATACACTATCAACAATATATTAATATATTTTAGACCTCACATACCATACACTATCAACAACATATTAATATATTTTAGACCTCACTTACCATACACTATCAACAACATATTAACATAGTTTAGACCTCACAGGTCAAGTCCAAAACTTCCCTTTGTTAAGATCCTGTACAATTTGATCGTCTTATATATTTTTTTTTACATTGAACAACCACATTTCTATTGAACAGGTTACAGGATAGACCAGTTTTCAGATTCTACCGGAATTGGTTTGGCATTTGCTTCTAATGTTGTCCTGGCTGGGCGAAATATCGCGTTGAAAAAACTGCAACTTGGGGAATCTGTAAACACAGGGATCGTGTTGAAACCTTCTTCCCACATTGCTACGTTATTAGCAGCTTATATAAGTCTATTGACACTATTATTTTACCTGGAAAAATGTGGCATAGGTCCTGCAAGTGTCACCATGTTGGCCGGATTGTCAATGACGTCTGGAATATTCCATGTCGCTTATTCGTTTATATCTACCACCCTGGTCTTAAAGGTGAGTGTTTATGGTTCCTCTTATGACTTGTCCGTGACAGGAAAACTGTTACTGGCCAACATTTGTGATGTATATCTTTTCCTAATATTTTTCTGTACGATTGTATTGATCTACCTCTCTTTGAGTTTGCTCTTTATTCCACTATATGCAAGTTCTTAGATCGTCCCAACATAATCATTTGTTCCTTTCTTTTTCTTTATCGTATCATTAAAGTATGGTTTTAGTGATACATAAAGCACTAGTCACATGTCAATGTTGAAGGCTCAAAACCTGAAATATCAGACTGAATAAACTACACCACCTGACCTGAAGTAATCCAATTTTAAGTGTTATTAGAAATCACATGGAAAGACTTTAAATGATCAAAACTTGCATGGGGCGGTTTTAAAGAGCGAACCGACTCGGCTCATCCGATTAACGCGAGATAATGTCATACTCTCGTGTTTTCAGGGCCTAAACGGTCAGGAGAATGAAACAGACTTGTAACCGTGAATGATAAAACATACAGATTTAAATCATAATTAAGTGAGGACAAAACAGGATTAGACAAAATTAACATAGGGATGGCTAGAGACCATGGGAAACCGCACTGATTGACAACTGGTGGAAAACTTATCTTAGCTGTCAGTAGGAAGGTAGAATTCATAAACTAAAATTTCCAGATGGCGGGGGAATAACCGTAGCTGTTAGTGGAGAACCTAGAACTCGTAAACAAATAAAGGGCTTGCCACGCGGGTCAGATGATTAGAGAGAGTCACTTGAATGCAGAGAAGAGTGGAACCTATCAATGCCATAGTTGACAGATGTAAACTGTCTGTAAAAAGACAGGTATAAAAGTTAGAGGCTTCCACTTTTAGGGGAGACTTAGAGAGAACTTAGAGACAGAGAAGTTAGGAACAGAGATAGCACTGCACTAGCGACCGATAGGAATTGAGATAGTCACTGAAGAACTTCAACTAGAGTAGAACAGGAGAGCAGAATTAGAATTGCAGATCAGAATTAGAAGTCAGGCACCAGAACTAGAGGACGAGAACTAGAACGAGAGACGGAGAACTAAAGATAGGCACAGAGATAGCCATCGGAGAACGTTAGAAACGGAAGACACTGACGAAAGAGAAACAATATAGATAGAGAGACAGCTAGAATATCCACTATAGGAATAGTTGAGGTACAACACCGACGGTAGTCGAAATACTTCAGCGGCCAAGACTTATTAGATCGAACAAGTATCTACAGAACAGAGACGCTAGGAAGGTCAGCCTGACAGCATCTATATATATATATATATATATATATCTGTATGTAACATAATAAATGAGGACTGACTTGTAACACACAAAGTTTGTTGATTCTTGAATGTGTGGTGTCGTTTCATATACAAGAACAGTCAGAACACGGTTATAGACTGTCACAGAAGTATTATAATAACGAGCACGGCCTGGAAAAAGATGAACTACTCGTCATCCAACGCCAGCAATGGTCACTACTAAAATACAAATAAATTCAAACACTTGACGTTTGCTTTTGGTTTGAGATTAGCTTGAACCAACCATTTTCATTACGGATAGTGACGACATGTACTAAAAGTATTTAAAAAAAAAATAAAAACAGAAAATAAAAAAAAAACACCCAGATGAAGGGTTTAGGCAGCTCCACGTATTCATGTTCTTCTGGGGCCTAAGACGGCACATTGGGTGGAAGTCCATGTTCTCCACGATTTGCGATTTTGTTGCTAGTTCTTGTTCTTGGCTGTTTCTTAGTCTCATTGTTGAGCCTTCCTTAGTAATTGTTCTGCGTCTTTTTCTTGGTCTGGCTGGTTTTCTTTTAGCAGATTGTCTTCAAGTAAGTGCCTCTTGGAGAAGTCTTTCATTGTCAAAATGTCACCCGTGTATTTCCAACGCCTTCTTATAAAGCTCGACACGAATTCATGTTTTGATAGAGGCAGCAACGGAGGCGATAACATAATTTGTTACACAGAACATGGATCACGCAGTCTTGGTAACTGACTAGTAAAGTATACTACAGAAGATTGACAGGCAGTCTCCGCGGCAGTGGTAGATCCAGTTCTTGGATGACTGTAAAGTGAGCGCTTTAACCTTGGTGCACTGTCCAGACCACGCTGGTATACACGGCAAGGAAATAGACAATAAACTCACTGGCAGCTCTGGCTCTGAGTGTGGATTTACGCTGGACAAAGAGGACGTGACAAAGTTTGTTCTTCGTTGTTTAAGAGAATATGAGGGTATGGGTGGGACAATGATGAGACTGAGGAGTCAAAAGTAGGAAACGTGCTTTGGTATATCCGGAATGGTTAGAGGAAAAGCAGATGTATCTACAAACAACATCTTACAGGATCAATCAGTCTGCCAATGCTTCAAGAAGTGCTGGGACGGGTAGTGGTGCGGGTATGTGATGCCTGGACTGCCTTGAAACTTATTCCATGAATAGAACAATGTTGCTTCAATGATCCAAAAATGTAATGTGTACTGAGAAAAGAAGGAAGGAAGGAAGAATGGACGGATGGTTTTGCAGAGCTCCTTCAGTCAACGGTGTCTTGAATAGTAGATGGATGGATAGATGGATGGTCGGATGGATGGATGGATGAGTGAGTGGGTGGATGGATGGAGGGATAGGTCGATGGATGGATGGTTGGTTAGATTGATGGATGGATAGTTTTGCAGGGCTCATTAAGACAACGATGTCTTGAATAGTAGATGGAATGATGGGTGGATGGATGGATGGATGTGTGGATGAATGGATGGATGTATGGGTGGTTGGATGGGTGCATGGATCGATGGATGGATAGATGGGTGGGTGGGTGGGTGAGTTGATGGATGGCCTCGGTAGCTAAGTTGGGAAAACCACCCGACTAGACTACTGACTTGGAAAACCCGTATTGGATTCCCGCTGGAAGCAGTGTCAGTTGTACTCGTAATTGAAAAAAAAAAATACCCCCTCTCTCGGTGGACCCAGCCGCTGTCAGAAATGGGTACCAAGGTAGTACTCTGGGAAAGTGAGGAATGCCGCCTCACATCGTGAGTTTCGATGTTTGAAGCGACGTTATCCAGAAGTATTCGATCACTTCTGGATAGGCGGCTTGAGCACATATGGTAGACAAAACTCGCGTGCTAAGACGCAGATTCAAGTCTCGTACTTTACATTTACCATTACCTTGACCTGTATGGATAGATGGATGAAGGGAATGATTTAGGGCTAAATGGTAAGAGAAATGAAATAAAAAACATGGATGGGTGCGTGGCGGATTTAGACTTGGTGGTTGGTTGCGTTCGCCCGATGACTAAAGTATTTTAGAGAATCGTGGTAGACCAGAATATTCCTCTTCATCATCCGCACTTACAAGGACGTAGTGGACGTGCCTGCTTTGTGTTGTGGTTTGCAGTATAACTGTTATATTTGCGCCTTTCGGCCCAACACATCCGACTTCAGCTTCATTTTTGAGTACCGTGTTGTCTTCCCTCTTCGATCCCTGCGCGCTTGGCCAGACTAGACAGGTTAGTCTGTTACTGGAGGCACCACGGAGAGGTGAAGCAGGGTCTGGATGGTTCTGGTTCACCGATCCTGGCGCAAGCCATCAGCTACGGGTCACTAACAACTTCCAGCTCTGGTGCTGGGAGGTGCGCCTTCGCCTCCTGATTTTAGACTTGACGAGATCTTCAACTAAACAAAACTGTGAGCCCTTCATCCCCCTCCACTGTTAACAAATTAACACTAAGAAGGTCACAGTTGAGTCCCAGAAACAAATTCTGAAATTTTTGTGAGGCCCCGTCTGATTGTGTGGTCCACTAAGCTGTAGCATATTAAACTTAGTCTATTATAAACACATCCCTGAACAGGATGAAGAGAGAAATAAGGGCAAAATGTGAACCAGTTCTATCTTATAAAACACGAACTTGACCGGTACAGGTCTCCTAACAGACTGTATAACTCTACACATTGACTTGTCTTTATAGTAAAAAAAAAAGTAAAGAGCCCCGTTACGTAAAGTGGAGTATAGGGATTATGGTGTTAGTGACTGTACATTTTACAGACCTTCAACACATATTTTTTGGGGGGAAGGCGGTCGGTATTACGCTCGAGCCGCTTTACTTTCCCAGAAAAAAATCCGGTACCCAAGAAAGGCTGGGTGAACCCGGAGGCCGTCGGTTGGGATCAAACCAAAATTTTGTCCTTTGTAGTCCAGTTCACTAATCACTGAGCTATCGCGGCTCCCTGGTTTGTCTTTATATTTACAGGTAATGAACGTGGTCAGTCACTCAATAGCGAACATCTTCAAACGATTTCTGGTTGTACTGATGCTCTCGTTGGTTGGCAACCGATACATCTCTACAGCTAATTCGTTGGGTTTGGTCCTGGCATTGTGTGGACTTCTCATTTATGGTCAAGGAAAGACTCAGTCCCATGACATTGTCTCTCGCAAGTCTGTCAATAGTAAGTTTCTTTGATTTAAAACATTAATGATAATTTTTTGTCAATTAGATTTTGCAAATATTTCCAATGGGAGAAAAAAGAAATACAGTAAAGTCTCGATTATGCGGTACTCAATAATCCGGAATTCTCAATTTAACGGACTTTTTTTTTTTTTTTAATTATTATAGGGAGAAAGCTTGAATCATGTTTTGTTCAGTTAAATTAAATGCCTTTATCCGGAAATCGAAAACGCTACAACACGGTTTGTGCGCTGCGCTTACTTCTACAGGCTCTATCATTACACAATATTGCGTTTACAATAGTGTATTTACAGTAATATACTTCAAATAGGAGCGAACATATTTTATTCAATCCAGACATTGTGTCTCCAAATATTCCAAGTAAAAGCGACAGACAGTCTATATCTTCACTTTTTCCCCCGACTAAATGTTTTTGTCGGGAAATCTTAGTCGTGCCAAAAACACTTATCTACATGATTTTACAAATTTGCTTAATTTTCTCATAGCCTGCTTTAGATCTAAAGTTGGTCATGAATTTGTCAAAAATATGGCGTTTGACAGTCTGACCGAACATTAGAAGCAGACGTATTGTTTGTGAAAATTGAAGAGCCCATAACTTTGATGATTATAAATCAAAGGTTGAGCAGCCGGCGTGCAGTGACATAGAGATGGTGAGAAGAAAGGGGGAGGGGTTCAAAAATTACCAACTGGAAATTCAAAAAGAGTAAGATACAGAGTTTGACGTTAGTTTGTCTCAGACATTTGTGCAAGCTGAAATTCGTTCCATCAGTATAAATTATACATGATATGCTATAAACGCATGTGTGCATACTTTTTTAACGGAATACATTTTTGTGTTAAATAATGGCCTCTGCGAGTGCAAACCACACCTCAATTTCCCGCAAAGGTAAACGCAAGCGAACTGTATTGACACTGAACCAGAAGATTGAAATCGCTAGTAGACTTGAAAAAGGCGTTAATCGCAACGTTTTGATGACTGAATTTGGCATAGCCTCTTCAACATTATATGACATACGAAATCAAAAAGATGAGTTGTTTAAGTTTGCGTCGGAGTCTGAAAGCAGCAACAATATACACCAGAGACGAAGTATGAAACGGCCAAAATTTGAAAAACTCGACGACGTCCTTTATGTGTGGTTTTTAGAAAGAAGAAGAAAAGGGATGCCAATATCAGGACCCATGTTGATAGAGAAAGCTAGTGAATGTCACACGAATTTAAATATTTCTGAGCATTGCAATTTTTCAATCATGTTTTTTCATAAATTTTGAGTTTGGTTTTCTTACTCTCGATTATCCAGAAAAATTCAATTATCCAGAATGGGTTCTTCCCCGAGCATTCCGGATAATCGAGACTTTACTGTATAACAAAGAATACCTGCCACGAGTTTTAGAATGGTAAAGATTATTGTTTAAGTGATAATGTGAAATATTGTTTTGAATGTGTACATATTTTAGACATTTTGAAGTAAGTATTCGGCCTGTAACTGCTAATTTTTGCCAGAAAAAAAAGTTTAGCAGAAGTGGTTCACTTTTCTACCTTTGAGACCTAAAATAAATCTGGTAAGATTTAGAAGTGCCATAAGTGTTGATCAACGTGGTGAGATGGTGCTGGTGAGGTGGCTGGAGGTGAGGTGGGTGTTGGTGAGATGGTCCTGGTGAGGTGGGTATTGGTGAGGTGGGTGTTGGTGAGGTGGGTGTAGGTGAGGTGGGTGTTAGTGAGATGGGTGCTGGTGAGGTGGGTGTTGGTGAGATGGGTGCTGGTGAGGTGGGTGAGGGTGAGGTGGGTGTTGGTTAGATGTGGCTGGTGACGTGGGTGTTAGAGAGATGGTGCTGGTGAGGTGGCTGGAGGTGAGGTGGGTGTTGGTGAAATGGTACTGGTGAGGTGGCTGGAGGTGAGGTGGGTGTTGGTTAGGTGGGTGTTGGTAAGGTGGGTGTTGGGGAGGTAGGTGTTGGTGAGGTGGGTGTTAGTGAGGTGGGTGTTGGTAAGGTGGTTGTTGGGGAGATGGTGCTGGTGAGGTGGGTGTTGATAAGGCGAGTGTTGGTGAGGTGGGTGTTGGTAAGGTGGGTGTTGGTGAGATGGTGCTGGTGAGGTAGGTGTTGGTAAGGTGGGTGTTGGTGAAGTGGGTGTTGGTAAGGTGGGTGGAGGTGGGGTGGGTGTTGGTGAGATGGGTGCTGGTGATGTGGGTGTTGGTGAGGTGTGTGTTTGTGAGCTGGGTACTGATGTGATGGTGCTGGTGATGTGGATGTTGGTGAGGTGGGTATTGTTGAGGTGGGTGTTGGTGAGCTGGGTGGAGGTGAGGGTGTTGGTGAGATGGGTGCTGGTGAGGTGGGTGTTGGTGAGATGGGTGCTGGTGAGGTGGGTGGGGTGAGGTGGGTGTTGGTTAGATGTGGCTGGTGACGTGTGTGTTGGTGAGATGGTGCTGGTGAGGTGGCTGGAGTTGAGGTGGGTGTTGGTGAAATGGTACTGGTGAGGTGGTTAGAGGTGAGGTGGGTGTTGGTGAGGTGGGTGTTGGTGAAGTGGGTGTTGGTAAGGTGGGTGTTGGTGAGATGGGGTTGGTGAGGTGGGTGTTGTTGTGTTTGGTGTTGGTAAGGTGGGTGTAGGTGAAGTGGGCGTTGGTAAGGTTGGTGGAGGTGAGGTGGGTGTTGGTGAGTTGGGTGTTGGTGAGCTGGGTGTTGATGTGATGGTGCTGGTGAGGTGGATGTTGGTGAGGTGGGTGTTGGTGAGGTGGGTGTTGGTGAGGTGGGTGGAGGTGAGGTGGGTGTTGGTGAGATGGATGCTGGTGAGGTGGGTTTTGGTGAAATGGGTGCTGGTGATGTGGGTGGGAGTGAGGTGGGTGGGAGTGAGGTGGGTGTTGGTGAGATGTGGCTGTTGAGGTGGGTGTTGGTGAAGTGGGTTTCGGTAAGATGGATGTTGGTGAGATAGTGCTGGTGAGGTGGGTGTTGGTGAAGTGGGTATTGGTGAGGTGGGTGTTGGTGAGGTGGGTGGAGGTAATGTGGGTGTTGGTGAGATGGTGCTGGTGAGGTGGGTGTTTGTGAGATGATGCTTGTGAGGTGGGTGGAGTTGAGGTGGGTGTTGGTGAGATGATGCTGGTGAGGTGGGTATTTGTGAGGTGCGTGTTGGTGCGATGATGTTGATGAGGTGGGTGTAGGTGAGGTGGGTGTTGGTGAGGTGGGTGTTGGTGAGGAGGTGTATTGGTGAGGTTGGTGTTGGTGAGGTGGGTGTTGGTGAGGTGGGTCTTAGTGAGGTGGGTGTTAGTGAGGTGGGTGTTGGTGAAGTGTGTGGAGGTGAGGTGGGTGTTGGTGAGATGGTGATAGTGAGGTGGGTGGAGGTAAGGTTAGGATACAGAAACAATGCTTGTCTGTCAGAACCCATTAATGACACTTCCCTTGTTGAGCTATCGTCTTTGCTCAACATATTGTTTGCATGTCTTCACCTTACACACGTTTTCTAACATAGACAATAACTTGTTACATATGATGTTTTTCATTTAATGGGGTTCTCTCTTTGCTTGTCCTATTCTGCTTCTAATTTCTTCAGTGCATCTCCCGTCTGATATCATTATTTTCCCCAGATATTTTAACATATGCACTTGCTGCAGGGTTTTTCCATTTAGTTTTACTCTACGTTCGTGTGTATTAATTTTATTTGATATTATCATAATTTTGATCGTTTTGGTGTAAAGGGTCAGGCCTTTTTATCACTTTCTGCAACATTTTCAATATATTTTGTAGATCGTGTTGGTTTTCTTTTATCAATATTGTGCCACATGCATACACGAAGTTGTTTATGTTGCTCCCCCCCCCCCCCCCCCCCCACTTTGATGCCAGACTTGTTCTTAAAATATTTTTTGTTGTACAAAGAAAATAGATCTGGTGACAATATACACCCCTGTCGCACTCCCTGTCTTATTTTGCTAATATTTTTCCATGTTTTTTTTCAATTATAATGGCTGCTTCTTTGTTTCCAGTATAATATGTTTAAGAATTCTCATATCTTTACTACCTATATTTATAATTTCTAGCATCTTGATCCTTCTCTTCGTTATTGGTTTTATTGAAAGCTCAATAAAGCCTAGTCACAAATCTTTCTCCAAGGTTCTCTCTGACAGCATTCCTAGGGTATAAACGATATTTTGTGTTCCTTTTCCCTCAACAAATTTTAATTGTTCGTCTGCTATTTATTATATAATCTTTTTTCGTGTTCTTCCCATAATGATTCTTATTGATGATCTTTGTACTGTGACATGATGCATTAACAGTTATAATTTCATTATTTTCTTTTACTCCTGGTATTTTTGTCAAAGCAATAACTGCTGATAACGGAAATCATTTGGTATGACCGCTGTTGTGAATGTCATTCAATAGCCTTGTTGTGATTTATTAGTTATTCTATTGATATATTATCTGGTCCTATCTCACCTAGAACTTCAAATTCCTCTATTGATATATTATATGGTCCTATCTCACCTAGAACTTCTAATTCCTCTATAGATATATTATCTGGTACTATCTCACCTAGAGCTTCTAATTCATCTATTGATATATTATCTGGTCCTGTCTCACCTAGAGCTTCTAATTCCTCTATGGATATATTATCTGGTCCTGTCTCACATAGAACTTATAATTCCTCTATTGATATATTATCTGGTCCTATCTCACCTAGAACTTCTAATTCCTCTATTGATGTATTATCTGGTCCTATCTCACCTAGAACTTCTAATTCCTCTTGATATATTATCTGGTCCTGTCTCACCTAGAACTTCTAATTCCTCTATTGATATATTATCTGGTCCTATCTCACCTAGAACTTCTAATTCCTCTATTGATGTATTATCTGGTCCTATCTCACCTAGAACTTCTAATTCCTCTTGATATATTATCTGGTCCTGTCTCACCTAGAACTTCTAATTCCTCTATTGATATATTATCTGGTCCTGTCTCACCTAGAACTTCTAATTCCTCTATTGATATATTATCTGGTCCTATCTCACCAAGAACTTCTAATTCCTCTAGTGATGTATTATCTGGTCCTATCTCACCTAGAACTTCTAATTCCTCTATTGATATATTATCTGGTCCTGTCTCACCTAGAACTTCTAATTCCTCTATTGATATATTATCTGGTCCTGTCTCACCTAGAACTTCTAATTCCTCTATTGATATATTATCTGGTCCTGTCTCACCTAGAACTTCTAATTCCTCTATTGATATATTATCTGGTTCCGGTGTTAGTTGTGGTCTTTTGTCTCCATAAAATTTTGAGATGTATTCAGTCCATCTGTTCACAAATATTCTATCTGCAGTGTCCAGCGACTGACGACTTCAGTTCTATGTTGGTTGACAAAACTTCTTATACGCCCACTAAGTTTCTCGTTTCTGGCTGTGCCCATCTATCCTCAACTCCCATCTCTTTCATCCATCAGAAGGAGTGACGTGGAATCATGGTTGCTTAAGTCCTGTGACCTTCCCACATCTCTAAGGACACCTATGACCATATATGTCCACCCGATCCATTTGGCGACCGTCTTCAAAGATAGCGCAGCTAGCCAACTCGTCCGCTCCCTCATTTCCCCACTCCTACGCATCACCTGGGACGTAGACAAAGATAACGCTACGCATTTTTTACTTCTGCAATTGACTCTATCCATTGGATGAGTATAGAGCCCGCCTCCACTTTTCTTATAAATCTCATCGAATCACCTAGTATGGAAGCGTGGGTGTGGTCTTGTGACTCTAACCATTGGATGAGTATAGAGCCCGCCTCCACTTTTCTTATAAACCTCATCGAATCACCTAGTATGCAGGCGTGGGTTTCGTCTTGTGACTCTAACCAGTTGAATGCCTTGGTCACTGCCATCACCCCGATCGTCATGCCACCCCTGGTCATGACATATGCACCACTGTCTTCCCTGACCATTTTGTCTGCCATTGATTCTGATACTGCTGGTTACTTTATAATGGCAAAACAAAGCTCGAAATGAGAAATTTATGGCTGTCGACGTCCTGTGCTATCCCCCCCCCAACCCCCTTTCCGAGATTAGGGAAGAGCGTAGGACTTCAATAGCCACAAATCCACGTCACTCCTTCGGATGAAACAGATGGGAGTTAAGATGGGCGCAGCCAGAAATGAGAAACTTAATGGGCGAGTAAGAAAACTTATCAACCAACACAGAACTGGAGTCGTCAGTCGCTGGACACTGCGGGACATGCTGAGGAGGGAATCTGAGTACCTATGGACATGTTCGGAGTGCAATGTTGATGATCCGCAAATAACTCAATAACTTTATAATGACGAAATGTAGATCTACCACAGCTAGAGAATCAATACATTAAACTCACTAAGAAGACCTTAATTTTTTAGGACGACATTACTTCTACGCGACAATTTCTAGACAGTAGTTTTGATCAGAAATATTGCGTTGAATGAGTGTAGTTATTTTATCCCGAATATAATGTAAGCTTTCGAGTTCAATGCAGCAGCAGGTCCACGCTTGTGAGCCATGACCCAGGTGAGTCAATCTACCTTAGAGTGTCAAGAAGCCGAAACACTCGCTTGACGTGACTACTTCTGACGATCAAATTAACCTCCTGCTGCGACTGTTTTGTATAAAGGGTTTCCTATTACTGGTGTCGGAGATAATCAGAAATATAACAATACAATGTGGGGACATGAGTACAGCTGAAGAGAACATGTGCAATAAAAAATACAATGCGGGGACGCGAGTAAAGCTGAAGATGACATGCCAAACACACAAATAAAATTGTTTCTAGCAACTATATTAGTACGGTTGCGCGAAAAAAAGACGTTTCGGCAAAAGCCTTCTTCAAGTACAAAACAAAAACAAATATGCAAAGATGTGAGACAACTTATTTTGAATGTGTCATAGATTATGCATGTGAGTTTTACCTTTCTGGAAAGGCACAAATAAGCAAATGAACTAAAATATCAGTGAAAAACAGTTGTGCTTATCTCTCACTCTCTCCGTCTCAACTACTAATTCCATATATTGCTCTCTCTCTCTCTCTCTCTTACAACTACTCTCTCTCTTTCGTTCTTCCTCTCTAGGAACTCCTGTCCCACTCTCACAACTACTAAATCCATCTATTGCTATCTCTCTTTTACATCTACTCTCTCTTTCTCTAAATCGTTCTCCCACTCTATTAACTCCTGTCCCACTCTCACAACTACTAATTCCATCTATTGCTATCTCTCTTTTACATCTACTCTCTCTTTCTCTAAATCGTTCTCCCACTCTATTAACTCCTGTCCCACTCTCACAACTACTAAATCCATCTATTGCTATCTCTCTTTTACATCTACTCTCTCTTTCTCTAAATCGTTCTCCCACTCTATTAACTCCTGTCCCACTCTCACAACTACTAATTCCATCTATTGCTATCTCTCTTTTACATCTACTCTCTCTTTCTCTAAATCGTTCTCCCACTCTATTAACTCCTGTCCCACTCTCACAACTACTAATTCCATCTATTGCTATCTCTTTTTTACATCTACTCTCTCTTTCTCTATCTCGTTCTCACACTCTATTAACTCCTGTCCCACTCTCACAGCTATTGATTCCATCTCTTGCTGCCCCTCTTACAACTACTCTCTCTCTCTATCTCGTTCTCCCACTCTATCAACTCCTGTCCCACTCTCACAACTACTGATTCCAGCAATTGCTCCATCTCTCCCTACTTCTCTCTCAACCTCCCACTCTTTAAACTTACCTCTTAATCTTATTGTTTCAAAATGTATCTTCAAATATCTTCCTAACTCACATCAACACTCTCAATCCCTCACTCTTGCAATTGCCCCTCTCTCCGATTTTAATCCTAATCTATCTAGCATAGCTTCTCTCTCAAATTCCCTGTCAGTCAACTTCTCTCATTCTCCCTCTCTTTCTCTCTCTCTCTCTCTCTCTCTCTCTCTCTCTTTTTCTCTCTCAAACACATACATTTGCTCTTCCCATCTATTGCTTCCTCTCTTACAACCACTCTCTTAAACTTCTACTATCACAACTACTGTCTACGTATCCTACTCGCTCTATCACAAAATATGTAAATCACCAACACTCTTCCAACTTCTGACCCACCCTCTCACTCTTTCACCAACACTCTCAATTTTCTTTTTTTTCAGATATCACCAACCGAGAGCCAAACAGAAGGAAGCTCACAACTGCTTCTACTTTTCTTGCTCTGGCATCGCTTGTTACGATATGTTCAATTGGACAGTTATACTTACCTTCAGAAACGCGTCCAGCAAAATATAACAAAGAAAATTATGATGGCATGAGTCTGCGTCACACCTATAAACCAGAGACCATCGACTTCTCCCACTTACAAAAGTCAGAAACAAACCCTAAGATTCGAGAATTTCTCTCATGGCGTCTAGTTGACCATCCCGAAGATACTGATATGAGATCTCAAACTCTGACTAAAAGTGAAGAAATAGTAGAAGAAGCCCAACGGATCATTATTAATCTTCTTGAAGATCTTCTTGGAAAGGCCAAACATGTCATGCTTTTAGAAATCGCGACGTATGAGAATAAAGGTGATCCGGCCATTTCTGTTGGCGAGATTTTGTTGCTGAGAAAAATGAATAAAAGCATCGTCTTCTACTGCGACACGTTTTCCTGCACAAACAACACGTTAAGTCAAGCTTTGGAAGTGAATAAGAAATATGGTAAAGATGAACTGGTAATTTTGATGCAAGGTGGTGGAAATTTGGTTGGGTATAGATACAATGACAACATACGTGAAAGTATCATTCAGGCTTTCCCAGACAGAAGAATCATTCTCTTCTCTCAGAGTATTTGGTTTACTTCACAGAAACAAGATGACATGAACTACTGCAGACGTATCTATTCCAATCACAGTAATTTGGTTATGTTCTTAAGAGACAGACAGTCTCTAGGAATAGCCAAAGAAAATTTTCAAGGAGTGAAATTAATTTTAGCACCGGACTTGGCTTTTGGTATTGGGATGATACCTCGGCAGTTGCCGCCAATATATGATATTGTTTGGTTGAGACGAAGTGACAGTGAGTCTTCCAGTTATGCCCTACCAGACATTCCGTCACATCTTTCTGTGGATATTAGAGACTGGGTACATTGGACATCAAATAAAGGGCAAACAGCGATGGAGCATGCATTTCTGATTACATCAGAGGGATTTCAGTTTCTACAAAGAGGTCGGATTGTGGTGACAGATCGTCTTCACGGGCATATCTTGTCCACGTTGATGGACATTCCTCATGTCCTGATCGACAACCCGCCATATTTAAAATTATCCTCCTTTGATAAGTCTTGGACAATGAGCCTCAATAACACGATCATCGTCAACAATGGCACACTCGCTCTAGAGGCAGCTATGGAACTCTTAAACCGTTACCACAGTTCTTTACCTCCAGTCGGACCTAGGGATATGTATGTGCTACAGAATCTGCCTATATTGTAGAAATAAAACAAATTCATTAATGCTCATTTTTTTTTTTAGAGACACTGATCATTTTTCTTATAGTAAGTAAAGACAAGAACAAAGGAGCGACATTAAAAAATTGTCAAAGAACACCAGAATAGGTCGGAATAAATGCTAAGATATACATATTGGTAAATAGATAATTATGAAGAGAAGACTATAGTCCTATTAGAATACCACTGAAAAGGCTGGCAGAGAGAATAGATATGTTCTAGATTAAGGTGACCATATTTTTGAAATCCCATTCCGGGACGGAATAATTTTACTTCAATTTTCCACCAATAAAATTACATTTCTTCTTGCTGTCATTTTCATGTGAATAATACATACATTTTAAAACATCTAATAATATAGACCTACAATACGTTATCAGGATAATCAGGAGATAAAAAAAACAGTGCTACTCACTTAAATTGAAGGTGAAACAGAGATGCTGTACTTTTCAGATGAGTGAGTTTTCTGTAAAATGTCCTTCTTTGTATGCAGCATCTTATAAAATTCGACACATGTTCCCTCATAGTTCACTTTGGTGATCAACATGGCTTTTAAAGTTTCAACACCTAGTTGTGTTTTATCATTTGTCCACAAACTGTTCATCAGTGAAAACACTCGTTCTGTTGCAGCATTTGTTCCAGGTAGACACAAAAAGAACTCTACCAACTTCAGAATATGTGAAACGGGCACATGATTGTTTCTGAAGTGGGAAGCTAGTTCAACCCAACGCTGCCCTGGTCATGTTTTATTAAGACTCCACTCACTAATTTTTTGTGAAGTAACGAACTGTTTCATGTAGACATATTCGTCATACATTTCATTTTCTGGAAAGTCGACTGAAGGCACGGTTTGACTCACTAATGATGAAGACTTCTCAATATCTTCCCAATTTGGTGTTCTGTTCAGCATTACCCAGCTGTAAGACTCTAGGTTTTGAAAATTATTTGCAGCCCATTTCTTCAAATAACTTAAAGCTGTTACATAAAATGAAGAAACACTGGCGTTAAACTTTTTCACATCATCACGTGGAAATCCTTCCATTTCCAGCTTTTTAAGGATTATCTGAACCAGGGGTGGCCAAATGGCGGCCCGCGGGCCGGATCCAGCCCGCCAGCCTAGTTTTCTTGGCCCGCGAAGCTCCACGGACTTACTTCCTTTTTTACCCCTAATAGCGGATTTCTCCTGGTTTTAATCCGTGTCGGAGTTAACTCTTCTATCGTTCAAGAATACACAATTTGAAAATCTCTGTCAATTTCTCGCAACAGCTAGATTGGCAACATAATTTTAAATAACACACACACACACACACACACACACACACACACACACACACACACACACACGTACACACACACACGTACACACACACACACACACACACACACACACACACACACTGCACAACTAATGGTGCCGACAATATTCAAAGTCTTTGCTTCGAGTTGGTACCGCAAAGTTGCTTTATTGTCAGTGCGGTGATAGCGTCAGATCTTTGGCTCAACATTTGTCGTCTGGACTTGTGGTGGCTCTTTCATTTCGCGGTAAGGGGTTAATGAGGTTGGGAGGGACAGGGGTGAGGGGACTTCGTAGCTCTAATTCTGTCTTTGAAGTTACATTCAAAATGTTTCACTGTTCGCCTTCATTCCCTTTGATCCCATCGTCTTGTCTTGTCCATAAAATGACTGCAACGTGTTTATTTGGTCACAATCTTTTGATTTCATTGTCAAACACAAGTCTGTGTATAACTGTCAAATCTGGACTTATTTTCGATAGTGGACCAACATTCTGTGACTTTTAACTTTGATGTGAGATTTTGTATTAAATCATGTTAAAACGTAGAAAAGTTGATTGTGAAAATCGCATATTTAAACCTGAATGGGAATTAGATTATTTGTTCATCTTCAATAAGGATAGTAAACCTCAGTGCTTAATTTGCGTTCAAGTGTTAGCCGTTTTGAAGGAATATAATTTAAAACGGCACTATGCCACACATCATCAAAACATGTATGAGAAACATAGCATTGAAGCTAGGAAGCTTTTGGTTGAACAGCTGAAGACAAAGTTGAATCAACAGCAAAGTATGTATACAAAGGGCAATACAATTAAAGAGTCATCGATCATTGCATCATATACAGTTACCTATGAGCTTGCAAAATCTAAAAAAACCCTTTACTGACGGAAATTTTGTGAAGAAATGTGCGATTCAAATGGCAAAGGCATTCGGTCAAGAAAAAATAGCCAAAGAATTTGAATCTGTGCCTCTTTCAAAACAAACTGTAGCCAGAAGAACAGAAGACATCAGTCTGCAACTGTCTCAAAGTTTAAAATCTTGTATTGAAAACTGCTCATATTTTTCGCTCGCGATTGATGAAAGTACTGACATCACTGACACTTGCCAGCTTCTTATTTTTGTTAAAGTTATCCAGGAGGATGTTACTGTTATTGAAGATTTGTTGAAAGTTTGCTCTTTGCATGACACTTGTAGAGGGACAGACATATTTTCTACAGTTCATAGTGCCGTAGATGAAGTAGGTGGTTTTGGAAAGTTGTCTGCAGTGTGTACTGATGGTTGCAAAGCTTTTATTGGTTCAAATACTGGTTTTGTTGGACTTCTAAAGCAAAACAAAATTAACGTACCTACATTGCATTGCATAATTCATCAAGAGGCCCTTTGTGCAAAGTCCATAAATCTAAAAGACACCATGGCTACTGTTGTGAAAATAACAAATTTGATAAGAGGAGGACACCAGTCTTTAAATCACAGGAAGTTTTTATCATTTTTAGAGGAAGTAGATTCTAGCTACGGTGATCTCCTGCTTTATACAGAAGTAAGATGGCTTAGTCGAGGGAAATGTTTAATAATATTTTTTGAACTGAAGAATGACATTTATGACTTCCTGCGAGAGAACTTACCATGCTCCATTGATCTTCAACATGCACTCAAAGACATTAATTTCCTTCATAATCTGGCATATCTCACAGACATCACACAACATTTGAACATATTGAATTTGCAGCTACAAGGGTAAAATCAAACCATTTTTCAATTGATGGGATATGTTGATGGTTTTAAAAAGAAGCTGAATCTATTTAGACTTTCTTTGCAAAAAAATGATCTGTTCCATTTTTCAAGTTGTAAGCAGTTGTTGTCAGAGATAGAAAGTGCAAACTTCAGTAAGTACGCAGCTGACATTGAACATTTGATTTGTGAATTTGATCGACGATTTCAAGATTTTGAAATGTTTCGTCCGCAAACGGAACTTTTTAATAACCCAATTAAGTGCACAGTGGAGTGCCAGCCATCAGATCTTCAACTAGAGTTGTGTGACCTTCAGTGTGACCCCTTCCTCAGTACTGTAAAGGCATTAGGAGCTGACTTCTGGAAATTGCTACCAAATGAACGTTACCCGTGTCTGAGAAAATGGGCACTAAAGATGTGCTCTATATTCGGCAGCACATATCTCTGCGAGACAACATTCTCTTCCATGAAGTTAATTAAATCTAAGACCAGGAACAGAATGACCGATTCGACATTGTCCCATACTCTCCGAATCGCCACGTCAAAAATGGAAGTGGACTTCAAATCTCTGGTGGAAAGCTGTGACAAGTCACAATCGTCGCACTGAGACATTAAAGGTAATTTTAAAATGAATAATTAATGGATTTGTTACAAATCAAATATGTAGTCAAAGTGCAAGCATTATTTATATATTACTATATCGCATAGTGTGAAAGCTGGAAAACAACAAGAGATATAGAAACAAAGTTGAACGCATTCGAAAATAAATGTCTAAGGAAAATACTTGGTATAGAATGGAACGAATTCAAAACAAACGAGGAAATTAGAGAAATCGCCAATCAACCACTAATATCTTCAGTAATAAAGAAAAGACGATGGTCATACGTTGGACATGTGATGAGAAGAGATAATAATCGAATAGCAAAGCAAGCCCTCATATGGGAAACAACAGGTAAAAGAAAAAGAGGAAGACCCAGGGAGACACTGAGAAGAACATTGATGAGAGAGGCAAGAGCAGCAGGAATCGGCTCCCTCAATGAGATAGAACTGCTTGCACAGAACAGAGACAGATGGCGAGATTTGATAAAATATCTTTAAAAGAAAACTGCTAGAACAAAAATTCATATAGGAGAAGGTGTATCTTGGTCTACGCCCTATGGGCCGGTTACGGCTCGAAATGTCAATAGATAGATAGATAGATAGATAGATATCGCATAGGTCCCTACTGTCATTTTTGACGATATTCTTAAGTGTGGCCCGCGGGTCTTGGCCTTGGCTTTAATCCGGCCCTCGGGCAACCTCAAGTTGGCCACCACTGATCTGAACTCTTGATGGCAAGAAGCCGTCTTCCAGCTTGGACTCCAAGATAGCTTTCAACCTATTGATGCTGTCAATGACTTCAAATACAGTGACCATCTGTCCCTCTACTTTCTGCACTGCTTCGTGGAAAGAGGATGCCTGACTGTGAACCAAAATAAGCCATGCCTCAGACAGTGGGTTTTCAAAGAATTCCTGTATAAAAACTGGGCATCTGTCTTGAGATTGAAAATATGATTTTAGAGGCAGGAACATGTAAAGAACCCTTTCAACAGCAGGCAAGAGCGCAAGCCACCTAGTTTGTGCATAACCTAAAATCATCTGGAAGTCTGTGTCGACAAACTGACAAAACTCCTTGAGACTTTCAACTCTAACTGTGTATGATTTGAAGTACAGATAAATTTTTGCAATAGTCATTTCAACATCAACAGGCAATACGTCTGCAGCTGCTCGAACAGTGTTGTGGAAAATATGGCAAGCACACCCAACACCTATCAAACTATGTCCAAGGTTTTCTTTCCGTTTTGTGAAAACATTGTTCTGTCCTTTTCTTTCAGCGCCCCCAAAATTAGAATTTGTGTTGTCTGCACATAATCCAACTACTTTCAGTTCTAAACCATTTTCAGTTAGACAGTCAATAAGAAAACTACTTACTATATCAAATGTTTCACCCGGCAATGACTTCAACTCTAATATTTTAACTTTCAGTCCCTTATTGCGATCAAAGTATCTGACAAGCAAAGGAAAAATCTTGATTTCTTTGTGGTTGGAGGCATCTGTCAGTATGGTGATAAATGTTACGTTTTCTAGGTCACATCTCAACTCGTTTAGAGCATGGGGTGTGAGCACATTCCGAATATTAGCTTCTATTTTCGTACGTGCACAAGCAAATTTTGGTTCTAAAGTTACCTGAAGCAATTTTGATGTGCAGTCCATAGATCTAAACGTGTGATTGTGCATCACTGTATGATATGCAAAGGCACCTTCTGTAGCAGCTAACTGTTCTTCTTTGTCACCAACCTGTTCAGCTCGAAAAAAAATTTGTCAACGACGAGCTTGATGCAGCAGTAGCGACGGCTCTCTTATGTTTATCACTATTTATGTGGCTCTTAATATCACCACGTCCACTATGGTTAATAGTAAACCCGGATGAACATATATTACATCTTACAGTGAAGTCTGATGACAATGTAGACTTTTTTTATAAAAGGGTATTCGTTTTGTAAATCTTGATTAAAACTACAATTACGCTTCGGTGCCATTTTTTGCGAAAGTGAAAGTGAAAGTTAGTAACACAACGAATATATACGAGATTTAAAACTAGGAGCGCATTCTACTGTTTTGATATTAAACAAAATTGTCTACACAGCAACGGAATAATATTTTTTTTAATTGAAGAAATGTACGCCGTATACCAAAATGGCAAAATTGGTAAACGTTTGTGTCCCAAATTATTTTTTATCAAATCCGGGACAAAAGCTAAAAAATATGCCAAAATCGGAACAAAACCGGTACGGCAGCTAATCCGGGACAAAGGTTCAAAAAATGTCAAATTCCGGGACTGTCCCGCACAATCCGGGACGAATGGTCACCTTATTCTAGATTAGTAAAAAAAATTGGAAGTGTGACAAAGGCTCTGACATAGGAGACGATTTTAATAAATTAGGTTGGGGAATTACGCCTTAAAACATGTGGCCCAATATAATTTGTCAGTGATATTGATTAAAGGGAAGAGAACGTATATTATTGAGACACTACAGATGTGCTAAAGATATGGCAAAACAAATGCCTTTACCAAAATAATTTGTCAGTGATATTGATTAAAGGGAAGAGAACGTATATTATTGAGACACTACAGATGTGCTAAAGATATGGCAAAACGAATGCCTCTATCAAAATAATTTGTCAGTGATATTAACCTGATTGATGTATTGCAAACAAAAAGGGAAGAATGCTAACAGACAATAAAAATATAATAGATTGATAGCAGGAATATATAACATAATTATTTCATGATGAAAGGGACAAAAAGCCTTTCATAAAACGTACATACAACTATAAAATCCTGAAATCAGAAGTAGAAAAATCTATTTTAAAAATGAAAAAGGGTAAGACAGCAGGACCTGACAATATACAGATAGAGATGATACACGCTCTAGAAGATTTTTGTATTGAAGTGATCACAGACATATACAATGACATATACCATATAGGATGCATAACAAAAGAACTAAAAACATCAACTTTTATTGCATTGCCTAAAGGGAATGGTGCAGTTGAATGCAGTGATTTTAGAACAATAAGTCTAATGAGCCAGGTAACAAAAAATAAATAAAAAAAGTTATATAGGGAAGGATTCAGAATACAATCAATACTGAATTAGATGAGCAACAATTCGGATTCAGGAAAAACAGTGGCACAAAAGAAGCCATATTTAGCATAAGAACATTGATTGAAAAGTACACTGAGCAAATCTTTAAAAACATCTCAGAGATGCCAGGCCTGATAAACATAACAAGCAAAAAATGTGGACTAGAAATGAATATCAAAAAGACTAAAACTATGATCATAAACAAAGAAAATTCTCAATACCTACAATTAAATGTCACAGTTGAGGGAATAGACCTGGAGACAGTCCAGAGCAGTGGTGGCCAACTTGAGGTTGCCCGAGGGCCGGATTAAAGCCAAGGCCAAGACCCGCGGGCCACACTTAAGAATATCGTCAAAAATGACAGTAGGGACCTATGCGATATAGTAATATATAAATAATGCTTGCACTTTGACTACATATTTGATTTGTAACAAATCCATTAATTATTCATTTTAAAATTACCTTTAATGTCTCAGTGCGACGATTGTGACTTGTCACAGCTTTCCACCAGAGATTTGAAGTCCACTTCCATTTTTGACGTGGCGATTCGGAGAGTATGGGACAATGTCGAATCGGTCATTCTGTTCCTGGTCTTAGATTTAATTAACTTCATGGAAGAGAATGTTGTCTCGCAGAGATATGTGCTGCCGAATATAGAGCACATCTTTAGTGCCCATTTTCTCAGACACGGGTAACGTTCATTTGGTAGCAATTTCCAGAAGTCAGCTCCTAATGCCTTTACAGTACTGAGGAAGGGGTCACACTGAAGGTCACACAACTCTAGTTGAAGATCTGATGGCTGGCACGCCACTGTGCACTTAATTGGGTTATTAAAAAGTTCCGTTTGCGGACGAAACATTTCAAAATCTTGAAATCGTCGATCAAATTCACAAATCAAATGTTCAATGTCAGCTGCGTACTTACTGAAGTTTGCACTTTCTATCTCTGACAACAACTGCTTACAACTTGAAAAATGGAACAGATCATTTTTTTGCAAAGAAAGTCTAAATAGATTCAGCTTCTTTTTAAAACCATCAACATATCCCATCAATTGAAAAATGGTTTGCTTTTTCCCTTGTAGCTGCAAATTCAATATGTTCAAATGTTGTGTGATGTCTGTGAGATATGCCAGATTACGAAGGAAATTAATGTCTTTGAGTGCATGTTGAAGATCAATGGAGCATGGTAAGTTCTCTCGCAGGAAGTCATAAATGTCATTCTTCAGTTCAAAAAATATTATTAAACATTTCCCTCGACTAAGCCATCTTACTTCTGTATAAAGCAGGAGATCACCGTAGCTAGAATCTACTTCCTCTAAAAATGATAAAAACTTCCTGTGATTTAAAGACTGGTGTCCTCCTCTTATCAAATTTGTTATTTTCACAACAGTAGCCATGGTGTCTTTTAGATTTATGGACTTTGCACAAAGGGCCTCTTGATGAATTATGCAATGCAATGTAGGTACGTTAATTTTGTTTTGCTTTAGAAGTCCAACAAAACCAGTATTTGAACCAATAAAAGCTTTGCAACCATCAGTACACACTGCAGACAACTTTCCAAAACCACCTACTTCATCTACGGCACTATGAACTGCAGAAAATATGTCTGTCCCTCTACAAGTGTCATGCAAAGAGCAAACTTTCAACAAATCTTCAATAACAGTAAAATCCTCCTGGATAACTTTAACAAAAATAAGAAGCTGGCAAGTGTCAGTGATGTCAGTACTTTCATCAATCGCGAGCGAAAAATATGAGCAGTTTTCAATACAAGATTTTAAACTTTGAGACAGTTGCAGACTGATGTCTTCTGTTCTTCTGGCTACAGTTTGTTTTGAAAGAGGCACAGATTCAAATTCTTTGGCTATTTTTTCTTGACCGAATGCCTTTGCCATTTGAATCGCACATTTCTTCACAAAATTTCCGTCAGTAAAGGGTTTTTTTAGATTTTGCAAGCTCATAGGTAACTGTATATGATGCAATGATCGATGACTCTTTAATTGTATTGCCCTTTGTATACATACTTTGCTGTTGATTCAACTTTGTCTTCAGCTGTTCAACCAAAAGCTTCCTAGCTTCAATGCTATGTTTCTCATACATGTTTTGATGATGTGTGGCATAGTGCCGTTTTAAATTATATTCCTTCAAAACGGCTAACACTTGAACGCAAATTAAGCACTGAGGTTTACTATCCTTATTGAAGATGAACAAATAATCTAATTCCCATTCAGGTTTAAATATGCGATTTTCACAATCAACTTTTCTACGTTTTAACATGATTTAATACAAAATCTCACATCAAAGTTAAAAGTCACAGAATGTTGGTCCACTATCGAAAATAAGTCCAGATTTGACAGTTATACACAGACTTGTGTTTGACAATGAAATCAAAAGATTGTGACCAAATAAACACGTTGCAGTCATTTTATGGACAAGACAAGACGATGGGATCAAAGGGAATGAAGGCGAACAGTGAAACATTTTGAATGTAACTTCAAAGACAGAATTAGAGCTACGAAGTCCCCTCACCCCTGTCCCTCCCAACCTCATTAACCCCTTACCGCGAAATGAAAGAGCCACCACAAGTCCAGACGACAAATGTTGAGCCAAAGATCTGACGCTATCACCGCACTGACAATAAAGCAACTTTGCGGTACCAACTCGAAGCAAAGACTTTGAATATTGTCGGCACTATTAGTTGTGCAGTGTGTGTGTGTGTGTGTGTGTGTGTGTGTGTGTGTGTGTGTGTGTGTGTGTGTGTGTGTGTGTGTGTTATTTGAAATTATGTTGCCAATCTAGCTGTTGCGAGAAATAGACAGAGATTTTCAAATTGTGTATTCTTGAACGATAGAAGAGTTAACTCCGACACGGATTAAAACCAGGAGAAATCCGCTATTAGGGGTAAAAAATGAAGTAAGTCCGTGGAGCTTCGCGGGCCAAGAAAACTAGGCTGGCGGGCCGGATCCGGCCCGCGGGCCGCCATTTGGCCACCCCTGGTCCAGAGCTACAACTACCTGGGACATACTATAACCAATGATGGAAAATGCAAAATTGAAATAAATAAAAGAATAGGTATGGCAAAAAGTAATTTTAATGCCATGAAAAATATACTAACAACAAAAAAATATCAGCAGGGCTGAAACTAAGAATGGCAAAATGTTACATCTTCTCAATATTCCTGTATGGTGCAGAACCATGGACATTAGACAAGAAAACAGAACAGAAAATTGAAGCCTTTGAAATGTGGATTTATAGAACTAATAGGTAGAATTGGATGAAAAGAAAAGATAACAAACGATGAAGTTTTAAAACAACTGAAAATAAAAAGAGAACTACTAAATACAATTAAGACAAGACAAAAAAATTTTTGGGGGCATGTTAAAAGACACAACAGCCTACTAAAAGTAATATTGGAAGGGAAAATACAAGGTAAAAGAGGCAGAGGCAGACCAAGACTAACATGGACGAGTAACATCAAAAGATGGATAAGTCAATCTATGACAGCCTGAACCATCAAAGCAAGAAACATAGTAGAATGGCGATCCATGGTAGCCAATCTTCGTTGCGGAGGAGGCACTCAATGATGATGATGATGATTTGCATTGGAGTCGGATTGTGCGAGTGCACACACGGTGCCTCTTTAAATGTGTATATCACAATTAGCCTAGGTCATAATATGTAAAGAAAACAGGAGTATACCGCTTAATCGAAAGCAAATGGAGATAACAAAAGATAAGAGATTGAAAGCAAGATAAATGTATCCCGACTGAGAGAAGCTATGTCTCTAGCCAGATCTTCCACTTTTTCTGTTGTCATGTGTCAAGGTCTCCTTGATGTCTTGAAACCACCTTCTCCTTAATCTGTTTCTTACGTCTCGCCCAATATATCTTATGCAACAAATCTATGTCAATAGAAATGAGAAAGTTCATCGGTGCTATATAGAACCAATTCTGACCTATGGAAGCGAACAACCAACATCATGGACAGTAGGCAAACAAATGGAAAGACGTTTAGAGGCCACAGAGATGGGATTTCTCAGAAGAATGTAGAAAGTTCCCTGGACCAATGAGGAAGTTCTGAAAGTGGCCAAAACAAAAAGGCAGCTCATAAAAAACATCAGAAAGAAACAATCAACATTTTTCGGGTACATCATGAGAAAAGGAAAGTTGGAATACTTGGTTACAACTGGCACAATAAAAGGAAAGAGAGATCGCGGACGACAAAGAGAGAAAATACTGGATAGCTTGATGTCATGGCATAGAAAACCGTCAACAACAGAACTGATACGGTGCACTGTAGATAGAAGATTGTGGAAGGTCTTGATCGCCTACGCCAACCGGTACGGCACATGATGAAAGTCTCGCCCACTAACCACGCCTTCCATTATTGCTCTCTCCAACCCACTGTGCCTTGACTTGCCAAAAGCATTTTAATTTATTCTGTAGGATGATGTTTATATGCCAGTTCATTTTTATGTTTAAATCGTTCAATATATTTTCATTGCTCATTTTTCAATATTCAGGGCATCTTACACATTTCTTTGTAGCATTTTGTTTCGAATAAAATAAAATATATGAGACATGAAAACATTATGGTTGATGCTAATTTTACAGATGAAAATATTTTTGCGATGTTCATCATTGTCCACCATCGTGGTAAAGTTTACACACATTAAAATATTCAACTCCAATGTTAAGTCATTGTTATTACATGGCTGTGAAACATGCAGAACAACAAAAATGACAATCATGAAGATACAGACATTCATTAATGATTTCTTACGCAGAATAAAAGGATGGAAATGGCAGGACAAAATCACTAACATAGAATTATGGAAAAGTACCAGTCAAATACCAGTGGATAAAGAGATACAGCGAAGACGATGGCGCTGGTTGGAACACACACTGCGGAAGCCAAGTGAAAGTATTACACAACACCCCCTTTTTTGGAACCCTCAAGTAAAAATACAAAGAGAAAGCTGGCTCAAGGGCTTGCATGGCTTTGCTGACAAGTATTGTGTTCTCCAGACTTCAATCAGGAAAAACCATACAACACACTTATATATGTATTTAAAACAAAAAATTATTACTATTAAATTATTATTTTTTCATTTTATTTTTGTTTTGTTTTAATTACATATTTCTGTGTGTTGTATATTGGTTTCTGCGAAAGGCCTTTATGGCCGAAACGTTGTTCTAATCTGTGTCGTCCACTTATTGCGTAAAGCATAAATCCCAGTTTTTCTATTTTAATCCTATGTATTTTTTTTTTTCATTTCTCCATTGTGGGTTCAAATCTCGGTTGGTTGGGATTTTTAGTTTTTTTTATTTCATTCTGCGGCAACCACCCTTGGTCTCAGCAGCGAGGCCCGGCTTGAAACCTCAATTACTCATCGACGGAAAAATATAAGTACCTCCGAAGTCGGAGTTATCTGCCTGTACGGCGAGGGACCCCTGTGCACACGGCTGCCAGGGAAAAATGGATTAACACGCAAAATTCAGTTTCTAGTCTCTAGGGACTTCGTCAGAGGTCAAAGCTGGCGAACGAGAAAGAAAGACAAAATGTCTCCATATGTGAGGCTGCTTTCACAACTTTCTATCGTCTCACGTGTTTTTTTCTGTTACCCATTTTGCTATCAAGATACTCTATGACAATGTTCAACATTTATTCTCTTTAGTTAGTTGTTCCACACAATATCCTCACTGCAAATAAAAAAATCAACAAATCCCGTGCTTTTTAAATGTCTCATCGTGTATCGATTGATGACCTCAGTTGTTGTTGGTCAAATGGTAGTCTTTGTTTCCCCGTCTCTGCTGTCTTGACTTTTGAAAGTTTGCGTTAGTTCGACGGGGGTGTTATTTTCTGATGATCAGATTGCCTCCCGCTGTAAAGTTTTGTTATTGTGTTTTCTGCTAGAGATAATCTGTTTGATTATTATTAAGTTACATAAATTAAATATTGATTGTTTAGTAATGATATCATCATCAAGTACCTGGCCTGCTGGCGTAGGTGATCATGTCTCTCCACAACTTTCGATCACGAGTAATTTATCATTTCTGTTGTTGACCTTCTGCCAAGTCATTCTCTTAAGCTGTCTGGTATCTATTCTCTTTGCTTCCCTCTATCTCTTCGTCCTTTAATTTTCCCAGTTATTACAATATGTTCCCGCTGTTCTCTTCTTATTACATGGCCAAAAAAATGATGATTGTTTCTTCCTAATATTGGAAATTAGGTCTCTTTTCGCTTTGGCCTCTGTCATAACGTTTTCATTACTCTTCTTAGTTGTCCATGGTATTCTCATAATTCTTCTGTAAAACCACATTTCTACAGACTCCAGTGATTTTCATGTTTGTTGTCCTATTGTCCATGACTCACATCCATATTTTAAGACTGGCTCTACATAACATTTAAGAACTCTTTTTTTTCTTGGTTCTGTTGTCAAAATGTATTGCATAGTAACTTCATCGTGTTTTTTGGAAAGCTGCAGTAATGATGTAGGTAATTAATGTCACTATAGTTTTGGTTTATTAATTAGTTATCAGTAGTTTTTCTAGTTTACTGTGCCACCGGTGTTAGGGGACAATCCTTGAAAGATACAAATAGACAATTACAACATGCGAAATGTATAACAAAAGCTGTAAAGAAAAATTGAAGAGTTTATGTTAGTCATATCTCATATCTTTATGTGTTCATGTCTGTGTATGTCACAACTCATATCTTTATGTGTGCATGTCTGTGTATGTCATATCTCATATCTTTATGTGTTCATGTCTGTGTATGTCACATCTCATATCTTTATGTGTGCATGTCTGTGTATGTCACATCTCATATCTTTATGTGTGCATGTCTGTGTATGTCACATCTCATATCTTTATGTGTGCATGTCTGTGTATGTCACATCTCATATCTTTATGTGTGCATGTCTGTGTATGTCACATCTCATATCTTTATGTGTTCATGTCTATGTATGTCACATCTCATATCTTTATGTGTACATGTCTATGTATGTCATATCTCATATCTTTATGTGTTCATGTCTGTGTATGTCACATCTCATATCTTTATGTGTGCATGTCTGTGTATGTCACATCTCATATCTTTATGTGTGCATGTCTGTGTATGTCACATCTCATATCTTTATGTGTGCATGTCTATGTTGGTCATATCTCATATCTTAGTGTGCATGTCTATGATAGGCATGTGTCATATCTTTGTGTGTGCATGTCTATGTCAGTCATATCTCATATCTTTATGTGCATGTTTATGTTAGTCATGTGTCATATATCTTGATGTGTGCCAGTGTTAGTCATGCCTCTTATCGCTGTGAGCATGTCTGTGTTGGTCACATCTCATATCTGTGTGTGTGTGCATGTCTGTGTTAGTCACCTCTAGTGACTCGGGCAGATGGTGCTCGTAAACCTGGGAGGGCCGACCATCTAAAGGCAGAATCCCCCTACAGAAAAGATCATCTGTTGCCTTGCAGGAAGATTGGGGACAATCAAAGGCTAAGGAATGCAAACCTGAATAAAATGCTGGCTGAAATCGGATGCACTGGGCCACCAGCGCAGAACACAGTGCAACGTTTTAACAGGGTGTTCAATCAGAGTGGATCTGGCAGACTCTAATTGTGATGTTCTGTCTTTGGGGGCGATCAACACACTTAACCTGACAGCTGACTTCATGTGAGAGTCTGGAATCCTACTCTGATTGAGTCCTGATTGCAGAGAGAGAGAGAGAGAGAGAGAGAGAGAGAGAGGGAGAGAGAGAGAGAGAGAAGAGATATGGTTAAAAATGGACATTGATAAAAATAGTGGGTTAACACAAAATTATGGTTATGGTTAGTCAAAGGCCCCGGTAACACTGCAAACGAATAAAAATCCATAATTGCGCAACCGCCCGTGAAATCATCCGAATTAAAACTAATCTCATTGAAGGATCCAAACAAAGAAAGTCTGATGCAGTCCTCGTCATAGATCCTACAGCACACGCCAATGGATATAAGGAAAAGTGACACCGAAAGTGAACGCAGCTGAACTGTTCTTCGTCAAATGATATCATCATTCATCGTAAGCAATCGGAATATCGAAACACTATCCGGAAACAAAATACAGCTGCCGGTGTGCACAGAGCACTAAACTCAGTAGCCCCACAGCAAGCCGAACTTAGAATATGATGAAACTGCAGCAACTATATTGAACAACATATAATCAGATGGTTTTGGCATTTGTCCAGTATGAAACCCAACCAACCTGCAGCTCGAGCGTATTACATGAAAATATCCGGTTACAGAGTTAAAGCGAAAACTAGAAATTGAAAGACAGACGGGAGCAAAAAGACGTGTAGTAAATTCTATATGATAACAACTCAAGCTACACATCTAGTGAAGGCCAGAAAATTATATCTTCTTTCTCCCTGCGACGCTACATGACGCAAGTAGGAGACCAAAAGAAGATACAGAAATACGCTTTCCAGCTGTTAATGATATTCTCAACAATCATCTGTGAAATAACAGCTATGTCTCCGCTAGCCTCGACGACCAGTCGAGTGGTTTGTAGACAAGTTCTCTAACCACTGAGCTATTGCGGCTCTAAACCATCTAAAGTTAGCATAATTCCCTTGTATTTCAATTAATTAACCTGGGCATTCCAGTAAAGGGAGCCACGATAGCTCAGTGGTTAGTGAACTGGACTACAAAGGACAAGAGGTAGGGTTCGATCCCAACCGACGGCTTCCGGGTTCACCCAGCCTTAAATGGGTACCGGAATTTTTATCTGGGAAAGTAAAGCGGCACGGGCGTAATACCGACCCAATTACCACAAAAATCATGTGCTGAAGATATGTAAAATGTATGGTCACTAACACCATATTCCCTATACGTCACTTGGCGTGACGGGGCAAAAAGAAAAGGAAAAGAATTACCTATAACTTACAATATTTGTACTCCTAATCAATCACAATTATTACTTATTTTCTGTTACTAACAATAATGATTGCAACGATTTATAAAAGAAATTGTTACAAACATAAAGTTTTTTTATGAGGAAGATACTGAGCAATGCAGTCTTGACAATAGAAACAAGAAAAAGGGTTCTATAATGTTATGTAGAGCCAGTCTTAACATGTGGATGTGAATTATGCACAATAGGAAAACAGACAAGAAAATCACTGGAGACTGTATAAATGTACTTTTACGGAATGTTGAGGAGAATGAGATTGAGAAGAATGTTGAGAATACTATGCCAGAAACGAAGAGTAATGAAAAAGTTCTGAAAGAGGCCAATGCAAAGACAGAGCTAATTTCCAATATTAGAAAGAAACAATCATCATTTTTTGGCCATGTAATGATAGGGGATTAGCTGGAATATATTGCGCCAACTGGGAAAGTTGAGGGACGAAGAGGTAGAGGGAATCAAGGAGAAAAAATACCAGACAGCCTTAGAGAATGGTTTGACAGAAGGTCAACAAGAGAAATGATAAATAGCTGTCGAGATCGAAAATTGTGGAGAGACATGATCACCTACGCCACCAGGCACGATACTTGATGATGATGATAAACATGAAGTTGTATTCATCTCTAGCTCTTTCGTGCCAGGAATACAGACGTCTTTGAAGCAGAAGAAGGATAATCCACTTGCTTCTTTTGGTGGACACAGAATATATATATATATATATATATATATATATATATATATATATATATATATATATTGGGGGCCTCGGTAGCCTAGTTGGGAGAACCACCCGACTGGACGGACAACCCGTGTTCGATTCCCGCTGGGAGCAGTGTGAATTGTACTCGTGGTTGGAAACAAAAAAATACCCCCACTATCGACGCAGCCGTTGTCATAAATGGGTACCAGGGTATTACCCTGGGAAGGTGAGAAATATCGCCTCGCATCTGAGTTTCGATGATTGAGGCGACACTATCCAGAAATCTCCGAACATATCTGAATAGGCGGCCGAACACATATGGGTGGAAACTCGCGTGCTAAGACGCCGGTTCAAGTCTCGTACTTTACCTTTACCTTTACATAATATATTGAAATAATATCCGTTCTACTTTATTAAATAAAATACGTGATAATGTGTTCTGTATCGATGATATCAAAATTGTATTATTGTATTAATTTATTTTTTGATTAAGTTTAAGTTTTATTAAGTTATCAAGTAAGGAGTTTATTAATTTCAAATTTCAAATACGTTAACGTAATAATTATTAAAGATATGATGACATTTCAACAGAAATGGCTAGAGTGTGTAAAAATAGAACCATATTAGAATGATTAATTTCTGAGTAATCGTTTTGCCCAATGACCATGTTTGACATCTGTAACGTGATATTGGTATGAAAATACTATTTTAAATTTGTCTCTTAACTGTTAATGAGATGTGTGGATGGAGCCAGCTGGCAGCTGAGATTACGTCACAGTGATGTAGATTCAGACAAGTGTGTGCTGATTCGCTTCACAGTCGCTAATATCAGAATTTCAGAGAAATGCTTTGATGACTAACATACAACGTCATAGTGTACCAATCTAAGCGAAGTTCTTGGATCGACTCAATTTGTTCTTCTTCTTTTTCTTATTTTGCTTTGCTTCCTCATTTGCTTTTCAGCGTGAAGGTGAGATATAATTTGCTGTCTCTTGCTCTTATGTTCGCTTTTGTTGCTTTTATGTTTCGTAGTGTTTCGAATATTCCATCGATCCATCTTTGTTCGTGGTCGACCCCTGGGTATGGTGTTCTCACAACGTTTACTGAAGGCTCGTTTTGTTGTATTGTGATCTCTCTGCCTTGTCACGTGGCCAAACCATTTTATCTTTTGTTTCTTTATATATGCTATGGCGGGGGTAGTTATCCCTAGCTTTTTCCTCAGTTTTTCATTTCTGATCTTGTCTCTCGGGTTGTTTCCTATCATTCGTCTAACACATTTCATCTCTGTAGAGGCTAATTTTCTTATTGTTCTTCAAACTCAATTTGTTCTTATATTCAATTAAATGAAAGATGAAAATTGATAAATAATTTTACAAATAAGTATCAACACTGTAGACCCAAACAATCTTTCAGCCCAAGTTTAAGGTAAACGTTGTCACATAGAATGAGAACATTTCACAGTATCAATCCACATCGTTGTAGCTACATGGACAGTTCGGGATATACACACGCGTAAAATGATATCATTTTAAACAAAATGTATAAGAAATGTTGAAAACAAAACTAGGAGGGATAGAGTGATAAATAAAACTGAAAAATCCGCAAGTGATTGTATCAAACAGCAAAGAATTAATTTGTTAGATAATTAGAACAGACCACAATTAATCTGAACTGCCTGCAGCACGAGCATACTACATGAAAATACCAATCTACAATGTAAAACGATGGCTCAGGAGAATAAAGATAATCAGTTACTAAACACAAATCAAGATGATGAAAACTTATGCTGAATAACAAGCTATGTTCAATAAAGTACAACATACACCCGTGTTGCAGCAACTCAAAGAGCATGAAGTAGGACAAACTATCGAAAATCGCAATATTTGAAGATGTAGTGAACGACACTCGATGTCGTTGGTTTATCTAACTGGTAAGTCACAGCTTCAATTGTTTCTTTTGGCTTCTCGTGGCAAGGCGCTGTGCCAAGAAGTACGGGTTCGATCCTGCTTCGAACCATATATTGTTCTTTGCTTTCTTTCTGGTGTTGCTTATTTGTCATTTTTTTCCGAGTGCTGTAAACATACTTCTTCCTCTGAGATGATTCGCATACAATTATTTCCGTTGGTTTCTCTGGAGAGTCCAGTCGGACCTCACCCACATACTTCACTTACCAAACCTTCTTGCTTGTTTTACATTCACACATTATCACGTTCAGTTAACAAACTACAAACACTCCAGGCGAAAAAAAAAAAAAGAAAAGCTCAATTGATTTTTACACGGCTTTAAAAAGATTATACAATTAATAACTACGGTAATGCTAACATCGAAATATTGATGTTTTACTGCACATTAACAACGATGTTTACAAATGTAATATATAACTAATATGAAATCATCATCATCATCATCGAGTGCCTTCTCCGCAACGGAGGTTGGAGGTTGGATCGCCATAGATGGGGATAAAATATAAAATAAAATAAATTTTAAAAAATAAATTTTTAAAAATAAATTAAAAAAAAAATAAATATAATATAAATTAAATACTTTAACATTAATTTTAACGTACTTTGGAAAGAATCAATGCAGAGTAATAATTTATTTAAAGCATTCTGACATTAGCTGTACCTATGCTGTGTGTCTCCCATCATGCATGTGTACTTGTATATTTGTTCAATATAATCCCCTTTCAACATTACATCTTTCTGTGTACTAAACATGGCTATATTTAAATTGTGTAGATGCATTTATGTCATTAAAAAAAAACTTAATAACACAGTTGCAACAGTGTTGAATATGGTAGTCAACTTAACCCAAAAACTGTTGATGTATTCGTGAGAGCTTGTGTGAAAGAAGAATTCTTGAGAATTCTCACGTCTAAGATCAACTTTAATACTCGTGGTTCATTAAATGTAAGCTGTTGGATATAGACAGTTAACTTCATTTTGAAAAATTTCATGTTTGTCAAATGAGTTTTTAAGTTTTTGGGTAAGAAGACCAGGAAAAAAAGAAGGTTGAGAAAGTAAAAGCAGTCACAAAATATTGAAAACCGATTCATTGAATCTCAAGTTGTAACACTCAGTGCATTGCAAGTCATGCCGGAAAAAACGATTTGTGCAAAGTTCAGAATACCTTTGTACTTAAATGGTATAAAATCTAAAGGTCTTTGAAATAAATATAAAATTTCATGAAAAAGAATTACAGAAATTCATCAAACATTTTACGAGATAATGGATAAACTCTGTGGGCACGAATCTGAAAGAACTATACCAATGTACATTGTTTCTGGAAACCGTTTTATTACACAGAAGATTATGTTCTGAAATATAAAAATTAACTGGGAGCCGCGATAGCTCAGTGGTTAGTGAACTGGACTACAAAGGACAAGAGGTAGGGTTCGATCCCAACCGACGGCTTTCGGCACACCCAGCTGTTAATGGGTACCGGATTTTTTTCTGGGAAAGTAAAGCGGCACGGGCGTAATACCGACCACATTACCCCAAAAATCATGTGGTCTGTAAAATTTATGATATGGTATATATATATATATATACGCCACTTGGCGTGACGGGGTTACTTTACTTTTTTTTCTTAATATTAACTATAATCAGAAACATCAGCGGGTACAAGATTTGTGTGAAAGAAGCTATATTTTGTAATACTTTACGAAACGATCATTTTAATTCTCATTTTGTATTCAGGTTAGTATAATCATTAATCGTTTGTACAGATCATCATTTTTTGGCCATGTAATGAGAAGAGAACAACTGGAATATATTGTTACAACAGCAAAGATTGAGGGACGAAGAGATAGAGGGAAGCAAAGAGAAAAAATACCAGACAGCTTAAGAGAATGGCTTGGCTGAAGGTCAAAAACAGAAATGATAAATAACTGTCGAGATCGAAAGTTGTGGAGGGACATGATCACCTACGCCAGCAGGCCCGGTACTTGATGAACGACAACATCCCAGCCGAAATACTCAAGCAAAATCTTGAAATACTCCTGCCCCATCTCTATCAAGAAGCTTCTATTTCCTGGTGATGAAGCACTGATTCCTCACGATTAATCCGTTCTGCAGTCAATGATTGACAATCTAGCTAGATCATGTGATTTATTCTCCCTGTCAATAAGCACACAGAACAGTGGTGCTTCAACAAGATGTAGCCAGTACCGCAGTTATATCATTAATTAACACACCCCTTGAACCTGTGAGAAAGGTCCCCTATCTCGGTTCTATGGTCACAACAATTGTCTCCCTTGGAGAAGAAATAAATTTCCGAATCGGAATGGCAGCTTCTACAATTGGTAAACTTAAAGATAGAGCATGGGCCAACACCAATTTAACATTCAGGACTAAGATTCAAATTTACCAAAGTTGTGTGCTTAGTACACTTCTGTAAAGGTGAGAAACTTGGAATACCTATGACCATTTGGTGATCAGTTCTTCCATAGAGAATGTTTATGCAGGCTAACACTTTAGTCCCACATAGCTCACCTTTTACACACATACTCAAGATCGTACCCTTCGTTGACATCATCCCACTTCTTATTTATTATATTTCGTTAAGGTCCTAACTTGGATATGTTGGGCACAAATACACAATAATCACAGTTATACCATAACGACACGCACACACGCCCACTTCACGTCCTTTTAAGCCCAGATAACAAAAGTAGTCAAAAGCAAGCAATAAAACATATATCTCTAACACAGCTTTTGTGTTTCTTTATCATTATTATATTCATATTTATGTGTAATAATAATAGACATAAAATAGGTATAATAGCATAGATAGATAAAGAAAAAAGCTCAAATACGGTTGGGACGGACAATCAGGAATTTACTTAATGCGATTTTACGTGTTCACATGCTCAGGAAATGCGGGAGCACCAGTTGAGAGAGCAAACGGAGATTGTAACATAAGGGGATACATACAACCAGGAACCGTCTTAGCTCACAGGTTAGTGAACTGGAATACTAAGGACAAGATTTCGGGCTCGAGCCTGATTGGCGGTTTCCAGGTTCACTCAAGATGGGTGCATATTTTACAAGGAAATAAAGACTGCTCTGGTGTAATGCTGACGACATTATCTTTCTTCACAAAAGTAATGTGCTTGAAGTAAGCGCACCAAAACTATAGTCGTTAGTACACTATCACGCGTAATAATGAAAGCCATCACACTATTAAAAAATGGTAAAGCCACAGGACCAGATGAAATTCCTTCGGAAGCCATCAAAGCAGATATTAACACATCTACCAAGATGATACATAATCTATTAGATAAAATTTGGGAGAGGTAAGAAATACCTAAAGACTGGAAAGAAGGTTATATGATCAAACTACCAAAGAAAGGAAGTTTACAGGAGTGCACAAATTATAGGGGAATTATGCTACTATCAGTGCCAGGAAAAATATTAAGCCGACTACCAAAGAAAGGAAGTTTACAGAAGTGCACAAATTATAGGGGAATTATGCTACTATCAGTGCCAGGAAAAATATTAAGCCGAATCATTCTGGCGAGATTAAAAGAGGCTATAGAGAAACATTTGAGAGATGAACAAGCAGGTTTTAGGAGGAACAGATCATGTGCTGATCAAATAACCACTCTACGTATAATAGTTGAACAAAGTTTAGAACTACAGTCCCCACTTTATATTGGATTCATAGATTACGAAACGGCATTTGATAGTTTAGACAGAGAATGCATTGGAAGTTGCTGAATCATTACGGAATCCCCATAAAGTGCCTGCTAAAAACAATGTATGAAGGAACAAAATGTAGTGTGGTGCATGAAGGACAGCTTACAGAAGAATTTGAAATAAGAACAGGAGTAAGGCAGGGGTGCCATCTGTCTCCATTTCTCTTTCTACTGGCCATAGATTGAATTATAAAAATAACTCAAAACAACAGAAATAGGATCCAGTGGTCACTGACCAAACAACTCGATGATTAAGACTTAGCTGATGACTAGCTCTCCTATCACACAGCCATCAACAGATGCAAGATAAAATGAGCATACTTGATGAGAGATCACAACAGCTAGGACTGAAAATTAATTGAGATAAGACCAACATTATGAGAATTAATACAGCTGGCAAAAACCAAATAAAACTAGGAGAAATACCTCTACTAGACGTACAATCTTACATATATCTGGACTGTAAAATAGATTAAGAGGGAGGAACAGAAAATGATACCAAAATAAGGATATCGAAAGCAAGAGGAGCTTTCATTGCACTGGGAAACATATGGAAATCCAAAGAAATTAGGTTAAATACAACAATAAAAATGTTCAACTCAAATGTTAAGTCGGTCCTATTATATGGCTGTGAAACATGGAGAATAACAAAATTGACAATCACGGAGATACAGACTTTCATTAATGGATGCTTACGCAGAAAAAAATGATGGAAATGGCAGGACAAAATCACTAACATAGAATTATGGAAATGTACCAGTCAAATACCAGTGGATAAAGAGATACAGCGAAGACGATGGCGCTGGATAGGACACACACTACGGAAACCAACTGAGAGTATTACACAACATGCCCTTTTTTGGAATCCCCAGGAGAAAAGACAAAGAGGAAGACCAAGGAATTCTTGGAGAAGACAGATAGAAGCAGAGATGAAGATGATGGGGAAGACATGGAATGATCTTAAAAGAATGGCAAAAAACAGAACGACATGGAAAGTGTTTGTTGAAGACCTATGCTCCACTGGGAGCTAAAAAGGTAGAAGAGACTTACTACTACTACTACTACTACTACTACTACTAACTACTACTACTTCATTGTTTGTTTTCTGTTCTTTCCATCCAAATTCTTCCTAATCTTCTATATATCCACATTTCCAAGTCTCTGTTCTTCTTTCTTGTCTAGTGTCCATGTTTCTGCACCATATAGGAATATTGAGAAGATATACAATTTTGCTATTCTTAGTTGTAGCCATGGTGTTATTTGTTTTGATGCTAGTATATTTTTCATGACATTAAAATTACTTTTTGCCATTCCTTTTCTTTTGTTTATTTCAATTTTACATTTTTCATCACTGGTTATAGTATGTCCAAGGTAGTTGTAGTTCTGAACTGTCTCCAGGTCTACTCCTTCAATTTGGATATCCACTTTAAAGTAATTACATTTGAATTATCTGTGTCAACGACCACCACATGAATAAATAAACTGACAGCAACTATAGTTTTTGGTTTAGCACAAATTGTAACTCAGGACCAAACACATACTAAAGGTATGCCAGAACGCATTCCGGACTTCATATACACGGAGGCAAAACATCAGACAGCAACAGACCTGGAAGCTCCCAGCGACTCATAGCTGGTAGATAACGGTGGGATTGGTGACCCAGAATCATCCAGACTCTATTTCACTTCTTCGCGGAAATTCTAAAAATAGACCAACCAGTCTAACCTGGCCAGGCGAGTTGGGATAGAAGAGGGATGGCAACCTGGGGCTCAAAAATGATGTGCTGAAGTCTGATGCGTTGGGCCGAAAGACTAAAATATCACAGCTGCAAACCTCAACACAACGTGTATACGTCCACTTAACGTTATTATTTTCTTTTCATGAGCCAGCTTTGACCTCTGACGAAGTACCCAGAGACTAGGAACTGAATTTTGCGTGTTAATCCATTTTTTCCCTGGCAGTCGTGTGAACAGGGGTCCCTCGACGTACAGGCAAATAACTCCGTCTTCGAAGGTACTTATATTTTTTTCCGTCGATGATTAATTGACGTTTCAGGCCGGGCCTCGCAGCTGACTAGGAGTGGTTGCCGCAAAGAGAAATCATAAATAAAAATCCGGTACAGCCGGGATTTGAACCAACAACCTCTCCGTCTCGAGGCCGGCGTCTTGCCTCGCGACCAACCACGTTATTTGCTGCTTGCTTACTTGCTTACGTTCGCCCGATGACTAAAGTCTTCTAGAGTATTCGTAGACTGTAGAATTCCTCTTCGTCATCCGTCCTTAAAAGGACGTTAAGTGGATGTGTCTGCGTTGTGTTGTGGTTTACAGTATAACTGTTATATTTGCGCCTTTCGGCCCAACACATCCGATTTCAGCATGTCATTTTTGAGTACCGAGTTGTCTTCCCTCTTCGATCCCTGCTCGCTTGGCCAGACTAGACAGGTTAGTCTGTTACTGTAGGCACCACGGAGAGGTGGAGCAGGGTCTGGATGATTTTGGTTCACCGATCCTGGCGCAAGTCATAAGCTGTGGGTCGCTGACAACTTCCAGCTCTTGTGCTGGGAGGCGCGCCTTCGCCTCCAACCACGTTATTTAAGTACGGATGAAGAAGCTGTCAATCAATTCGTTCAGAGTAGTCATGGGATGAACTAAGACTAAGAAATAGATATGTCTACGCATATGTCCTTACATCGTTAAGTAACACGGATACAAGTACACAGGAAGTAAATTAATACAAATTATATAAGAGCAAAACAAAAACATGCTACAGAACGTCGATTTAAGCAATTCACTTTTTCTAGTTCAATGCTGGAAGACACGGATGAAAATAACATAAAACAAACATCAACTTGTATGAAGTAACAAACCAATAGAAAGAAAAACAAACTTCAACGTTTCGGCATAAACCTTCATCAGGTTAGGTGTATAGCTTATTTGATGTGTGTTTATCATCATCATCGTCATCGTCGAGTGTCGTCTACGCATGTAGCGTCATACTGCTCTGTATCTTGCTTTGATAGTGCAGGTTATTATTGGCTGACTTGTCCATTTTTTTTATATTGCTCGTCCTGGTTAGTCTTTGTCTGCTCTGCCTCTTTTACCTTGTATATTCCCTCCAATATTACTTTTAGTAGGCTGTTGTGTCTTTTAACATGCCCCAAAAATATCATTTATCTCGTTTGAATTGTGTTTTGTAGTCCTCTTTTCATTTTTAGTTGTTTGAAGACTTCATCCTTTGTTTTCTTTTCTTTCCATCCAAATCTTCCTATTCTTTTATATATCCACATTTCAAAGGCTTAAATTCTCGGTTCTTTTTTCTTGTCTGGTGTCCATGTTTCTTCACCATATAGGAATATTGAGAAGATATATTACATTTTCTATTCTTAGTTTTGTATTTGGTGTTATTTCTTTACTTAAGTTAGTATATTTTCCATGACATTAAAATTACTTGTTACCATTCCTACTCTTTTGTTAATTGTCAGTTTTACATCTCCCATCACTGGTTATAGTATGTACAAAGTAGTTGTAGCTCTGAACTGTCTCAAGGTCTATTCCTTCAATTTCGATATCCACTTGTAGGTTTTGAGTATTATCTTTGTTTATGATCATAGTGTGCCTATCTCCAGATGAAAGTAGCGTTAAATGTACAAAGAAGTGAAGGAATATCCCACACACTCTACTGATTGATGCATGATTAAACAAACGGATTCTTGCCAAACCTTCATCTCCCACTCGACGTTCGGATCTCGGTGGTTGAGGTTTGGCTGTTTCACGAAGAAACTGTGGTAGTAGTATTGCTCCAGTACAGGGTGCCACTCCCAAGCTGACCAACCAAACACCGCCAGCTGTAGCAGGGCACAGATGACATCAGGTAAACAGCCAATTGGATGAAGATTAAAAATTAAACAATGTTATAGATTAGCCAATCAAAATGAGTGTTAGAATATATCAACTCTTATAATAGATTTCGGCCATTTATTCTTCTTTTTTTCTTAACCTACCCTTTCATCATTATCATGTGCCATACCTGTTGGCGTAGGCGATCATGCCCTTCCACAATCTTCAATCTACATTGAATCGTATCAGTTCTGTTGTTGACTGTTTTCTATGCCATGACACCAAGTATCTAGTATTTTCTCTCATTGTCGTCCGCGATCTCTCTTTCCTAGTATTTTGGCTGTTGTAACCAAGTATTCCAACTTTCCTCTTCTCATGATGTGTCCGAAAAATGTTGATTGTTTCTTTGTGATGTTTTTTAGGAGCTGCCTTTTTGTGTTGGCCTCTTTGAGAACTTCCTCATTGGCCCTTTTAGCTATCCTGGGAACTTTCACCCTCCCCTTTAGAGGAGATATACTCGCAGATTGCAGAATTAAAATCTGTTGTTGGTCTATCTGTTCTTATGTCTCTAATATTATATATGTAGCACGACTAAGAGCAAAAACCAAAACAAATGTTGCCCTACTTAAAGAATTTTTATTTGCTGACGATGCAGCCCTAGTCGCTCATAGTGAGGCCACCCTACAGTCGCTGATCAACAACCTGGATAAAGCATGCGACCTTTTTTCACTGTCAATTAATGTTCAGAAGACAGTAATACTAAATCAAGGTGACTTCAAACCTATATCTATTACTCTAAAAGACTGCCCACTAGAATCAGTACAGAAATTTACATATCTTGGATCCACAGTTACGCAAACCATCTCTCTTGATGAAGAAATAAACTGTCGAATTGGTAAGGCAGCTACGACCTTCGGCAAACTCACAAAAAGGGCATGGAACAACACGAAACTAACTCAAAAGACTAAACTCTTAATATATCAAACTTGTGTGCTTAGCACACTACTATATGGATCCGAAACCTGGACAACATACTCAAACCAGGAAAAAAGACTAAATGTCTTCCACATGCGATGTCTCCGCAAAATAATGCACATCAAATGGCAGGACAAAATAACCAACTTAACTGTCCTGCAACGTGCTAAGACCCTAACAATCATGTCGATTCTCAGAAGTCGAAGGCTAAGATGGCTGGGGCATGTCCATCGGATGGAAGAAAAACGCATTCCTAGGCAAATACTATATGGCGAGCTAAAACACGGAAAACGACAAATCGGCAGACCTAAACTACGATATAGAGATATCTGCAAATCATCTCTGAAAGACTTCTCCATCTGTGAAAACGACTGGCAACATCTGGCAAGTGATCGCACATCATGGAGAGCACGTATAAGGAACGGTATAACAACATTTGAGACTGTTCTAAGACAGGACTTAGAAGAGAAGAGACTCATGAAAAAGGATGGTAAACCCTGTGGACCAGCGAGCCTGACCTGTTCATTATGTGACCGCGTGTGTTTGTCAAACATTGGTAGAATTAGCCACGAGAGAAGCTGTTCGGCAAAAACAATACCTCAAAAAAATACGCAATAGCCTCCACTAGACCGTCTGACAAGACGAAAAGGGCCATATAATATTATATATACTTTCAATAATATTATATATACTTTCAATAATATTTTATATACTTTCAATAATATTATATATGCTTTCAATAATATTATGTATACTTTCAATAATATTATATATGCTTTCAATAATATTATATATACTTTCAATAATATTATGTATACTTTCAATAATATTATATATGCTTTCAATAATATTATATATACTTTCAATAATATTATGTATACTTTCAATAATATTATATATGCTTTCAATAATATTATATATACTTTCAATAATATTATATATACTTTTAATAATATTTTATATACCAACATAAATATTTTTCTGGATCTTCAATTGATCCAGAATTCTTGAGAAAGTTTGTTGATGACGTGTTTCACATTCAATTTGTGTTCCTCCTTATCTCTTGTCCAACCCTTGTATCTGTTGTTTGTTTACGTAACAAAGATCTGAGAATATGCCTAATATTTTTTATTCTTCTTAGCTCTTCATTTCTTATCTTTTCTGTCATGCTCTTTTTATCATGTATCTAAGAAATGTCATTTTGTAAGTGTTTTTTTTTTAAAGATTTTTGTGTGTTCGGTTATTGAAATGACAAAATGAAAGAAGCGACCTTGATTATGGAGTTCACACTAAAAGGTATAAGATTCATGACAAGTGTTTATTGCAGCCAGTCTAGACAGTTAACACGACCTTAATATTCAATAATAAAGAATATGTAAAACGCAACATTATATGTAATGCAGTCTAGCGTCAGCATTGTTGAATTCGTATCCTACAAGTGACTGCTTCATTTTTTCATATTTTCATCATCATCTCTTCATTTGTGTTCTCTGCCATAATCCAACAAAATAAATAAAGGCCCACGACTGTGGCGTCTTGTAGGGCAATAACACATTCCTCTCTCTTGTTTTATCCATGTATTCTTAATGGTACAAGCTCTCGGCATCTACATCAATTTTTTCTTAAACTAGTCTTACCTCTTGTGATGAACTCTGACTTTATGCGTACATGGTCTGCTCAACTTCAGCTTCTTCCATTTATTATTCTCCTGCTTTGTCTGTCCCGTGAATTTGTGAGTCTCTTGAGCACTGTCAACAGCGACAATTATTCAATTTCAATTTTTTTCTGCCCTTAGTTTCTGTCTCTGATTTATGTCTCCGGTTTCTGTCTCTAGTTCCTGTCTCTGGTTTCTATCTCTAGTTTATGTCTTTAGTTTCTGTCTCTAGTTTATGTCTCTGTTTTATGTCTCTAGTTTCTGTCTCTAGTTTATGTCTCTGCTTTATGTCTCTGGTTTCTGTCTCTAGTTTCTGTCTCTGTTTTATGTCTCTGGTTCCTGTCTCTGGTTTCAGTCTCTGGTTTCTATCTCTGGTTTCTGTCTCTAGTTTCTATCTCTGACTTCTGTCTCCTGTTTCTGTCTCCGGTTTCTATCTCTGGTTTCTGTCTCTGGTTTTTGTCTCTGGTTATTGAGTTATTTGCGGGTCATCATCAGTGCACTCCGAACATGTTCATAGGTGCTCAGATTCCCTCCTCAGCAAGTCTCGCAGTGTCAAGCGACTGACGACTCCAGTTCTATGTTGGTTAATAAGTCTTCTTACACGGCCACTAAGTTTCTCAATTCTGGCTGTGCCCATCTTAACTCCCATTTCCAATATTCGAAGAAGTGACATGGATCTGTGTTTGTCGAAGTCCTGTGCTCTTCCCACATCTCGGAAGGCATTAATGATGTCCGCCCGATCCATTGGTTACCCGTCCTCAACGACAGCGCAGCCAGCCAACCTGTCCGCTCTTTCATTTCCCCGTACTCCCGCATGCCCAGGGACTTGGACAAAGGTGACCTTACGTATTTTGGACTTCTGCAATGACTCTACCCATTGCATGGGTACAGAGCCTGCCTCCACTTTTTTTATCATGCTCATCGAATCACTCAGTTTACATGCGTGGGTGTAGTCTTGTGACTCTAACCATTTGAATGCCCTGGTCACTGCCAACACCTCCATTGCCATACTACTTGTGGTCATGACGTATGCACCACTGTCTTCGTGGACTATCCTGCCCGAGGAGCGTGCTGTAAGTGTCCATGCACTTCTTTGGTGTCGTACTTACAGATCCGTCTGTATAGATGACTGCATCTATAGACTATGGATTGAAAACCCTGTGTATGAGTGGGCCTGACTTGTTCATTCTGTGGTCATGTGTGTTTGTCAAACATTGGTAGAATTAGCCACAAGAGACGCTGTTCGACAAAAACAAAACCTCAGAAAAATACACAATAGCCTCCACTAGATCGTCTGACAAGATATAAAAGGGCCATATATAGTTTAACAAACATCACCACCACTTCTGGTGCGCACTGAACTCAGATCCTTCCTGTCATGTCGTCGTCCCTCTAGTCAACCCAATCCACCCAACAATAGACTATAAATACATAACATAGAGCACGTTAGCTGGGATTTTGGGAACAATTCTCCTGATTTCTTTCTCTCACTCTTTAAAAAAAATATAGAAATTGGAGTATTTTCTTATTTGTTTCTCCCATTTCAGAACCTTACATGTGGAAACGTTAATGTAATCTCCCTTCATGTATCCACGAAGCTAAAACATAATGTCCTCTTACCTGATTGGAAGAATCACCTTTAAGCTTATTTGATATTTATACCTGATGTTTAATTTGATAATTATACCTGATGTTTAATTTGATAATTATACCTGATGTTTAATTTGATAATTATACCTGATGTTTAATTTGATAATTATACCTGATGTTTAATTTGATAATTATACCTGATGTTTAATTTGATATTTATACCTGATGTTTAATTTGATAATTATACCTGATGTTTAATTTGATAATTATACCTGATGTTTAATTTGATATTTATACCTGATGTTTAATTTGATAATTATACCTATTTCGACGTCCACTCGAAAAAATAAAGTGCAGAAAAGAATATAATAAAAGAAAAAAGTCACGATGAGCACCACTCATGATGCAAACTTCAATGCATTGATAGAACAAGAAAAATGAACACAATAGATAAAAATAATATGGTTCAAGACTTAAATAATTAATGGGCGACGCTAATTTAAACAATGTTTCGGCTCAATAGGGAGTCAAAACAAAGAAATACATAAAATGCGAAGCTGCATGCGAACACTGATTGTTAAGGAGAAATGAAAAAATAGAAAAAAAAAATGATATAGTTAAAGTTAAACCATTGATAGCAAACTATACTCTCCATCCACGTTGAAAGGCGAATGAGAGGGAAGTCAGTTAAGTAAATAGTGGTGCTTTTGTTTCTGTGCTGCATTTTATCCCCGAAAAGGGACACATCGCCACAACGAGTGTTGGGCGTATAAATAGAAATAGAACGGTTTCTATCATTGTCACCTATTGTGAGAGCCGAAGAGCTGAAAGGGTTGTGTCGAAAATATCCCAAGATTGTGACATCATCAGCTATTTTAGCTAAAGACGGCTGACGTCATTTAACCACAACAACCCCTGCTCGCAATGCTGAAAACGTCTCAACTTGAGTCGACCCCCTAACGGGAAACATTCAATACAGGTGGTCATGGCTCTAAAAAAAAGTTAGAACACTACAGACCAATAAATAGATGTTATCTTTATAGTCTAGGAGCCGCAACAGCTCAGTGGTTATTTAACTGGACTACAAAGTACAAGAGGTAGGGTTCGATCTCAACCGACGGCCCCGGTTCACCCAGCCTTCAACGGGTACCGAATTTTTTTCTGGGAAAGTAAAGCGGCACGGGCGTAATACCGACCTCACTGGAACGGGCGGTTGAACAATTATGGATTTTCATTCGATTTCAGTGATACCGGGGGCTTCGACATAACTAAAACTATAACTAAGTTTTAAAAATGCATGAAGGTAGTAATTAACAAACCGTTTTGGTGGTCAAAGGTTTAAAAGAAGCAGAATACACATAATTATTATAAATATATATATATATATATATATATATATATATGTGTGTGTGTGAGCCTTAAAGGTTTCAAAGTGCAGGGGAATTTAAATAATTCATCCTATTGGCACATGAAAAGCATTCAAGACTGTGGAAACGTATCATAATAGCCCTTATATGTTCCCCTTTTCTTCCACTTGTTATAAACTAATGTGATGATGAATCTTTACCCCAACGCTGTGCTGCCAATACCAGACCTGGACACTAAACGCAAGATCAATAAGAAAAATAAACACGACAGAAACGTGTAGACGAATAACAGGAAACAGCCAGAGAGATAAATTCTAAATGAAGAACTGAGAAAAAAGCAAGGAATAATTCATGCCATAGAATACACAACGAAACGACAGATAAAATGGTTTGGACTTGAGATAAGACAGAAAGACCAAAACATAAAAACAATGAGCCTTTAATAAACGTTACGAGAACACCAGACTCAAGGGCCGACCACGGCAAATATTTATTGATTTAATTTTGGAAACACTAAGAAACATAATAGCAGGAGAGGTCACACGGCCGCATATTTTATCTCCCCTCAATGCTGAAGAGCAAATAAGGAAGAAAAGAAGAACAACAACGACATATGTAACAATATACTTCTGCTTGATACGCCTCCTTTTTTGGACACAACATTACCTACGTTTACTTCTGATGATAGTAGAGTGTGCATTGACTTTTAAAGAATATTCTAGTTGCGATTTTTAGCTGCCCATGTCAAAGGTTTTCTGTAAGACCACAAAGATGTTCTTGTATGTTGTCCAATTGTCCATGATTCACATCCATATATATCGGTGTTGGTATGAATAAAATAGAATATAATATAGACCTAACCTTTCAGGTCACCTAAGCCGTCGTCGTTGAGATCCTTATAAGATCTTGGATAAATCTCGTAGAAGATTGCCTTCTTCCACCATTCCAGGCCTGCTTTATCGTCATCACATTGAACATCATTTTCACAAAAAGTATACATAATCACGAACGCCCATAGTAGACCAAGTTTTAAACTTCGTCGTTCTTGAATTATCGCCATTGTTAACACAATGTTCGGTACCGTACACATTGTCTTTACTTTATATTTTACAAAGTGATTAAAATGGTCGAATGATTGCAAACTTTAGGCTGGTTTTCTTACAAATTCCCATTCTTATACGTCATATTATGAAGAGAAGCGAACGCAACCAACCAACCAACCATATTATGAAGAGAGGCGAACGCAACCAACCAACCATATTATGAAGAGAAGCGAACGCAACCAACCAACCAACCATATTATGAAGAGAGGCGAACGCAACCAACCAACCAACCATATTATGAAGAGAAGCGAACGCAACCAACCAACCAACCATATTATGAAGAGAGGCGAATGCACGCCTCCCAGCACAAGAGCTGGGGGTTGTCAGTGACCCACAGCTGATGGCTTGGGCCAGGATCGGTGAACCAAAATCATCCAGACCCTGCTCCACCTCTCCGTGGTGTCTCCAGTAACAGACTAACCTGTCTAGTCTGGCCAAGCGTGCAGGGATCGAAGAGGGAAGACAACCCGGTACTCAAAAATGTCGTGCTGAAGTCGGATGTGTTGGACCGAAAGGCGCAAATATAACAGTTATACTGCAAACCACAACACAACGCAGACACGTCCACCGCGTCATTGCAAGGGCGGATGATGAAGAGGAATATTCTGGTCTACCACGATACTCTAGAATACTTTAGTCATCGGGCGAACGCAACCAACCAACCAACCACATTATGAAGAATAATCTTTCAATGTTAGCTAATCTGTTTACAAAAGTCAGACTTTGTAGACTTAACTAATTCAATTTTTTAAATAAAATTATAATCTGCAGATTTTTAGCAAGACGGTTAAGATGATAATAATTGAAAAACAAAACTAATTAGGTAAGTGTCAAAAGCATGTACTAATGTAGCTAATTAAATCTGAGGAAATAGTGTGTCTGTCCTACAAAACTGTCTTCATCATGCTGAGTTGAGAATTATAATGTGGTCTCAAAACACTTAATTTTTTTAACAGAGACTATAAAGGGGTCAGACAAGAGGTTACAAGACTAATATAACATCACAATTCAAAACCGTTACAATGCAAACGAGAAGATACAAAACATTGATGAACAGTGGGAAATGTTAAAAAAATCAATGCAATAATCATCAAAAGAGTTCATACAACCAGTGAGGACAAATTCAAGGAAGAAATAGATGACATATGACATTTTGCAGCTAATGGACACAAGAAGACGAAATAAGGATAACAAGATGAGTATAAGATACCTATTTACAAACAAATTAAAGAATTAACAGACAGTAAAACGCAATCAAAAACTGGATTTTAAGATCAAAGGAAGGAAAACTGTTGATTGAATAAGAAAGCATAAGGGAACGATGGACAGAATACATTAAAGATCTTTATAATGGTGAAGGAACAGAAGTAAATATTAAGGATAATGGGGATGGACCTGAAATACTCAAAGAAGAAGTGGAAGACGCCTTGCGCAATATGAAAGCAGGAAAAGTTCCTGGTCCAGATAATATAACTAAAGAAGAGATTGAAGCCATGGGTGATTTTGGAATAGAAATAATAACAAAAATATTGAATGATATCTACAACAGCGGATATATACCAGACGACCTGATCAAATCAATATTCATAAGCCTTACCAAAGAAATATGGTACGATTGAATGCGATGATCATCGCACAATAAGCCTTATGAGTCACGTGACTAAATTATTACCAATAATCATCATGCGAAGAGTGCTAAACAAAATCAGTCCAGAAATTAGCGATGAACAGTGTGGTTTTGTTGGAGTTAAAGGAACGAACGATGCCATACATATAAGATTATAAGATCTTTGGTAGAAAGAGCCATAGAGGTGAAAACAGATCTATACCTATGTTTCATAGATTACACCAAAGCATTTAACAAAGTAAAGCACCAAAAAATAATCAAAATTTTAGAAAGCATAAACGTAGACAGCAAAGATCTAAGAGTAATAAAGAACATCTACTGGCAACAAACAGCGGCCATAAGAAACTAAACTAAGGGAATGATGCAAGTGACAATATTGACCATTTTGCCAATAACCTTATTTGTAGATACAATTAGCACAGTCATAAACAAGAGAACTTGCAGGATGTACAACGGAATATGTATATTAAGTGAAAAAGACTAAATAGAAAAACGAACTCTAAAACGATCTATTTGTCCAAGGCTGCCACAAGGTTCACCATTGTCAGCAGTTCTATTTAACTTGTACACAATAACGATCACGGAACAACAACTGGATGGGAGGGGAAGAACTATGACTTTTGCTGATGATATACTGGTATGTCGACAGGGAAGAGACAGACGGGGAATCGCCTCCACAATTCAAGACGAACTCGATCGCATTTCTTCCTGGTGTGGGGTTTCAGGTGCCTTGGTTAATCCTAATAAAGCATCAGTTTCATGGTTCTCCCTTAACAGTCATATCGCTAATACGACCACACCGGTAGTACCAATGGGAGCTGATGGGGTGACCAGGGACAGGTTAATGACATACCTCGGAGTTAAGTTTGATCGCAGCCTGTGTTTTTGGGACCACGTCGACCATGTGATAACAAAATCCCGCAAAGAATTAGCCGCCTTCAAGGTCATGGCAGCTGCCAACATCGAGCAGAGGCTACTTACTCTTCTGTTCCAGGGATTAGTCCTCGCACCAATCGAGTATGCCCTGGCAATTCTTACTGTCAGTACAACTCAAATTGATAGGCCAGAGAAAATGCAAAATGAAGCCATGCGCATTATCCTGGGATGTACAAGGGACACTCCCTGTGTAGCACTGAGGTATCTTCTTGACTTTCCAACCATGGATGACAGAATCAAGATCTGGAGAGCACGAGCATACCTGAAGATTAGTACAGATAAAGAGCATCCATTACACCACGTGCTCAACACAGGGGAAGGTGTCAGGCTAAAAAGAGGCAAATCATGGGTGGGCCGAGCAGAAGATGTCATCAAACAGGTCTGTGGGCTTACCAATATCAGTGTTGGTGAGGAATGGATACCGGTGCCTACGTCATTCAAGGGGACTTTCTCATGTATTGTCACACTCAACACGAAAAGTAGGGAACAGAACCCGGTCGTGGTTAATGCTGAGGGCAACTGTCTCAACTGCGATAACACCGATGAGAAAGATGCAGTCATCTATACAGACGGATCTGTAAGACGACACCAAAGAAGTGCATGGACACTTACAGCACGCTCGGCAGGCAGAATAGTCAAGTGGTGCATACGTCATGACCACGAGCATCATGACAATGGAGCTGATGGCAGTGACCAAGGCATTCAAATGGTTAGAGTCACAAGACTACACCCACGCATGTGTACTGAGTGATTCGAAGAGCATGATTAAAAAAGTGGAGGCGGGCTCTGTGCGCATGCAATGGGTAGAGTCGTTGCAGAAATCCAAAATACGTAAGCTCACCTTTGTCTATGTCCCTGCCCTGGACATGCGGGAGTACGGGGAAATGAAAGAGCGGACAGGTTGGCTAGCTGCGCTGTCGTTGAGGACGGGCAACCAATGGATCGGGCGGACATCATAAATGCCCTCCTAGATGTGGGAAGAGCACAGGACTTCGACAAACACAGATCCACGTCACTTCTTCGGATGATGGAAATGTGAGTTAAGATGGGCACAGCCAGAAATGAGAAACTTAGTGGCCGTGTAAGAAGACTTATCAACCAACATAGAACTGGAGTCGTCAGTCGCCGGACACTGCGGGAATTGCTGAGGAGGGGATCTGAGCACCTACGGACATGTTCGGAGTGCACTGATGATGACCCGTAAATAACTCAATAAGTTATATTAGAACCCAGACGTAAGACTGTTGTCTTATAAGTTATATTGGAACAAAAACCTTAGACTGTTGTTGATATCAACGGTAGGATACTCGGAAAGGGGAATACAAGGGGGACGAGAATGGGGTGGAAGGGGGGGGGGGTTGTTTTCTTTCTGTTTATTTTATAACAACTTCTGCTTTGATGCAAGTTCCCCTGACGGCACATGATGACTTTTCTATTTACAAAACTAACAACTTGTTTCTTGTATTGTAAAACTCCTTATTAGTAAGTAAATAGGGTTTCTTTGTTCACAGAATTAACTTTTCAATGTGAGAAACTTTGGCATTTCTTGGCTGTAGATTCTTCTGAAGTGTTTATTTGATTGGCTCGTACGGTGTGAACATCGTGTCAAGCTGTTGAATATTTACATAAATGCTACTTTGATGTGAGAAACTTTGGCATTGGTTTCCCGTATATTCTTCTGAAGTTGTACTTAAATGTCCCGTGTGTTATACAAGGAAGTATTTTGTAGTAGGATAATGTCACTCTATATAGAGACCTGTAATTGAGTGTCACAGAAAGTAGTCTCACTTTATTGTTATCATTTATGTAACCATATGGTTTTGACCTCATTTGCTGTGAATGTGATCTTGTTTATGTGGCTTGATTTATGTGTTTCATCTTTCTTTTTCAGCTGTACATTGTTATATAGTAATCTTGGTTAGGTAGTATATTGTTATATACTAATCTTGGTTTTGCTATACATTGATATTAAGTAACCTTGGTTCTGGTGATGCATTGGTATATTGTAACCTTGCATCCGGTGAAACATTGTTATATAGTAACATTGCTTCCGGTGAAACATTGTTATATAACAACATTGCTTCCGGTGAAACATAGTTATATAGTAACATTGCTTCCGGTAAATCATTGTTATATAGCAACATTGCTTCCGGTGAAACATTGTTATATAGCAACATTGCTTCCGGTGAAACATTGTTATATAACAACATTGCTTCCGGTAAATCATTGTTCTATAGCAACATTGCTTCCGGTGAAACATTGTTATATAGCAACATTGCTTCCGGTGAAACATTGTTATATAGTAACCTCGCATCCGGTGAAACATTGTTATATAGTAACCTCGCATCCGGTGAAACATTGTTATATAGTAACCTCGCATCCGGTGAAACATTGTTATATAACAACATTGCTTCCGGTGAAACATTGTTATATAACAACATTGCTTCCGGTAAATCATTGTTATATAGCAACATTGCTTCCGGTGAAACATTGTTATATAGCAACATTGCTTCCGGTAAATCATTGTTATATAGCAACATTGCTTCCGGTGAAACATTGTTATATAGCAACATTGCTTCCGGTAAATCATTGTTATATAGCAACATTGCTTCCGGTGAAACATTGTTATATAGTAACCTCGCATCCGGTGAAACATTGTTATATAGTAACCTCGCATCCGGTGAAACATTGTTATATAGCAACATTGCTTCCGGTGAAACATTGTTATATAGTAACCTTGCATACGGTGAAACATTGTTATATAGTAACCTTGCATACGGTGAAACATTGTTATATAGTAACCTTGCATCCGGTGAAACATTGTTATATAGTAACCTTGTTTAGAGTGTAACATTTTTGAAAAAAATATTATGTTCAGAATTCACAGTTTGACACTTCCATTGACTGAACTCACAGTTTGACACGTCTAAAGACTGAGCTCCTAGTTGGACACCTCCATTGACTGAACTCACAGTTTGACACTTCTAAAGACAGAGCTCCTAGTTTGATACTTCCATTGACTGAACTCACAGTTTGATACTTCTAAAGACAGAGCTCCTAGTTTGATACTTCTATGTCTGAACTCACAGTTTGACACTTCTAAAGACAGAGCTCCTAGTTTGATACTTCCATTGACTGAACTCACAGTTTGACACTTCTAAAGACAGAGCTCCTAGTTTGATACTTCCATTGACTGAACTCACAGTTTGATACTTCTAAAGACTGAGTTCCTAGTTTGATACTTCCATTGACTGAACTCACAGTTTGACACTTCTAAAGACAGAGCTCCTAGTTTGATACTTCCATTGACTGAACTCACAGTTTGACACTTCTAAAGACAGAGCTCCTAGTTTGATACTTCCATTGACTGAACTCACAGTTTGATACTTCTAAAGACTGAGTTCCTAGTTTGATACTTCCATTGACTGAACTCACAGTTTGATACTTCTAAAGACTGAGTTCTTAGTTTGATACTTCCATTGACTGAACTCACAGTTTGACACTTCAATTGACTGAACTCACAGTTTGATACTTCTAAAGACTGAGCTCCTAGTTTGATACTTCCATTGACTGAACTCACAGTTTGACACTTCAATTGACTGAACTCACAGTTTGATACTTCCATTGACTGAACTCACAGTTTGATACTTCCATTGACTGAACTCACAGTTTGATACTTCCATTGACTGAACTCAGAGTTTGATACTTCCATTGACTGAACTCATAGTTTGACACTTCCATTGACTGAACTCACAGTTTGACACTTCAATTGACTGAACTCACAGTTTGACACTTCCATTGACTGAACTCATAGTTTGACACTTCCATAGATTTAACTCACAGTTCCACACTTCCATATAATGAACTCACAGTTTCATACTTCCTTTGACTGAACTCATCATTTTAGTACTTCTAATGGCCGAACTCATCAGTTTGATACTTCTAATAACTGAACTCATCAGTTTGATACTTCTATTAACTGAACTCATCAGTTTGATACTTCTAATAACTGAACTCATCAGTTTGATACTTCTATTAACTGAACTCATCAGTTTGATACTTCTATTAACTGAACTCATCAGTTTGATACTTCTAATGACTGAACTCAACAGTTTGATACTTCTATTAACTGAACTCATCAGTTTGATACTTCTAATGACTGAACTCATCAGTTTGATACATCTAACGACTGAATTGTTTTTGTGGGGGGAGGAGGGTGGGGTGTTCATCCTTATCCATTTCTGTTGTTATCATCTCGTTATAATTACATGTTCCAGCGCGCGCTGCATCCTGATTATCATCTTACTTATCCAAGCAATGTATTCTTTGTGGAAGCTTATATCCAGAAGTGGTTTACCTGTGTGAAAAAATTGTTTTTTTTTTTAATGTTTTTATTTCAGAGCAACGACGCAAATTAAAGATGAAGTTGCTAACCTTGTCATTACTGACCGTCATATTCCTCGTCAACTCTATCACGTGTCAGGGGTAAAATTACAACGTGACAGATGCTCGGCTTTTCCTGGAAATGGCTAACTCGGAACTTTAAATTAGCATGAATTCATTTGCGCATAAATACTGGAACAAGATTACAAACGTAACGGACTACAACAGAAATGAGCTGGTTAGTGTCTTACATTTAGGTTAAGGTTCATTTTTGTAAAATTAAGATAATTTATGAATGAATTAATGAATAAATTATGTTGGTGAAGAATAGGTAGGAATTGTCGACATTGGAATTCCCCCTGATTTCGTTTGGCCCTTCAAAGGATGTTTCAGGGCTAGCCTCAGCAATCTCGGAACGGAGTCCATCGTTATTCTCAGTTGCGTTACGCAATTTCACCTGGTCAGTTGAGACATCTGTCTGGGTTTCTACATTAAGGCTGAACACCTGTACGCATCTTCTACATAATCTGATAGCTTGTTACGCCTCAGTGTCTGAGTTCGGTGAACAAACATATTCTTGATAATTCTTAAGTTACCTTTCTTATTTCCACCAACCTCAACTTATTCTTATTCCCACGTTCTTCATATCCTTCTTCTTTTCTCTGGATCAGTCACACTATCACATATGGTAGATGTACAACAGAGGTGAGATGGTGGATGTACAACAGAGGTGAGATGGTAGATGTACAACAGAGGTGAGATGGTGGATGTACAACAGAGGTGAGATGGTAGATGTACAACAGAGGTGAGATGGTAGATGTACAACAGAGGTGAGATGGTAGATGTACAACAGAGGTGAGATGGTGGATGTACAACAGAGGTGAGATGGTGGATGTACAACAGAGGTGAGATGGTAGATGTACAACAGAGGTGAGATGGTAGATGTACAACAGAGGTGAGATGGTAGATGTACAACAGAGGTGAGATGGTAGATGTACAACAGAGGTGAGATGGTGGATGTACAACAGAGGTGAGATGGTGGATGTACAACAGAGGTGAGATGGTAGATGTACAACAGAGGTGAGATGGTAGATGTACAAGAGAGGTGAGATGGTAGATGTACAACAGAGGTGTGGTGGTATGTTCAACAGAGGTGGAATGATAGATGTACAACAGAGGTGAGATGGTGGATGTACAAGAGAGGTGAGATGGTAGATGTACAACAGAGGTGTGGGGGTATGTTCAACAGAGGTGGAATGGTAGATGTACAACAGAGGTGTGGTGGTAGATGTACAAAAGTTTTGAGATGCAGAATGGTCAGGCAGAAGCAACTTTTTTTTACAAATGAGGAATATACTATGCAATCAATTGTTGACAATAGAAAGAAGAAAAAAAGAGTTCTTAAATATTATGTAGAGCCTGTCTTAACATATGGATGTGAATCATGGACAATAGGACATTAGACAAGTAAAAAACTGGAGACTGTAGAAAAGTAGTTTTACAGAAGAATATTGAGAATACCATGGACAGCTAAGAAGATTACTGAAAACGTTCAAAATAAGGCCAAAGCAAAAAGAGAGCTAAAATCCAATATTAGGAATAAACAATCATCATTTTTTGGTCATGCAATGAGAAGAGAACAGCTGGAATATATTTTGACAACTGGGAAATTTTAGGGACTGAGAGATAGAGGCAAGCAAAGAAAAAAAAAACCAGACAGCTTAAGAGAATGGTTTGGCAGAGGGTCAACAACATAAATGATGAATAACTGTCGGGATCGAAAGTTGTAGAGAAACATGATCACCAAAGCCAGCAGGCATGGTGCTTGAGGATAATGATAATGAGGATCTCATTTTGTAGTCAAAATTACTTATTATCATATTACAAATTGCATGCTTTATTAACTATTGATCCGTGGTTTGTCTTCTATAGTTTCACTATTTCTCCAGACTAATTTTTTGGTCAAATATTGCTACCTTCTTTAGACTTATCTTGGTTTTTTTTTTTTTTTTTTTTTTTTTTTTTTTAGATATTATTACCTTTCCTTGGCATATTTTCTCGAGATAGTAAATTTTCTTGTCTTCAAACAATTCTACTTTTTTTGTACAAATCAGTCAAATGACTCAAAAGGATCGATCACGAAAACGATGAAGTGATGAAATAGAAGCACCAGGAAATACAAGAGCGGCAGAGACTAACATATCAATAAAAGACCACAATTTATATCTCCACTCGACTTAAATTGCAAATGAGGTAGAGGAAGAGGAATAGTCAAAGGATATTATTTCGTTTTAGCTTTTGTTATTGTCTACAGATTCGCTGCAAGCTGTCCCAATTATATAATTTGTGATAATCCCTGGTCCAGATACTAACTTTACACCAACGTATCAAGAGAGACAAAACTGCTCTATGAAACTGAGAACTATTGAAATAAACAACATATGTGTAGGCGACATGTGCTTTATAAACAAGATTCTAAAGATGTTAAAAGATATCATGCAACAGCATGTCAAACAATATATGTGTTTTTAGCTAACTTGGTCTTGCTATATGTACAGCTGTCGACGTGTTGTGAAATGTATTTCAGTTGACAAATTTAAATCATAACATTGGTAAAGAGTGTTCAATAGCATATTTTGATACCGTATGGAGGCGATGTTAAGTGTTATCGACCTATGTCGCGTATATTTTGAAGTTTATAAGCCCAGTGTTCTATCGTGGAGTTATTTACCTTCAAGTCAGGTACCAACATTGTTTTCATTTGGAGAGCGCCAAATTGCGATAGGAATCCGTTCATTATACCTCCAGGAGATCGCCGACATTTTAGGGCGCTAATGCTGTAACGCTCTTTAACGTTTGTTTATTATTTTTTTTTTTTTTAATGTTTAAATCACAGAATGCATTATAGTGTATAGGATGTGGTCACTCACTAGAGTTACAGTGTATAGGATGTGGTCACTTACTAGAGTTATAGTGTATAGGATGTGGTCACTTACTAGAGTTATAGTGTATAGGATGTGGTCACTTACTAGAGTTATAGTATATAGGATATGGCCACTTACTACAGTTATAGTGTATAGGATGTGGTCACTTCCTAGATTTATAGTGTATGTGATATGGTCTAGTACTAGAGTTTTAGTGTATAGGATGTGGTCACTTCCTAGAGTTATAGTGTATAGGATGTGGTCACTTCTTCGAGTTATAGTGTATAGGATGTGGTCACTTACAAAAGTTATAGTGTATAATATGTGTTCACTAACTGCAGTTATAGTGTATAGGATGTGGTCACTTACTACAGTTATAGTGTATAGGATGTGGTCACTTACTAGATTTATAGTGTATAGGATGTGGTCAATTACTAGAGTTATAGTGTATAGGATATGGTCACTTACTACAGTTATAGTGCATAGGATTTGGTCACTTACTAGAGTTATAGTGTATAGGATGTAGTCACTTACTACAGTTATAGTGTATAGGATATGGTCACTTACTACAGATATAGTGTATAGGATGTGGTCACTTACTAAAGTTATAGTTTAAAGGTTGTGGTCACTTACTAGTGTTATTGGGTATAGGATGTGGTCACTTACTACAGTTATAGTGTATGGGATGTGGTAACTTACTAGAGTTATTGGGTATAGGATGTGGTCACTTACTAGATTTATAGTGTATAGGATGTGGTCACTTCTACAGTTATAGTGTATAGGATGTGGTCACTTAATAGAGCTATTGGGTATAGGATGTGGTCACTTATTAGAGTTATAGTGTATAGGATGTGGTCACTTACTACAGTTATAGTGTATAGGATGTGGTCACTTACTAGAGTTATTGAGTATAGGATCTGGTCACTTACTAGAGCTATCGTGTATAGGATGTGGTCACTTACTAGAGTTATAGTGTATAAAATGTGGTCACTTAATAGAGCTTTTGGGTATAGGATGTGGTCACTTATTAGAGTTATAGTGTATAGGGTGTGGTCACTTCCTAGAGTTATAGTGTATAGGATGTGGTCACTTACTAGAGTTATTGGGTATATGATGTGGTCACTTACTACAGTTATAGTGTATAGGATGTGGTCACTTACTGGAGTTATAGGATATAGGATTTGGTCACTTACTAGAGTTATAGTGTATAGGATGTGGTCACTTTCTACAGTTATAGTGTATAGGATGTGGTCACTTACTAGATTTATAGTGTATGTGATGTGGTCTAGTACTAGAGTTTTAGTGTATAGGATGTGGTTACTTACAAGATTTATAGTATATAGGATGTGGTCATTTACTAGATTTATAGTGTATAGGATGTGGTCAATTACTAGAGTTATAGTGTATAGGATATGGTCACTTACTACAGTTATAGTGTATAGGATGTGGTCACTTAAAACAGTTATAGTGTATAGGATATGGTCATTTCCTAGATTTATAATGTATAGGATGTGGTCACTTACTAGAGTTATAGTGTATAGGATGTCTCTTCTACCTTTTAGCTCCCAGTGGAGCATAGGTCTTCAACAAACACTTTCCAAGTCGTTCTGTTTTTTGCCATTCTTTTAAGATCATTCCATGTCTTCCCCATCATCTTCATCTCTGCTTCAATCTGTCTTCTCCAAGAATTCCTTGGTCTTCCTCTTTGTCTTTTCCCCTGGGGATTCCAAAAAAGGGCCTGTTGTGTAATACTCTCAGTTGGTTTCCGTAGTGTGTGTCCTATCCATCGCCATCGTCTTCGCTGTATTTCTTTATCCACTGGTATTTGACCGGTACATTTCCATAATTCCACGTTTGTGACTTTGTCCTGCCATTTCCATCCCTTTATTCTGCGCAAGCATCCATTAATGAAAGTCTGTACCTTCGTGATTGTCAATTTTGTTATTCTCCATGTTTCACAGCCATATAATAGAACCGACTTAACATTGGAGTTGAAAATTTGTATTTTTGTATTTAGCCTAATTTCTTTGGATTTCCATATGTTTCCCAGTGCAATGAAAGCTCCTCTTGCTTTTGATATCCTTATTTTGGTATCGTTTTCTGTTCCTCCCTCTTTATCTATATTACTGCCCAGATATATATAAGATTGTACGTCTAGTAGAGGTATTTCTCCTAGTTTTATTTGGTTATTGCCAACTGCATTAATTCTCATAATGTTGGTCTTATCTCTATTAATCTTTAGTCCTAGCTGTTGTGATCTCTCATCTAATATACTCATTTTATCTTGCATCTGTTGGTGGCTGTGTGATAGGAGAGCTATGTCATCAGCAAAGTCTAAATCATCAAGTTGTTTGGTCAGTGACCACTGGATCCCATTTCTGTTGTTTTGAGTTATTTTCATAATCCAATCTATGGCCAGTAGAAAGAGAAATGGAGACAGAAGGCATCCTTGCCTTACTCCTGTTCTTATTTCAAATGCTTCTGTAAGCTGTCCTTCATGCACCACACTACATTTTGTTCCTTCATACATTGTTTTTATCAGGTTAATAAACTTTATGGGGATTCCATAATGACTCAGCAACTTCCAAAGCATTCTTCTGTCCAAACTATCAAATGCCTTTTCGTAATCTATGAATCCAATATAAAGTGGGGATTTTAGTTCTAAACTTTGTTCAACTATTATACGTAGAGTAGTTATTTGATCAGCACATGATCTGTTCTTCCTAAAACCTGCTTGTTCATCTCTCAAGTGTTTCTCTATAGCCTCTTTTAGTCTCTCCAGAATGATTCTGCCTAATATTTTTCCTGGCACTGATAGTAGCATAATTCCCCTATAATTTGTGCACTCCTGTAAACTTCCTTTCTTTGGTAGTTTGATCATATAACCTTCTCTCCAGTCTTTAGGTATTTCTTCCCTCTCCCAAATTTTATCCAATAGATTATGTAACATCTTGGTAGAGGTGATAATATCTGCTTTGATGGCTTCCGAAGGAATTTCATCTGGTCCTGTGGCTTTACCATCTTTTAACAGTTTGATGGCTTTCATTATTTCTTCTTTGCTTGGTTTTCCGCAGTTAACGTGTAATTCTTCTTCTGCTGGTAGTATATCTGGAGGATTATTTGAGCCAGGTCTGTTCAAAAGTTCTTCAAAGTGCTCCTTCCATCTCTCCATTTGTTCCTTTATATTACTAAGCAGATTTCCTTTCTTATCTTTGATAAAGGCGTTGATCTGTTTGTATTTTCCACCTAATTTCTTTGTGCTGTTGTACAGTTCTTTCATATTCCCTTTATTTGCTGCTTCTTCTGCCTCTTTAGCTAATTCATCTATATATTTCCTCTTATCCCTTTTAATGCATCTTCTCACTTCTTTGTTCACCTCTGTGTAAGCTTCCTGTGTCTTGGCTTTATTACTTCTTGTTTTGCTTTTATTTATGTCTGCTTTCTTGTTCTTTCTTTCTTTAATTTTATCCAGGGTCTCTGCTGTCATCCATGCCTTATTCTGGCGTTCTCTTTTCCCCAGTGTTTCTTCGCATGTCTCTTTCCATATATTTTTTACCTGTTTCCAATGATCTTCTATATTTATTGTATTTTCTAGTTGTTGGAGGACTTGGTATTTGTTTGATATTGTGACTGCGAATTTATCTTTAATTCCTTGTTCTTTAAGAAACCCTACATTGAAATACGTTCTGCCCTTATTCGTTGTAGTATACCTTTTTAATTTAATTTTAAGTTTGGCTAACAGAAGATGATGATCAGAAGCTATATCTGCCCCTCTATATACTTTTACATCCTGTAAGGATGACTTAAACTTATTATTAATACATATGTGATCAATTTGATTTTCCGTTCTATGATCTGGTGACACCCATGTAGCTTTGTGTATTCTTTTATGTTGGAATATTGTTCCTCCTAGGCTCATTTGATTAAGGGCGCAGAAATTCACAAATATCTCTCCATTCTCGTTTATATCTCCAAGTCCATGTTTTCCCATAATCTCTTCAAAGCCTCTGTTGTCTGATCCTACCTTAGCATTTAGGTCTCCCATCAAGATTATAATATCCTTGGCTCGTCTTGCATCCATCTGGCATTGTAGCTGTTTATAAAAATCATCTTTAACTGAGTCATCTTTATCGTTGGTTGGTGCATAGCATTGTATAATGTGTAATTTTATTTTGTTTTTGGTTGTTCTAAATGTTGCTCTCACCAGTCTTGGTCCCACTGCCTCCCATTCTATTAGTGTCTTCTGTGCATTCTTTGATAGCATTATAGCTACCCCTTCGCTATGTTGTGCTCCTGGTTCCTGGTGTCCTGATGATAAAATCATCTCCCCTGTATTCAATTTTATTCTCTCCGCTCCCAGCCATCTTGTTTCACACATTCCCAGAATATCTATCTTGTAGTTGTTCATTTCTGCTGCCACTTGTGCCGCTTTTCCCTGTTCGTTAAGGGTACGAACATTCCAGGTGCCAATTCTGGATGATTTCCTGGTAGACAAAGGGTGAGTCGGCAACCCGGACTCCTTATGGCTTTCTCCGGATTGCGTCATACGTCTCTTAGGCAGAGAGCCCTTCTCTTTCCTGGTTGACGGATTTACTTTATCTTTCTTTGACTTGTTCATGTTTGTGAAGTTTTTTCGGCTTATTTTTTTACAGTATGGGATAGCCAGTCCCATGCCTAACCCTCCTTTCTCGCCTCTTACGAACATGCCTGGTAGGGTACAGCGCCGCTATTCTTTACTTCCCTTTCGGGCGCCGGCAGCGCACGGGCGGTATAGGATGTGGTCACTTAAAACAGTTATAGTGTATAGGATATGGTCATTTACTAGATTTATAGTGTATAGGATGTGGTCACTTACTACAGTTATTGTGTATAGGATGTGGTCACTTACTACAGTTATAAAGTATTTGATATGGTCACTTACTAGAGTTATAGTGTATAGGATGTGATCACTTACTAGAGTTATAGTGTATAGGATGTGGTCACTTACTACAGTTATAGTGCATAGGATTTGGTCACTTACTAGAGTTATAGTGTATAGGAAGTGGTCACTTACTACATTTATAGTGTATAGGATGTGGTCACTTACTAGTGTTATTGGGTATAGGATGTGGTCACTTACTAGAGTTATAGTGTATAGGATGTGGTCACTTACTAGAGTTATAGTGTATATGATGTGGTCACTTACTACAGTTATAGTGTATAGGATGTGGTCACTTACTACAGATATAGTGTATAGGATGTGGTCACTTACTAAAGTTATAGTGTATAGGATGTGGTCACTTACTAGAGTTATAGTGTATAGGATGTGGTCACTTACTAGAGTTATAGTGTATATGATGTGGTCACTTACTACAGTTATAGTGTATAGGATGTGGTCACTTACTACAGATATAGTGTATAGGATGTGGTCACTTACTAAAGTTATAGTGTATAGGATGTGGTCACTTACTAGTGTTATTGGGTATAGGATGTGGTCACTTACTAGAGTTATAGTGTATAGGATGTGGTCACTTACTACAGTTATAGTGTATGGGGTGTGGTAACTTACTAGAGTTATTGGGTATATGATGTGGTCACTTACTAGATTTATAGTGTATAGGATGTGGTCACTTCTACAGTTATAGTGTATAGTATGTGGTCACTTAATAGAGCTATTGGGTATAGGATGTGGCCACTTATTAGAGTTATAGTGTATAGGATGTGGTCACTTACTACAGTTATAGTGTATAGGATGTGGTCACTTACCAGATTTATTGAGTATAGTATGTGGTCACTTACTAGAGCTATAGTGTATAGGATGTGGTCACTTACTAGAGTTATAGTGTATAAAATGTGGTCACTTAATAGAGCTATTGGGTATAGGATGTGGTCACTTATTAGAGTTATAGTGTATAGGACGTGGTCACTTAAAAGAGTTATAGTGTATAGGATGTGGTCACTTACTACAGTTATAGTGTATAGGATGTGGTCACTTACTATAGTTATAGTGTATAGGATGTGGTCACTTACTACAGATATAGTGTATAGGATGTGGTCACTTACTAAAGTTATAGTGTATAGGATGTGGTCACTTACTAGTGTTATTGGGTATAGGATGTGGTCACTTACTAGAGTTATAGTGTATAGGATGTGGTCACTTACAAAAGTTATAGTGTATTGGATGTGGTCACTTACTACAGTTATAGTGTATAGGATGTGGTCACTTACTACAGATATAGTGTATAGGATGTGGTCACTTACTAAAGTTATAGTGTATAGGATGTGGGCACTTACTAGTGTTATTGGGTATAGGATGTGGTCACTTACTAGAGTTATAGTATATCGGATGTGGTCACTTACTAACCGAAATAGTGTATGGGATGTGGTAACTTACTAGTGTTATTGGGTATAGAATGTGGTCACTTACTAGATTTATAGTGTATAGCATGTGGTCACTTGCTACAGTTATAGTGTATAGGATGTGGTCCTTATTAGAGTTATAGTGTATAGGATGTGGTCACTTACTACAGTTATAGTGTATAGGATGTGGTCACGTACTAGAGTTATTGAGTAGAGGATGTGATCACTTACTAGAGCTATAGTGTATAGGATGTGGTCACTTAATACAGTTATAGTGTATAAAATGTGGTCACTTAATAGAGTTATTGGGTATAGGATGTGGTCACTTATTAGAGTTATAGTGTATAGGATGTGGTCACTTAAAAAAGTTATAGTGTATATAATGTGGTCACTTACTAGAGTTATTGAGTATAGGATGTGGTCACTTACTAGAGCTATAGTGTATAGGATGTGGTCACTTACTAGTGTTATTGGGTATAGGATGTGGTCACTTACTAGAGTTATAGTGTATAGGATGTGGTCACTTACTACAGTTATAGTGTATGGGGTGTGTTAACTTACTAGAGTTATTGGGTATATGATGTGGTCACTTACTAGATTTATAGTGTATAGGATGTGGTCACTTCTACAGTTATAGTGTATAGTATGTGGTCACTTAAAAGAGCTATTGGGTATAGGATGTAGTCACTTATTAGAGTTACATTGTATAGGATGTGGTCACTTACTACAGTTATAGTGTATAGGATGTGGTCACTTACTAGAGTTATTGAGTATAGGATGTAGTCACTTACTAGAGTTATAGTGTATAGGATGTGGTCACTTACTAGAGTTATAGTGTATAAAATGTGGTCACTTAATAGAGCTATTGGGTATAGGATGTGGTCACTTACTAGTGTTATTGGGTATAGGATGTGGTCACTTACTAGAGTTATAGTGTATAGGATGTGGTCACTTACTAAAGTTATAGTGTATAGGATGTGGTCACTTACTACAGTTATAGTGTATAGGATGTGGTCACTTACTACAGATATTGTGTATAGGATGTAGTCACTTACTAAAGTTATAGTGTATAGGATGTGGTCACTTACTAGTGTTATTGGGTATAGGATGTGGTCACTTACTAGAGTTATAGTGTATAGGATGTGGTCACTTCTTAGAGTTATAGTGTATAGGATGTGGTCACTTACAAAAGTTATAGTGTATAATATGTGTTCACTTACTGCAGTTATAGTGCATAGGATGTGGTCACTTACTACAGTTATAGTGTATAGGATGTGGTCACTTACTAGATTTATAGTGTATAGGATGTGGTCAATTACTAGAGTTATAGTGTATAGGATATGGTCACTTACTACAGTTATAGTGCATAGGATTTGGTCACTTACTAGAGTTATAGTGTATAGGATGTAGTCACTTACTACAGTTATAGTGTATAGGATATGGTCACTTACTACAGATATAGTGTATAGGATGTGGTCACTTACTAAAGTTATAGTTTAAAGGTTGTGGTCACTTACTGGTGTTATATTGTATAGGATGTGGTCACTTACTACAGTTATAGTGTATGGGATGTGGTAACTTACTAGAGTTATTGAGTAGAGGATGTGATCACTTACTAGAGCTATAGTGTATAGGATGTGGTCACTTAATACAGTTATAGTGTATAAAATGTGGTCACTTAATAGAGCTATTGGGTATAGGATGTGGTCACTTATTAGAGTTATAGTGTATAGGATGTGGTCACTTAAAAAAGTTATAGTGTATATAATGTGGTCACTTACTAGAGTTATTGAGTATAGGATGTGGTCACTTACTCGAGCTATAGTGTATAGGATGTGGTCACTTACTAGTGTTATTGGGTATAGGATGTGGTCACTTACTAGAGTTATAGTGTATAGGATGTGGTCACTTACTACAGTTATAGTGTATGGGGTGTGTTAACTTACTAGAGTTATTGGGTATATGATGTGGTCACTTACTAGATTTATAGTGTATAGGATGTGGTCACTTCTACAGTTATAGTGTATAGTATGTGGTCACTTAATAGAGCAATTGGGTATAGGATGTAGTCACTTATTAGAGTTATAGTGTATAGGATGTGGTCACTTACTACAGTTATAGTGTATAGGATGTGGTCACTTACTAGAGTTATTGAGTATAGGATGTAGTCACTTACTAGAGTTATAGTGTATAGGATGTGGTCACTTCTTAGAGTTATAGTGTATAGGATGTGGTCACTTACAAAAGTTATAGTGTATAATATGTGTTCACTAACTGCAGTTATAGTGTATAGGATGTGGTCACTTACTACAGTTATAGTGTATAGGATGTGGTCACTTACTAGTGTTATTGGGTATAGGATGTGGTCACTTACTAGAGTTATAGTGTATAGGATGTGGTCACTTACTAAAGTTATAGTGTATAGGATGTGGTCACTTACTACAGTTATAGTGTATAGGATGTGGTCACTTACTACAGATATTGTGTATAGGATGTAGTCACTTACTAAAGTTATAGTGTATAGGATGTGGTCACTTACTAGTGTTATTGGGTATAGGATGTGGTCACTTACTAGAGTTATAGTGTATAGGATGTGGTCACTTCTTAGAGTTATAGTGTATAGGATGTGGTCACTTACAAAAGTTATAGTGTATAATATGTGTTCACTTACTGCAGTTATAGTGCATAGGATGTGGTCACTTACTACAGTTATAGTGTATAGGATGTGGTCACTTACTAGATTTATAGTGTATAGGATGTGGTCAATTACTAGAGTTATAGTGTATAGGATATGGTCACTTACTACAGTTATAGTGCATAGGATTTGGTCACTTACTAGAGTTATAGTGTATAGGATGTAGTCACTTACTACAGTTATAGTGTATAGGATATGGTCACTTACTACAGATATAGTGTATAGGATGTGGTCACTTACTAAAGTTATAGTTTAAAGGTTGTGGTCACTTACTGGTGTTATATTGTATAGGATGTGGTCACTTACTACAGTTATAGTGTATGGGATGTGGTAACTTACTAGAGTTATTGAGTAGAGGATGTGATCACTTACTAGAGCTATAGTGTATAGGATGTGGTCACTTAATACAGTTATAGTGTATAAAATGTGGTCACTTAATAGAGCTATTGGGTATAGGATGTGGTCACTTATTAGAGTTATAGTGTATAGGATGTGGTCACTTAAAAAAGTTATAGTGTATATAATGTGGTCACTTACTAGAGTTATTGAGTATAGGATGTGGTCACTTACTCGAGCTATAGTGTATAGGATGTGGTCACTTACTAGTGTTATTGGGTATAGGATGTGGTCACTTACTAGAGTTATAGTGTATAGGATGTGGTCACTTACTACAGTTATAGTGTATGGGGTGTGTTAACTTACTAGAGTTATTGGGTATATGATGTGGTCACTTACTAGATTTATAGTGTATAGGATGTGGTCACTTCTACAGTTATAGTGTATAGTATGTGGTCACTTAATAGAGCAATTGGGTATAGGATGTAGTCACTTATTAGAGTTATAGTGTATAGGATGTGGTCACTTACTACAGTTATAGTGTATAGGATGTGGTCACTTACTAGAGTTATTGAGTATAGGATGTAGTCACTTACTAGAGTTATAGTGTATAGGATGTGGTCACTTCTTAGAGTTATAGTGTATAGGATGTGGTCACTTACAAAAGTTATAGTGTATAATATGTGTTCACTAACTGCAGTTATAGTGTATAGGATGTGGTCACTTACTACAGTTATAGTGTATAGGATGTGGTCACTTACTAGATTTATAGTGTATAGGATGTGGTCAATTACTAGAGTTATAGTGTATAGGATATGGTCACTTACTACAGTTATAGTGCATAGGATTTGGTCACTTACTAGAGTTATAGTGTATAGGATGTAGTCACTTACTACAGTTATAGTGTATAGGATATGGTCACTTACTACAGATATAGTGTATAGGATGTGGTCACTTACTAAAGTTATAGTTTAAAGGTTGTGGTCACTTACTAGTGTTATTGGGTATAGGATGTGGTCACTTACTACAGTTATAGTGTATGGGATGTGGTAACTTACTAGAGTTATTGGGTATAGGATGTGGTCACTTACTAGATTTATAGTGTATAGGATGTGGTCACTTCTACAGTTATAGTGTATAGGATGTGGTCACTTAATAGAGCTATTGGGTATAGGATGTGGTCACTTATTAGAGTTATAGTGTATAGGATGTGGTCACTTACTACAGTTATAGTGTATAGGATGTGGTCACTTACTAGAGTTATTGAGTATAGCATCTGGTCACTTACTAGAGCTATCGTGTATAGGATGTGGTCACTTACTAGAGTTATAGTGTATAAAATGTGGTCACTTAATAGAGCTTTTGGGTATAGGATGTGGTCACTTATTAGAGTTATAGTGTATAGGGTGTGGTCACTTCCTAGAGTTATAGTGTATAGGTTGTGGTCACTTACTAGAGTTATTGGGTATATGATGTGGTCACTTACTACAGTTATAGTGTATAGGATGTGGTCACTTACTGGAGTTATAGGATATAGGATTTGGTCACTTACTAGAGTTATAGTGTATAGGATGTGGTCACTTTCTACAGTTATAGTGTATAGGATGTGGTCACTTACTAGATTTATAGTGTATGTGATGTGGTCTAGTACTAGAGTTTTAGTGTATAGGATGTGGTTACTTACAAGATTTATAGTGTATAGGATGTGGTCATTTACTAGATTTATAGTGTATAGTATGTGGTCAATTACTAGAGTTATAGTGTATAGGATATGGTCACTTACTACAGTTATAGTGTATAGGATGTGGTCACTTAAAACAGTTATAGTGTATAGGATATGGTCATTTCCTAGATTTATAATGTATAGGATGTGGTCACTTACTAGAGTTATAGTGTATAGGATGTCTCTTCTACCTTTTAGCTCCCAGTGGAGCATAGGTCTTCAACAAACACTTTCCAAGTCGTTCTGTTTTTTGCCATTCTTTTAAGATCATTCCATGTCTTCCCCATTATCTTCATCTCTGCTTCAATCTGTCTTCTCCAAGAATTCCTTGGTCTTCCTCTTTGTCTTTTCCCCTGGGGATTCCAAAAAAGGGCCTGTTGTGTAATACTCTCAGTTGGTTTCCGTAGTGTGTGTCCTATCCATCGCCATCGTCTTCGCTGTATTTCTTTATCCACTGGTATTTGACCGGTACATTTCCATAATTCCACGTTTGTGACTTTGTCCTGCCATTTCCATCCCTTTATTCTGCGCAAGCATCCATTAATGAAAGTCTGTACCTTCGTGATTGTCAATTTTGTTATTCTCCATGTTTCACAGCCATATAATAGAACCGACTTAACATTGGAGTTGAAAATTTGTATTTTTGTATTTAGCCTAATTTCTTTGGATTTCCATATGTTTCCCAGTGCAATGAAAGCTCCTCTTGCTTTTGATATCCTTATTTTGGTATCGTTTTCTGTTCCTCCCTCTTTATCTATATTACTGCCCAGATATATATAAGATTGTACGTCTAGTAGAGGTATTTCTCCTAGTTTATTTGGTTATTGCCAACTGCATTAATTCTCATAATGTTGGTCTTATCTCTATTAATCTTTAGTCCTAGCTGTTGTGATCTCTCATCTAATATACTCATTTTATCTTGCATCTGTTGGTGGCTGTGTGATAGGAGAGCTATGTCATCAGCAAAGTCTAAATCATCAAGTTGTTTGGTCAGTGACCACTGGATCCCATTTCTGTTGTTTTGAGTTATTTTCATAATCCAATCTATGGCCAGTAGAAAGAGAAATGGAGACAGAAGGCATCCTTGCCTTACTCCTGTTCTTATTTCAAATGCTTCTGTAAGCTGTCCTTCATGCACCACACTACATTTTGTTCCTTCATACATTGTTTTTATCAGGTTAATAAACTTTATGGGGATTCCATAATGACTCAGCAACTTCCAAAGCATTCTTCTGTCCAAACTATCAAATGCCTTTTCGTAATCTATGAATCCAATATAAAGTGGGGATTTTAGTTCTAAACTTTGTTCAACTATTATACGTAGAGTAGTTATTTGATCAGCACATGATCTGTTCTTCCTAAAACCTGCTTGTTCATCTCTCAAGTGTTTCTCTATAGCCTCTTTTAGTCTCTCCAGAATGATTCTGCCTAATATTTTTCCTGGCACTGATAGTAGCATAATTCCCCTATAATTTGTGCACTCCTGTAAACTTCCTTTCTTTGGTAGTTTGATCATATAACCTTCTCTCCAGTCTTTAGGTATTTCTTCCCTCTCCCAAATTTTATCCAATAGATTATGTAACATCTTGGTAGAGGTGATAATATCTGCTTTGATGGCTTCCGAAGGAATTTCATCTGGTCCTGTGGCTTTACCATCTTTTAACAGTTTGATGGCTTTCATTATTTCTTCTTTGCTTGGTTTTCCGCAGTTAACGTGTAATTCTTCTTCTGCTGGTAGTATATCTGGAGGATTATTTGAGCCAGGTCTGTTCAAAAGTTCTTCAAAGTGCTCCTTCCATCTCTCCATTTGTTCCTTTATATTACTAAGCAGATTTCCTTTCTTATCTTTGATAAAGGCGTTGATCTGTTTGTATTTTCCACCTAATTTCTTTGTGCTGTTGTACAGTTCTTTCATATTCCCTTTATTTGCTGCTTCTTCTGCCTCTTTAGCTAATTCATCTATATATTTCCTCTTATCCCTTTTAATGCATCTTCTCACTTCTTTGTTCACCTCTGTGTAAGCTTCCTGTGTCTTGGCTTTATTACTTCTTGTTTTGCTTTTATTTATGTCTGCTTTCTTGTTCTTTCTTTCTTTAATTTTATCCAGGGTCTCTGCTGTCATCCATGCCTTATTCTGGCGTTCTCTTTTCCCCAGTGTTTCTTCGCATGTCTCTTTCCATATATTTTTTACCTGTTTCCAATGATCTTCTATATTTATTGTATTTTCTAGTTGTTGGAGGACTTGGTATTTGTTTGATATTGTGACTGCGAATTTATCTTTAATTCCTTGTTCTTTAAGAAACCCTACATTGAAATACGTTCTGCCCTTATTCGTTGTAGTATACCTTTTTAATTTAATTTTAAGTTTGGCTAACAGAAGATGATGATCAGAAGCTATATCTGCCCCTCTATATACTTTTACATCCTGTAAGGATGACTTAAACTTATTATTAATACATATGTGATCAATTTGATTTTCCGTTCTATGATCTGGTGACACCCATGTAGCTTTGTGTATTCTTTTATGTTGGAATATTGTTCCTCCTAGGCTCATTTGATTAAGGGCGCAGAAATTCACAAATATCTCTCCATTCTCGTTTATATCTCCAAGTCCATGTTTTCCCATAATCTCTTCAAAGCCTCTGTTGTCTGATCCTACCTTAGCATTTAGGTCTCCCATCAAGATTATAATATCCTTGGCTCGTCTTGCATCCATCTGGCATTGTAGCTGTTTATAAAAATCATCTTTAACTGAGTCATCTTTATCGTTGGTTGGTGCATAGCATTGTATAATGTGTAATTTTATTTTGTTTTTGGTTGTTCTAAATGTTGCTCTCACCAGTCTTGGTCCCACTGCCTCCCATTCTATTAGTGTCTTCTGTGCATTCTTTGATAGCATTATAGCTACCCCTTCGCTATGTTGTGCTCCTGGTTCCTGGTGTCCTGATGATAAAATCATCTCCCCTGTATTCAATTTTATTCTCTCCGCTCCCAGCCATCTTGTTTCACACATTCCCAGAATATCTATCTTGTAGTTGTTCATTTCTGCTGCCACTTGTGCCGCTTTTCCCTGTTCGTTAAGGGTACGAACATTCCAGGTGCCAATTCTGGATGATTTCCTGGTAGACAAAGGGTGAGTCGGCAACCCGGACTCCTTATGGCTTTCTCCGGATTGCGTCATACGTCTCTTAGGCAGAGAGCCCTTCTCTTTCCTGGTTGACGGATTTACTTTATCTTTCTTTGACTTGTTCATGTTTGTGAAGTTTTTTCGGCTTATTTTTTTAAAGTATGGGATAGCCAGTCCCATGCCTAACCCTCCTTTCTCGCCTCTTACGAACATGCCTGGTAGGGTACAGCGCCGCTATTCTTTACTTCCTTTCGGGCCCCGGCAGCGCACGGGCGGTATAGGATGTGGTCACTTAAAACAGTTATAGTGTATAGGATATGGTCATTTACTAGATTTATAGTGTATAGGATGTGGTCACTTACTAGAGTTATAGTGTATAGGATGTGGTCACTTACTACAGTTATTGTGTATAGGATGTGGTCACTTACTACAGTTATAAAGTATTTGATATGGTCACTTACTAGAGTTATAGTGTATAGGATGTGATCACTTACTAGAGTTATAGTGTATAGGATGTGGTCACTTACTACAGTTATAGTGCATAGGATTTGGTCACTTACTAGAGTTATAGTGTATAGGAAGTGGTCACTTACTACATTTATAGTGTATAGGATGTGGTCACTTACTAGTGTTATTGGGTATAGGATGTGGTCACTTACTAGAGTTATAGTGTATAGGATGTGGTCACTTACTAGAGTTATAGTGTATATGATGTGGTCACTTACTACAGTTATAGTGTATAGGATGTGGTCACTTACTACAGATATAGTGTATAGGATGTGGACACTTACTAAAGTTATAGTGTATAGGATGTGGTCACTTACTAGAGTTATAGTGTATAGGATGTGGTCACTTACTAGAGTTATAGTGTATATGATGTGGTCACTTACTACAGTTATAGTGTATAGGATGTGGTCACTTACTACAGATATAGTGTATAGGATGTGGTCACTTACTAAAGTTATAGTGTATAGGATGTGGTCACTTACTAGTGTTATTGGGTATAGGATGTGGTCACTTACTAGCGTTATAGTGTATAGGATGTGGTCACTTACTACAGTTATAGTGTATGGGGTGTGGTAACTTACTAGAGTTATTGGGTATATGATGTGGTCACTTACTAGATTTATAGTGTATAGGATGTGGTCACTTCTACAGTTATAGTGTATAGTATGTGGTCACTTAATAGAGCTATTGGGTATAGGATGTGGCCACTTATTAGAGTTATAGTGTATAGGATGTGGTCACTTACTACAGTTATAGTGTATAGGATGTGGTCACTTACTAGATTTATTGAGTATAGTATGTGGTCACTTACTAGAGCTATAGTGTATAGGATGTGGTCACTTACTAGAGTTATAGTGTATAAAATGTGGTTACTTAATAGAGCTATTGGGTATAGGATGTGGTCACTTATTAGAGTTATAGTGTATAGGACGTGGTCACTTAAAAGAGTTATAGTGTATAGGATGTGGTCACTTACTACAGTTATAGTGTATAGGATGTGGTCACTTACTATAGTTATAGTGTATAGGATGTGGTCACTTACTACAGATATAGTGTATAGGATGTGGTCACTTACTAAAGTTATAGTGTATAGGATGTGGTCACTTACTAGTGTTATTGGGTATAGGATGTGGTCACTTACTAGAGTTATAGTGTATAGGATGTGGTCACTTACAAAAGTTATAGTGTATTGGATGTGGTCACTTACTACAGTTATAGTGTATAGGATGTGGTCACTTACTACAGATATAGTGTATAGGATGTGGTCACTTACTAAAGTTATAGTGTATAGGATGTGGGCACTTACTAGTGTTATTGGGTATAGGATGTGGTCACTTACTAGAGTTATAGTATATCGGATGTGGTCACTTACTAACCGTAATAGTGTATGGGATGTGGTAACTTACTAGTGTTATTGGGTATAGGATGTGGTCACTTACTAGATTTATAGTGTATAGCATGTGGTCACTTGCTACAGTTATAGTGTATAGGATGTGGTCACTTATTAGAGTTATAGTGTATAGGATGTGGTCACTTACTACAGTTATAGTGTATATGATGTGGTCACGTACTAGAGTTATTGAGTAGAGGATGTGATCACTTACTAGAGCTATAGTGTATAGGATGTGGTCACTTAATACAGTTATAGTGTATAAAATGTGGTCACTTAATAGAGTTATTGGGTATAGGATGTGGTCACTTATTAGAGTTATAGTGTATAGGATGTGGTCACTTAAAAAAGTTATAGTGTATATAATGTGGTCACTTACTAGAGTTATTGAGTATAGGATGTGGTCACTTACTAGAGCTATAGTGTATAGGATGTGGTCACTTACTAGTGTTATTGGGTATAGGATGTGGTCACTTACTAGAGTTATAGTGTATAGGATGTGGTCACTTACTACAGTTATAGTGTATGGGGTGTGTTAACTTACTAGAGTTATTGGGTATATGATGTGGTCACTTACTAGATTTATAGTGTATAGGATGTGGTCACTTCTACAGTTATAGTGTATAGTATGTGGACACTTAAAAGAGCTATTGGGTATAGGATGTAGTCACTTATTAGAGTTATAGTGTATAGGATGTGGTCACTTACTACAGTTATAGTGTATAGGATGTGGTCACTTACTAGAGTTATTGAGTATAGGATGTAGTCACTTACTAGAGTTATAGTGTATAGGATGTGGTCACTTACTAGAGTTATAGTGTATAAAATGTGGTCACTTAATAGAGCTATTGGGTATAGGATGTGGTCACTTATTAGAGTTATAGTGTATAGGATGTGGTCACTTAAAAGAGTAATAGTGTATAGGATGTGGTCACTTACTACAGTTATAGTGTATAGGATGTGGTCACTTACTATAGTTATAGTGTATTGGATGTGGTCACTTACTACAGATATAGTGTATAGGATGTGGTCACTTACTAAAGTTATAGTGTATAGGATGTGGTCACTTACTAGTGTTATTGGGTATAGGATGTGGTCACTTACTAGAGTTATAGTGTATAGGATGTGGTCACTTACTAGTGTTATTGGGTATAGGATGTGGTCACTTACTAGAGTTATAGTGTATAGGATGTGGTCACTTCTTAGAGTTATAGTGTATAGGATGTGGTCACTTACAAAAGTTATAGTGTATAATATGTGTTCACTTACTGCAGTTATAGTGCATAGGATGTGGTCACTTACTACAGTTATAGTGTATAGGATGTGGTCACTTATTAGATTTATAGTGTATAGGATGTGGTCAATTACTAGAGTTATAGTGTATAGGATATGGTCACTTACTACAGTTATAGTGCATAGGATTTGGTCACTTACTAGAGTTATAGTGTATAGGATGTAGTCACTTACTACAGTTATAGTGTATAGGATATGGTCACTTACTACAGATATAGTGTATAGGATGTGGTCACTTACTAAAGTTATAGTTTAAAGGTTGTGGTCACTTACTAGTGTTATTGGGTATAGGATGTGGTCACTTACTACAGTTATAGTGTATGGGATGTGGTAACTTACTAGAGTTATTGAGTAGAGGATGTGATCACTTACTAGAGCTATAGTGTATAGGATGTGGTCACTTAATACAGTTATAGTGTATAAAATGTGGTCACTTAATAGAGCTATTGGGTATAGGATGTGGTCACTTATTAGAGTTATAGTGTATAGGATGTGGTCACTTAAAAAAGTTATAGTGTATATAATGTGGTCACTTACTAGAGTTATTGAGTATAGGATGTGGTCACTTACTAGAGCTATAGTGTATAGGATGTGGTCACTTACTAGTGTTATTGGGTATAGGATGTGGTCACTTACTAGAGTTATAGTGTATAGGATGTGGTCACTTACTACAGTTATAGTGTATGGGGTGTGTTAACTTACTAGAGTTATTGGGTATATGATGTGGTCACTTACTAGATTTATAGTGTATAGGATGTGGTCACTTCTACAGTTATAGTGTATAGTATGTGGTCACTTAATAGAGCAATTGGGTATAGGATGTAGTCACTTATTAGAGTTATAGTGTATAGGATGTGGTCACTTACTACAGTTATAGTGTATAGGATGTGGTCACTTACTAGAGTTATTGAGTATAGGATGTAGTCACTTACTAGAGTTATAGTGTATAGGATGTGGTCACTTACTAGAGTTATAGTGTATAAAATGTGGTCACTTAATAGAGCTATTGGGTATAGGATGTGGTCACTTATTAGAGTTATAGTGTATAGGATGTGGTCACTTAAAAGAGTTATAGTGTATAGGATGTGGTCACTTACTACAGTTATAGTGTATAGGATGTGGTCACTTACTATAGTTATAGCGTATTGGATGTGGTCACTTACTACAGATATAGTGTATAGGATGTGGTCACTTACTAAAGTTATAGTGTATAGGATGTGGTCACTTACTAGTGTTATTGGGTATAGGATGTGGTCACTTACTAGAGTTATAGTGTATAGGATGTGGTCACTTACTAAAGTTATAGAGTATAGGATGTGGTCACTTACTACAGTTATAGTGTATAGGATGTGGTCACTTACTACAGATATTGTGTATAGGATGTAGTCACTTATTAAAGTTATAGTGTATAGGATGTGGTCACTTACTAGTGTTATTGGGTATAGGATGTGGTCACTTACTAGAGTTATAGTGTATAGGATGTGGTCACTTCTTGGAGTTATAGTGTATAGGATGTGGTCACTTACAAAAGTTATGGTGTATAATATGTGTTCACTTACTGCAGTCATAGTGTATAGGATGTGGTCACTTACTACAGTTATAGTGTATAGGATGTGGTCACTTACTAGATTTATAGTGTATAGGATGTGGTCAATTACTAGAGTTATAGTGTATAGGATATGGTCACTTACTACAGTTATAGTGCATAGGATTTGGTCACTTACTAGAGTTATAGTGTATAGGATGTAGTCACTTACTACAGTTATAGTGTATAGGATATGGTCACTTACTACAGATATAGTGTATAGGATGTGGTCACTTACTAAAGTTATAGTTTAAAGGTTGTGGTCACTTACTAGTGTTGTTGGGTATAGGATGTGGTCACTTACTACAGTTATAGTGTATGGGATGTGGTAACTTACTAGAGTTATTGGGTATAGGATGTGGTCACTTACTAGATTTATAGTGTATAGGATGTGGTAACTTCTACAGTTATAGTGTATAGGATGTGGTCACTTAATAGAGCTATTGGGTATAGGATGTGGTCACTTATTAGAGTTATAGTGTATAGGATGTGGTCACTTACTACAGTTATAGTGTATAGGATGTGGTCACTTACTAGAGTTATTGAGTATAGGATGTGGTCACTTACTAGAGCTATCTTGTATAGGATGTGGTCACTTACTAGAGTTATAGTGTATAAAATGTGGTCACTTAATAGAGCTTTTGGGTATAGGATGTGGTCACTTATTAGAGTTATAGTGTATAGGATGTGGTCACTTCCTAGAGTTATAGTGTATAGGATGTGGTCACTTATTAGAGTTATAGTGTATAGGATGTGGTCACTTACTAGAGTTATAGTGTATAGGATGTTGTCACTTACTAGATTTATAGTGTATGTGATGTGGTGTAGTACTAGAGTTTTAGTGTATAGGATGTGGTTACTTACTAGATTTATAGTGTATAGGATGTGGTCATTTACTAGATTTATAGTGTATAGGATGTGGTCACTTACTAGAGTTATAGTGTATAGGATGTGGTCACTTACTAGAGTTATTGTGTATAGGATGTGGTCACTTTCTACAGTTATAGTGTATAGGATGTGGTCACTTACTAGATTTATAGTGTATGTGATGTGGTGTAGTACTAGAGTTTTAGTGTATAGGATGTGGTTACTTACTAGATTTATAGTGTATAGGATGTGGTCATTTACTAGATTTATTGTGTATAGGATGTGGTCAATTACTAGAGTTATAGTGTATAGGATATGGTCACTTACTACAGTTATAGTGTATAGGATGTGGTCACTTAAAACGGTTATAGTGTATAGGATATGGTCATTTCCTAGATTTATAATGTATAGGATGTGGTCACTTACTAGAGTTATAGTGTATAGGATGTGGTCACTTAAAACAGTTATAGTGTATAGGATATGGTCATTTACTAGATTTATAGTGTATAGGATGTGGTCACTTGCTAGAGTTATAGTGTATAGGATGTGGTCACTTAAAACAGTTATAGTGTATAGGATATGGTCATTTACTAGATTTATAGTGTATAGGATGTGGTCACTTACTAGAGTTATAGTGTATAGGATGTGGTCACTTACTACAGTTATAGTGTATAGGATGTGGCCACTTACTAGAGTTATTGAGTAGAGGATGTGGTCACTTACTAGAGCTATAGTGTATAGGATGTGGTCACTTACTACAGTTATAGTGTATAAAATGTGGTCACTTAATAGAGCTATTGGGTATAGGATGTGGACACTTATTAGAGTTATAGTGTATAGGATGTGGTCACTTAAAAGAGTTATAGTGTATAGGATGTGGTCGCTTACTAGAATTATAGAGTATAGGATGTGATCGCTTACTAGAAATATAGAGTATATGATGTAGTCGCTTAGAATTATAGAGTATCGGATGTGGTCGCTACTAGAATTATAGAGTATAGGATGTGATCGCTTACTAGAGTTATAGAGTATAGGATGTGGTCACTTACTAGATTTATAGAGTATAGGATGTGGTCACTTACTAGAGTTATAGACTATAGGATGTGGTCAATTACTAGAGTTATAGAGTATAGGATGTGGTCACTTACTAGAGTTATAGAGTATAGGATGTGGTCGCTTACTAGAGTTATAGAGTATAGGATGTGGTCGCTTACTAGAGTTATAGAGTATGGGATGTGGTCGCTTACTAGAGATATAAAGTATAGGATGTGGTCACTTACTAGAGTTATAGAGTATAGGATGTGGTCGCTTACTAGAGTTATAGAGTATAGGATGTGATCGCTTACTAGAGTTATAGAGTATAGGATATGGTCACTTACTAGAGTTATAGAGTATAGGATGTGGTCGCTTACCAGAGTTATAGAGTATAGGATGTGGTCGCTTACCAAAGTTATAGAGTATAGGATGTGGTCGCTTACTCTAAGTTATTGGGTGTAGGATGTAACAAGAAATTTTACAGCACAATATAAGAGACTTTATGATCAGTTATAAGAGATTTTATGGTACAAATAAAGAAATTATGTGATTAGTTAATAAAATCTTTGCGGCACATGTACTCAACTCAGACCTCGAATGTACCATATTTTGTCACAATTGTTCGATGAATATTTATCCGATAAGACAATTTAAGGAAATTTCAATCTTCAAAGCCTCATCATTTAATTTCTCACAGTCAAAAATATATTTTTTGTCTTAAAACTAAAACAGCCGTCATTGCATCGTCACTTAATCTCGATCATTCTTTTCACAACATAGTATTTTAGCAACAAAAGTTGTATTTCCAGTCTACAGTTTGTTTTTTGCTTTATCCTCCCCTGCTCTCTGGGTAATGCGATTCAATGTATAGTCTTCTTGGCTTTACCCTCCCCTGGTTATTGTTAATCTAAGGTCTCAGTATCACTACAAACGAATTAAAATCCATAATTGCTCAATCGCCCGTGCCTGTGGAATCATCTGAATTAACATCTCATCTCATTGAGGGACTCAAATTAAGAAAGGCAGTTGGACTCCCCATCATAACAGCCACAGCACACGGCAAAAGACATACGGCCAAGCGGCACCGAAAGTGAACGCAACTGAAATTCCTACTTCGTTCGATATCATCATTCATCGAAGCAATCAAAATATCGAAACACAATTCGGGTGAAACACACAGCTCACGGTGTGCGCAGAGCACTAAACTCAGTAGCTCCGGCAGAAAACCGGCTTGGAGTATGAGGAAATTGTAACAAGAAACACTTTTTAGACTATGCCTCAATGGTTCTTGCTGCCTATCCGCTATATTGACCGGTATTCCAATGATGACGTATATTGCAATCAACACAGAGCACACTTTGCACACACTAGATGATGTCAAATCACATCCACGTAATCCGCTTCCTCGGTGAAGATTTAAACAAAAGAACTTCCTATCTATACACTTATCTGCATTGGAAAGATAGAATTAACCATCTTTCCGGCAAAAAATGTAACAGTCAACGTTGACACAAACATGACCACGTCATCATGAAAACCGGAATCCCCTGATCTCTAGCAGCGTGATCAAATGTGTAGTAAGTTTGGCCCTCTCTGATCTCTGGGTAGTGAGATTCAATGTCTAGTCTTCTTGGCTTTACACTCCACTGATTTCTAGATAGTGAGATTTAATGTCTGGTCTTCTTGGCTTTACACTCCACTGATTTCTAGATAGTGAGATTTAATGTCTGGTCTTCTTGGCTTTACACTCCACTGATTTCTAGATAGTGAGATTTAATGTCTGGTCTTCTTGGCTTTACACTCCACTGATTTCTAGATAGTGAGATTTAATGTCTGGTCTTCTTGGCTTTACACTACTCTGATTTATGGGTAGTGAGATTCAATGTCTAGTCTTCTTGGCTTTACACTACCCTGATTTCTGGGTAGTGAGATCCAATGTCTAGTTTTCTTGGCTTTACCATTCACTGATCTCTGGGTAATGAGATTCAATGTCTAGTCTTCTTGGCTTTACGCTCCCCTGATTTCTGGGTAGTGAGATCCAATGTCTAGTCTTCTTGGCTTTACACTCCCCTGATTTCTGGTTAGTGAGATTCAATGTCTAGTTTTCTTGGATTTACCATCCCCTGATTTTTGGTTAGTGAGATTCAATGTCTAGTCTTCTTGGCTTTACGCTCCCCTGATTTCTTGGTAGTAAGATCGAAAGTCTAGTCTTCTTGGATAATGAAAACACATGAAGCTTCGTGTCCACTCTCGCATGTTAAAAAAAGTTCTTGGCAATTAAGAGTTGAAAAGAGTAGTCCAAAATGTCCCACTAAATCTAATCATGCTGAAGACGTATATCTCTGAAGGAAAGGCGAATGTTTTTGTCTTGAAATAGCGACACGACGCACCCACGTCCTCTAAAGGGTGAATGGTGAAGATGAAGCAGAATAAAAAAGAAACAAAACAGTAAGAGGGGACAACAAAAGAACTATATCTTTTCCTCGACGCTGAAAGGCAAATGAGGAAGGATAGGAGAAGGTTATTATTGGAAAGTTTCATGTTATCTTTTATCACTGTGAAACCTCTACATAACGAATATTTATATGGTTTTTAAGTTCCATTTTTCTTTTATTCTTCAGACACTGTCTATTTGAGGATGCAGACGTTTAGCCTTGTAGGATGGAGGGAAGCAGGAACGGCTGTGGCTGTGTTTGTTGCATGGACACTGACGTCATTTCTGTGTCATGAGAGCGGGAAACTGTTTCTACAACTTTCTGAAGTGAATCTACTTCCAACAACCGACGACATTCGTTTTGGCTCTCGGTCTTTCTTCCTGTTTATGACGGCTTCTGTTTTAACCGCAGTACAGGCAAGAGTTTTAAAATTAACTTATTTCCTTATATGAAATTAGCATTATTTTATCTAATCGTATTTAATGGTTTTTTTATTCATTTGTTATAGAAAAATATTGTATATATCGTACCTTTTCTTTCCTTGTATAATCTAATGTTATCTAAACTGATTCTACGCAAAGAAAACTACTAAGCACAATTCAAACAAGACAAATGCGATTTTTGGGGAGTGTTAAAAGACACAACAGCCTACTAAAAGTAATCCTGAAGGGGAAAATACAAGGTAAAAGAGGCAGAGGCAGATCAAGACTAACATTGACGAGTAACATCAAAACATTGACAAATCAGCCTATGACAACGTGCACCATCAAAGCAAGAGACAGAGCAGAATGGCCTTCGTTGCAGAAGCGGTACTCGATGATGATGATTCTACACTGTCTCATTGTATTCTATACTATGTCTAATTTAGCCAAATATATCTTTTTATAGTTATCAAATAACTTTCATTACCTTGTTTTAAATTTATATTATCTTATGTAATCTGTTTTAATGTTATCTAGTCATATTTATTGTATCAAATATAATATTATCTTCACTTATCTTATCTAATGTTACCTTGTCTTGTTTTGTATTGCACTAAATTACATTGTGCTGAATTACATTACACATATTCCTTACATAGCGTCGCAGATTATTATCTTATCTAATTCTGTCTTGTCTTATTTTATCATATCTTATTTTATCTTGTCTTTTCTTATCTTAATGATAATTCTCAGTGGTGAACTTCAAATTTTTACTTTCGAATAAATATATTGCAAACTTGGACCGCTGCAGGATTTATGTTTACATTAAACATACTCGGACCACATCTTTCACCATAAATAGCAACATATGTCTCATGTAGATGAAAAAGTGGAAAGTGCTAGACCCGCAGTGTATCGCCATGTCTGAAATAGAAAGTTATAGGGAATTGCAAAAACACCAGGAGGAAATCAACGGTTCAATCCAACCCAAAATGGAATGGCGGGGGCTGACTTCAGAGTCAGAACAAGATTATATAAATGGGCTCAAACGACACAAACAGATCAGGATTTTTAAACGTAGATTAGAGCATTGTTGTCTCGGAGTCTGCCATTGTAGAATTTACCAGAGCACTCACAGAGACACCGGAGTGTTGCATTCTAGACTTTACCAGAGCACCCACAGAGACTCCAGAGTTTGAGTTTGAGCTTGAGCTTCAAGACTGCACCGCCTGTGTGAGCCAGTGAACAAAAGTTTGACCTAAAGATGTAAGCACGCATGGCCAACAACAGGTAACCAGAGAAGACAACAAGCTGATGGTGTAATAAGCAGTAAGTAAAGAGCCCCCGTCACGTAAAGTGGCATATAGGGAATATGGTGTTAGTGACCATAAATTTTACAGACCTTCAGCACACGATGTTTATGGTAATGTGGTCGGTATTACGCCCTTCGCCGCTTTACTTTCCTAGAAAAAAATTCTGGTACATATTTACGGTTGGGTGAACCCGGAAGCCGTCGGCTGGGATCGAACCCTACCTCCTGTCCTTTGGAGTAAAGGCATCAAGATTGACCAAGATGCGTAGAGATGCAAAGTTGTGTAAAGCTGATGAAAATTTAAAAAAAGAAAGAAGAAAAAACTTTTTTTTTAATTTTCCCCTTGTCCTTTGTAATCCAGTTTACTAAACACTGAGCTATCGTGGCCCCCAGTCTCTTCTTCCTCTTCTTCTACCCTTTTAGCTCCCTGTGGAGCATAGGTCTTCAACAAACACTTTCAGCTCTCTGTGGAGCATAGGTCTTCAACAAACACTTTCAGCTCCCAGTGGAGCATAGGTCTTCAACAAACACTTTCAGCTCCCAGTGGAGCATAGGTCTTCAACAAACACTTTCAGCTCCCAGTGGAGCATAGGTCTTCAACAAACACTTTCAGCTCCCAGTGGAGCATAGGTCTTCAACAAACACTTTCAGCTCCCTGTGGAGCATAGGTCTTCAACAAACACTTTCAGCTCCCAGTGGAGCATAGGTCTTCAACAAACACTTTCAGCTCCCAGTGGAGCATAGGTCTTCAACAAACACTTTCAGCTCCCAGTGGAGTATAGGTCTTCAACAAACACTTTCAGCTCCCAGTGGAGCATAGGTCTTCAACAAACACTTTCAGCTCCCAGTGGAGCATAGGTCTTCAACAAACACTTTCAGCTCCCTGTGGAGCATAGGTCTTCAACAAACACTTTCAGCTCCCAGTGGAGCATAGGTCTTCAACAAACACTTTCAGCTCCCTGTGGAGCATAGGTCTTCAACAAACACTTTCAGCTCCCTGTGGAGCATAGGTCTTCAACAAACACTTTCAGCTCCCTGTGGAGCTGTGGAGCATAGGTCTTCAACAAACACTTTCAGCTCCCTGTGGAGCATAGGTCTTCAACAAACACTTTCAGCTCCCTGTGGAGCTGTGGAGCATAGGTCTTCAACAAACACTTTCAGCTCCCTGTGGAGCATAGGTCTTCAACAAACACTTTCAGCTCCCTGTGGAGCTGTGGAGCATAGGTCTTCAACAAACACTTTCAGCTCCCAGTGGAGCATAGGTCTTCAACAAACACTTTCAGCTCCCTGTGGAGCATAGGTCTTCAACAAACACTTTCAGCTCCCAGTGGAGCATAGGTCTTCAACAAACACTTTCAGCTCCCTGTGGAGCATAGGTCTTCAACAAACACTTTCAGCTCCCGGTGGAGCATAGGTCTTCAACAAACACTTTCAGCTCCCAGTGGAGCATAGGTCTTCAACAAACACTTTCAGCTCCCGGTGGAGCATAGGTCTTCAACAAACACTTTCAGCTCCCTGTGGAGCATAGGTCTTCAACAAACACTTTCAGCTCCCAGTGGAGCATAGGTCTTCAACAAACACTTTCAGCTCCCTGTGGAGCATAGGTCTTCAACAAACACTTTCAGCTCCCTGTGGAGCATAGGTCTTCAACAAACACTTTCAGCTCCTGGTGGAGCATAGGTCTTCAACAAACACTTTCAGCTCCCTGTGGAGCATAGGTCTTCAACAAACACTTTCAGCTCCCTGTGGAGCATAGGTCTTCAACAAACACTTTCAGCTCCCTGTGGAGCATAGGTCTTCAACAAACACTTTCAGCTCCCTGTGGAGCATAGGTCTTCAACAAACACTTTCAGCTCCCTGTGGAGCATAGGTCTTCAACAAACACTTTCAGCTCCTGGTGGAGCATAGGTCTTCAACAAACACTTTCAGCTCCTGGTGGAGCATAGGTCTTCAACAAACACTTTCAGCTCCTGGTGGAGCATAGGTCTTCAACAAACACTTTCAGCTCCTGGTGGAGCATAGGTCTTCAACAAACACTTTCAGCTCCTGGTGGAGCATAGGTCTTCAACAAACACTTTCAGCTCCCAGTGGAGCATAGGTCTTCAACAAACACTTTCAGCTCCCAGTGGAGCATAGGTCTTCAACAAACACTTTCAGCTCCCAGTGGAGCATAGGTCTTCAACAAACACTTTCAGCTCCTGGTGGAGCATAGGTCTTCAACAAACACTTTCAGCTCCCAGTGGAGCATAGGTCTTCAACAAACACTTTCAGCTCCCAGTGGAGCATAGGTCTTCAACAAACACTTTCAGCTCCTGGTGGAGCATAGGTCTTCAACAAACACTTTCAGCTCCCTGTGGAGCATAGGTCTTCAACAAACACTTTCAGCTCCTGGTGGAGCATAGGTCTTCAACAAACACTTTCAGCTCCCTGTGGAGCATAGGTCTTCAACAAACACTTTCAGCTCCCTGTGGAGCATAGGTCTTCAACAAACACTTTCAGCTCCTGGTGGAGCATAGGTCTTCAACAAACACTTTCAGCTCCTGGTGGAGCATAGGTCTTCAACAAACACTTTCAGCTCCTGGTGGAGCATAGGTCTTCAACAAACACTTTCAGCTCCCAGTGGAGCATAGGTCTTCAACAAACACTTTCCAAGTCGTTCTGTTTTTTACCATTCTTTTAAGATCATTCCATGTCTTCCCCATCATCTTCATTTCTGCTTCTATCTGTCTTCTCCAAGAATTCCTTGGTCTTCCTCTTTGTCTTTTCCCCTGGGGATTCCAAAAAGGGCATGTTGTGTAATACTCTCAGTTGGCTTCCGTAGTGTGTGTCCTATCCAGCGCTATCGTCTTCGCTGTATCTCTTTATCCACTGGTATTTGACTGGTACATTTCCATAATTCTATTTTAGTGATTTTGTCCTGTCATTTCCATCCTTTTATTCTGCGTAAGCATCCATTAATGAAAGTCTGTATCTTCGTGATTGTCAATTTTCTTTGTCTCCATGTTTCACAACCATATTATAGGACCGCCTTAACATTTGAGTTGAAAATTTTTATTTTTGTATTTAACCTAATTTCTTTGGATTTCCATATGTTTCCCAGTGCAATGAAAGCTCCTCTTGCTTTTGATATCCTTATTTTGGTATCATTTTCTGTTCCTCCCTCTTTATCTATATTACTGCCCAGATATATGTAAGATTGTACATCTAGTAGAGGTATTTCTCCTAGTTTTATTTGGTTATTGCTAACTGTATTAATTTTCATAATGTTGGTCTTATCTTTATTAATCTTCAGTCCTAGCTGTTGTGATCTCTCATCAAGTATGCTCATTTTATCTTGCATCTGTTGATGGCTGTGTGCTAGGAGAGCTATGTCATCAGCAAAGTCTAAATCATCAAGTTGTTTGGTCAGTGACCACTGGATTCCATTTCTGTTGTTTTGAGTTATTTTCATAATCCAATCTATGGCCAGTAGAAAGAGAAATGGAGACAGAAGGCATCCCTGCCTTACTCCTGTTCTTATCGCAAATGATTCTGTAATCTGTCCTTCATGCACCACACTACATTTCGTTCCCTCATACATTGTTTTTATCAGGTTAATAAACTTTATGGGGATTCCGTAATGTCTCAGCAACTTCCAAAGCATTCTTCTGTCTAAACTATCAAATGCCTTTTCGTAATCTATGAATTCAATCTTAAAATCTGAGGTGGAAAAAGCTATAAAAACAATGAAAAGGGAAAAGCAGCAGGACCTGAAAGCATACAGATAGAGATGATACAGGCACTTGAAGATTTTGGCATTGAAGTGATTACAGACATATGCAACGACATATACCACACAGGATACATACCAAATGAACTAAAAACATCAACTTTCATTGCATTGCCTAAAAAGAATGGTGCAGTTGAATGCAGTGACTTTAGAACAATAAGCCTAATGAGCCATGTTACAAAAATCTTGCTAAAAGTTATACAAGGAAGGATTCAGAATAAAATCAATACTGAATTAGATGAGCAGCAATTTGGATTTAGGAAAAATAGCGGGACAAAAGAAGCCATATTCTGCATGAGAACATTAATCGAAAAATACACAGAAGTAAACAAACCAATATATGCCTGCTTCATAGACTACACCAAAGCTTTTGATAGAGTACACCACAAACAACTTATAGAATGCCTAAAAGAGATACATCTAGATGACATGGATATACGACTAATATGCAATCTATACTGGGAGCAAACAGCAATAATAAAATATAACAAAGAGTTCTCTACACCCATTGATATAAAAAGAGGAGTAAGACAAGGATGCATCCTATCACCAAGCTTGTTCAATCTATACACTGAGCAAATCTTTAAAAACATCATAGAGATGCCAGGCCTACAAATTAATGGAAAGATAATCAATAACCTAAGATATGCTGACGATACTGTACTACTAGCAGAAAATCCTAAAGACCTACAACAATTACTTAATGAAATAAACACGACAAGCAAAAATATGGACTAGATATGAATATCAAAAAGACTAAAACTATGATCATAAACAAAGAAAATACTCAAAACCCACAAGTGGATATCAAAATTGAAGGAATAGACCTTGAGACAGTTCAGAACTATAACTACCTTGGACATACTATAACCAGTGATGGAAAATGTACAACTGAAATAAACAAAAGAATAGGAATGGCAAAAAGTAATTTTAATGTCATGAAGGACATACTAACATCAAAACAAATAACACCAGAGCTAAAACTAAGAATAGCAAAATGTTACATCTTCTCAATATTCCTATATGGTGCTGAAACATGGACATTAGACAAGAAAACAGAACAGAGAATTGAAGCCTTTGAAATGTGGATATATAGAAGAATAGGTAGAATTGGATGGAAGGAAAAGAAAACAAATGACAAAGTCTTAAAACAACTAAAAATGAAAAGAGAACTTCTGAACACAATTAGAACAAGACAAATGCGATTCTTAGGCCATGTTAAAAGACACAACAGCCTACTGAAAGTGATCCTGGAGGGGAAAATACAAGGTAAAAGAGGCAGAGGCAGACCAAGATTAACATGGACGAGTAACATCAAAAGATGGACAAATCAACCGATGACAACCTGCACCATCAAAGCAAGAGATAGAGCAAAATGGCGCTCCATGGTAGCCAACCTTCATTGCGGAGACGGCACTCAATGATGATGATGAATCCAATATAAAGTGGGAATTTTAGTTCTAAACTTTGTTCAACTATTATACGCAGAGTAGTTATTTGATCAGCACATGATCTGTTCTTCCTAAAACCAGCTTGTTCATCTCTCAAATGTTTCTCTGTGGCCTTTTTTAGTCTCTCCAGAATGATTCTGCTTAATATTTTTCCTGGCACTGATAGTAGCATAATCCCCTCTATAATTTGTGCACTCCTGTAAACTTCTTTTCTTTGGCAGTTTGATCATATAACATTATTTCCAATCTTTAGGTATTTCTTCCCTCTCCCAAATTTTATCTAATAGATTATGTAGCATCTTGGTAGAGGTGTTAATATCTGCTTTGATGGCTTCCGAAGGAATTTAATCTGGTCCTGTGGCTTTATCAATTTTAATAGTTTGATGGCTTTCATTATTTCTTCTATGCTTGGTTTTCCACAGTTAACGTGTAACTCTTCCTCTGCTGGTAGTATATCTGGAGGATTATTTGAGCCGGGTCTATTCAAAAGTTCTTCAAAGTGCTCTTTCCATCTCTCCATTTGTTCCCTTATATTACTAAGCAGATTTCCTTTCTTATCTTTAATAAAGGCATTGATCTGTTTGCATTTTCCACCTAATGTCTCAGTTCTTTCATATTCCCTTTATTTGCTGCTTCTTCTGCCTCTTTAGCTAGTTCATCTATATATTTCCTCTTATCCCTTTTAATGCATCTTCTCACTTCTTTGTTCACCTCTGTGTAAGCTTCCTGTGTCTTGGCTTTATTACTTCTCGTTTTGCTTTTATTTATGTCTGCTTTCTAGTTCTTTCTTTCTTTAATTTTGTCCGGGGTCTCTGCTGTCATCCATGCCTTATTCTGGCGTTCTCTTTTCCCTAGTGTTTCTTCGCATGTCTCTTTCCATATATCTTTTACCTGTTTCCAATGATCTTCTATATTTATTGTATTTTCTAGTTGTTGGAGGACTTGGTATTTGTTTGATATTGTGACTGCAAATTTATCTTTAATTCCTTGTTCTTTAAGAAACCCTACATTGAAATACTTTCTACCCCTATTCGTTGTAGTATACCTTTTTAGTTTAATTTTAAGTTTAGCTATCAGAAGATGATGATCAGAAGCTATATCTGCCCCTCTCTATACTTTTACATCCTGTAAGGATGACTTCAACTTATTATAAGTGGATCCCAATACCTGTGTAATATAACCTGTTATAGTTAGCCAGAGGTTGACGTCATCGTTCCTAGCAAGATGTAAACATAAAAAACTATCAATCAAGCAATCAATAAGATAAAATAAGATAAGATAAGATACAATAGGATAGGAGAGGATAAGATACGTTACCATACGATAGGTTAAGATAAGATAAGATAGGATAAGATAAGATAAGATAAGATAAGATAAGATAAGATAAGATAAGATAAGATAAGATAAGATAAGATAAAACTTATTCTTCCGATTGAGTTAACGCATCCATCAAGAAAACATGGAAACAAGTGCAACTGGTCATACTCTTTCTTCTATTGTGCCGTAGTAACTGGCCATCAATTTTCTTGCATGGTTAAATTGCCTGTTGTAATTACAGAGTCTGTTCTGTTTTCTGCTGGTGAAACCGGAAGCAAAAATAAGTGTGTTTACAAGTTCACGAACGATGTCCTTCCTCGTGGCCACTCACGTGATCGCAACCATGGCAACAAACTACAGTATGGCGTTTATCGAGGTAGGTCAAGCTGACAATTAGTTAAGCCACATTTCTCTGAAAATGTAACTTTTCTTTTGTTTTATAGTTTTCTCAGAATTTTGCTGGACTCTGTTCAAATATTCAGCATTTATGTGTTCCTTTATGTCACGCAAAATGATCGGTGGATCCTGTGTTTGATTGTCCGTCTTAGAAAGGTCTGGACACTTGATTTTGCTTTAAAATAGTGTCACTAAAAGAAATAACGAAACGAATCACGTGATTTATTAGAATCACACGCAAACGCAACATGTGATTTTTGAAAGTAACACTGAAACCAAATATAGGATTTGTGAAAGGAACACCGATACACAAAAAATATTTGCAACGGGCATAGTTGAATATACTGAAGAAGCTAAAGATTGCATCTATTTCAATAAGACGTCTTTGAATAATTCATAACGCAACATTTAGACATTTAAAAAAAAAGCAGAAATTAAGAAATAGAAGAAATATGAAATAAGACTGCAATATCCACCGAGAAATTAAACTGATACAGACACGGTTACCAGTTAACTGCTGACTAGAAAACGTCCAATGGCATAGACGCAGCAACAGTAGAGAAAGACCTGCCAAGATATCATCATCATCAAGTACCGGGCCTAATGGCGTAGGTGATCATGTCTCTCCACAACTTTCGATCTCGACAGTTCTTTCTCATTTCTGTTCTTGACCTTCTTCCAAGCCATTCTCTTAAGCTGTCTGGTATTTTTTTCTCTTTGCTTCCCTCTAACAATTCGTCCCTCAATTTTCCCAGTTGTTATAAAATATTTCAGTTTTTCTCTTCTCATTACATGGCCAAAAAATGTTGATTGTTTCTTCCTAATATTGGAAATTAGCTCTCCTTTTGCTTTGGCCTCTTTCATAACGTTTTCATTACTCTTCTTTGCTGTCTATGGTATTCTTAATATTCTTCTGTAAAACTACATTTCTACAGCCTTCAGTGATTTTCTTGCCTGTTGTCCTATTGTCCATGATTCACATCCATATGTTAAGACTGGCTCTACATAACATTTAAGAACTCTTTTTCTTGTTTCTATTGTCAAAAATGGATTGCATAGAATCTTTCCCATTTTTTGCCAAGATATGGATAAATGAAATCTCTGACTCCAAGAAAACACACCAAGAATAAAAACCAAGAAGTATTGCTTATAGCTGCTGACTTTCCTCAACGCTGCAGGTCAAACAGAAGATCGATAACGTGACATTTTGATGCGTCTGTAACGTACATGTTTCATCTTTTAAAGTCAGAGTGTGTTGACTGAAATGGAAATTAATTTCTTCTTCTTCTATCCTTCCTCTATTGCCGTTGGCGTCGAGGGGAGATACAATCTGAGATTCTTTGCTCTTCTGTTGGTCTCTTCTGGTGTTATCCCTCCTTGTGACTCTAGTATTCCCTTTATCCATCTCTTTCTCGGTCTTCCTCTTAATCTGGCATTTTCGTAGCGTTTGTTTATGGCTCTTTGAGTCATTGTTAGTTCTTTTTGTCTTGTTATGTGGCCGAACCAATTTATCTGTTGTTTCTTTATGTATTCGATGGCTGGGTCAATTTCGAGTTTCTTCCTCAGGTCGGTGTTTCTTACTCTGTCCCTTAAGCTGTTTCCTGTCATTCTTCTGACACATTTCATTCCGGTGGTCGTTATCTTTCTTATTGTTGTAGAGTCAATAAACTTCGGAGCATATAATTTAGCATTGCCTTCAGTTTGACAGCAGACCAACATCTAAATAAGAGGCTGCAGTTTACAACGACTGCATCACCAACATCATTTTATATGGCTAAGGATCATGGACAACTTATACGAAAATTATACGAGAAAGAAAGCTAAATATATTCCAGGTGTAAAGGCATCAAGGTGCATAGAAATGCTAAGCTACTGTAAAGCTGGTGATAATAATGACAATTTAAAAAGAAAGTAAAACGTGGTATGGTAACAGCTTTAAGTCGATGAGAAACAAAAGAAAAGTCGAACGACGTTCCGGTCAAGAAGGCCTTCAGCTGGAACAACAAATAACGACACAAAAATATATAAAGATAATCACATCAATCTAACTACATGGCGATAATATGCTAGACTATAAAAAAAAGAGAAATAAGTCACTTTCCTGTGGTCCGGAGCTTGGTCAGGAACCGACTGGACTGACATTGATATGGCGGGCTGACTGGGCGGATACAGGTGTGAAATGCAGTAACAGGGAAGAGTTCTAAAAATATGCGGAGGCAGGTACAAGATCTCAGATTCTACAATTACTGGAAACGTTTATATAAGTTGATCCCCAATAAGTCAGTCCACGTGGATACATTTTTACTTACTCAAGCGAACACATAATGTTGTCGACCCAAAGCATGGACGTATCACTCTCATACATATAGGATACCTGCTACACATTTCATACCCTCGTGCGAACCCGCCCCTATATATGTGTATATAATTGTCTGCATGTGTACTTGGACATTTAGATACATTTGGGTGTTTATTGATGTGATATGTGATAATATGCACAGACGTATGCGTTTATGAATATATAGTTACGCACGCATGCGTTTGTGGACATCTGTTCGGTGTACACACGCACAGTTGCAGACATAAACGGATTGATTTGTTCGCTTGGGTACGTAAACCAATTTTACACATGAATTAACTTATTTGGGAATCAACTCATATAAACGTTTCGAGAAATAGTAGAGTCTGGAATCTTGTACCCACCTCCACATATTTACATAACCCTTCCCGGTTACTGCATTTCACACACCTGTGTCCGCCATGTCAGTCGGTCATATCAAGTTAAGTCCAGTCGTTGCCTGACCAAGCTACGGAAAACAGGGAAGTGACTTATTTTCATTGTTTTTTTTTGGAGATTCTAGCATATTATCGGCATGTAGTTAAATTTATGTGTATATACTTATATATTTTGTATTGTTGTTTGTTGTTCCAGCTGAAGCCATTCTTGACCTGAACGTCGTTCTACTCTTGTTATGTTTCTAACCAACGTAAATCTGTTACCATACCACTTTTTTCGTTTTTTTTTTTACATTTTCATTAAATGCATTCCATATGCTATGCTACAGACACATTCTTGAAATCACCCGGAGGGACAAAGTGACAAACGTGGAGTTCATAACTCGCATAGGCCTCCCGAACATCTACACGCTGCTCAAATAACGTTGGTTACTCTGGCTTGTCCAATTACACCGCATGAAAAGGATGACCTCATACCAAAAAATATACTTTATGGAGAACTAGCAGATTGCAAAAGAACTAGGAGACGTCCACAACTTTGATTTATAGTCGTACGTAAACGTGACATGAAGACTCTGTGAACATAAACCCTGGAGCCTGGGATGCAGCAATTGCAGACCGCAATCTTTGGAAACACACACTAAATCTCCAACTCAAGCACGAAGCAGACAGACAGATTCATAGAAAAAAGAGAACACACAGAAAGAAAAGAACAAAATAACACTTCTCGTGGCGCTCGCTGCAAAATCCACAGTCAACAATGTCTGACAGTACTACTAGTTAAATTTGATTAGGGAGTATGGCTAAATTTGCTCAATAATTAGTCTAATAAAAATATTTCCTATATTAATTATATTTCTATACACCAAAGCGAGACTGGCTTATGCAATATCGTTACTTCATTTTAAACGAGTAAACAGATGAAGACATTCTAAGATTAATTAATGGGCTAAAACTAAGAATAGCAACATGTTGTATCTTTTCAATATTCCGGTATGGTGCAGAAATATGGACAGATAAGAAAACAGAACAGAAAATTGAAGCCTTTGAAATGTGGATTTATAGAAGAATAGGTAGAATTGAATGGAAAGAAATGAGAACAACTGCTGAAGTTTTAAAATAACTTAAAATTAATAGAGAACCAGTAAATACAATTAGAACAAGACAAATGACATTTTTGGGGGCATATTAAAAGACACAACAGCCTACTAAAAGTAATATCGGAAAGAAAAATACAGGGTAGCAGAGGCAGACCAAGACTAACATGGACGAGCAACATCAAAAGATTGACAAGGCAATCAACCTTCGATGCGGAGACGCACCGATGATAATCCGAAGGAGTGACGTGGACTCATGATTGCCAAGGTGCTGTGCTTTTACCACACCTCGGAAGGCAGTGATGATGTCCGCCTGATCCAATGGCTGACCGTCCTCAACGACAGCGCAGCTAGCCAACCTGTCCGCTCATTCATTTCGCCGTACTCCCGCATGCCCTGGGACGTAGACAAAGGTGATCTTACGTATTGACTTCTGCAATGACTCTAACCATTGCATGCGTACAAAGCCTGCCACCACTTTTTGCACTTGTCTGGCTGTGTAACAGCAGAAATGGGAACACAGGGAGGAGAACTGTTATTCAATTATATTTATTTGTTACAGGCTGCTTCCACACAGGCCATTAAACTGACTGAACCAATCGCAATGGCTATCGCTCATCACGTGATCTTCCAAACGCCCGTATCATTATATACAGTCATCAGCTTTCCATTGATTATTTGTGGATCTTTAATTTTTACTGGTAAGTTTGTCTTAAATTAGCTCGAATAACAGGTCTGTCCTTCATGATGAGATATATCAGAATGACTTAGTGTGTATGTCTACTATCGTATGTCGTTCTATGTCCACTCAGGGCTGAAAGGAGAAGAGGAGATGGAAGAAGAGCATGTGGTAGATGAGTTAGATGGACTGATTACATCAGAGAAATAACTCACAGCAATAGCAAATGACAATGTCTGAAGCTGCCAGATGGGCGAGAACTAGAAGGTGTAATCTACTTTGATGCCAGACGGGTTATACGAGGAAATGTAGAGAGCGAGAGCGAGAGAGAAAGAACGAAAGAATCGTAGGGGTGACAGCTTCATATGATGCATGTTTAGAGCGAGTTAAAAATGAACAATCGTTTACTGATAGTAAGATGAATGGCATATATGCTACGAAGATCTGCGATTGGAAAGAATCATATGTTCAAACACTTTCAAGCTGTTTCCTTGGAGCAACTAGAAGTAAGATGTTCCAATGTTTCCATTCATTATCATCAAGTACCATGCCTGCTGGCGTAGGTGATCATGTCTCTCCACAACTTTCGATCTCGACAGTTCTCTATCATTTCTGTTGTTGACCTTCTCCCAAGCCATTCTCTTATGCTGTCTGGTATTTTCTCTCTTCGCTTCCCTCTATCTCTTCGTCCCTCAATTTTTCCAGTTGTTACAATATATTCCAGCTGTTCCCTTCTCAAAAAGACCAATGAGGAAGTTCTCAAAGAGGCCAACACAAAAAGGGAGCTCTTAAAAAACATCAGAAAGAAGCAATCAACATTTTTCGGGCACATCATGAGAAGAGGAAAGTTGGAATACTTGGTTACAACTGGCAAAATAAAAGGAAAGAGAGATCGCGGACGACAAAGAGAGAAAATACTGGATAGCTTGTTGTCATGGCATTCAACAACAGAACTGATACGATGCACTGTAGATAGAAGATTGTGGAGGGACATGATTGCCTACGCAACCGGCAGGGTACATGATGATGATGATGATGTTCCCTTCTCATTACATGGCAAAAAAATGATGATTGTTTCTACCTGATATTGGAAATTAGCTCTCGTTTTGCTTTGGCCTCTTTCAGAACATTTTCATTACTTTTCTTAGCTATCCATGGTATTCTCAACATTCTTCTGTAAAACCACATTTCTACAGACTCCACTGATTTTCTCGTCTGTTGTCCTATTGTCCATGATTCACATCCATATGTTAAGACTGGCTCTACATAACATTTACGAACTCTTTTTCTTGTTTCTATTGTCAAAATTGGATTGCATAGTATCTTCCTCATTAAAAAAAAAAATCTGCTTTTGCCTCTTTTGTGCATCTTCGGTCTGAGGTTAACAAAGTTCCCAAATATTAAAATTCATTTACCTGTTTTAATATTGTTCCATTTGTTTTTATTTTGCACTGAGGTGATGTCTTTTTCTTTGTTGTTACCATTACTTCTGTCTTTTTGCTATTAAGGCTGAGTCCTTTATTTTTGTTTTCTTTCACTATAATGTCCAACATTTCTTGTAACTCATTTTCACTCTTAGCGATTAAGACTGTATCATCATCATACCTTAGATTATTTATATTATGATCTCTAATTGTTATTCCAGGCATGCCCCTATAACCATAACATATTAACCTATTTTTGATCCTTAAGACTATACACTACTATAGTTCGTTTAGAAATTCGTACCCTCAGAGTTGATCAATTATCTCGGATACTGTTTGATTAATTTCTGTAATTATTTTTCATTTTTTTCCACCGACCTTCAGATCTTACAACATTAAGTACAAAGGTAGTCTCAATTTTGCACAAATCGTTTTGTGTTATATAATTTTTTTTAAAGAAAATATCACACCGCGTTATCTAAACATTAGATTTTACTGTAAATTATGTTAATTTTCTAACAATGCAAGCCAAAGGCGTATCCGTATTACATTGAATAGTAATATAACCAACCCCTTTTATAGATTCCTTGCAAAAGTGCAAGTACAATAACACAGTTACCTTTTGCATAGTTATGAATTTACACTTTAAACACTTCATGGTTTTAAAAATCAAGTAGTCACTTCACAACAGCTTACAAATTATCACACATACAAGAATATTCATTAATAGTAAATAGTTTGTCAAAATACGCCTCTGGATCAATTTAACAAGAAACCAGAAATGAAATTACAAAACAAAACCTCGGAGTGGTGCTCGTCTTACAAGTTAAGCGTGCGAAACGGTGCTAGATTTGGCGGTGTGCATGTGAATGCACAAGAAAGAAAAGCATGTTATTTATACCTCAAATAAGCAAAAATCTTTCCTAAATGCATGACAGTAGGGCAAAAAATCAGACTGAAGGTCGGTGAAAAAAGAATTACAGAAATTCATCAAACAGTTTCCGAGATAATTATTAAACTCTGTGGGGACGAATTTGTGAACGAAATATAACAACGTATGCATCTGTTTTAGACCTTACATACCATACACTATCAACAACATATTAACATATTTTAGACCTCACATACCATACACTATCAACAACATATTAACATATTTTAGACCTCACATACCATACACTATCAACTAAATATTAACATATTTTAGACCTCACATACCATACACTATCAACTAAATATTAACATATTTTAGACCTCACATACCATACACTATCAACAACATATTAATATATTTTAGACCTCACATACCATACACTATCAACAACATATTAATATATTTTAGACCTCACATACCATACACTATCAACAACATATTAACATATTTTAGACCTCACATACCATACACTATCAACAACATATTAACATATTTTAGACCTCACATACCATACACTATCAACTAAATATTAATCTATTTTTGACCACACATACCATAAACTATCAACAACATATTAACATATTTTAGACCTCACATACCATACACTATCTACCATATATTAATATATTATAGATCTCACATACCATACACTATCAACAAAATATTAACCTATTTTTGACCTCACAAACCATAAACTATCAAAAACATATTAACATATTTTAGATCTCACATACCATACACTATCAACAACATATTAACATATTTTAGACCTCACATACCATACACTATCTACCATATATTAACATATTTTAGACCTCACATACCATACACTATCAACAACAAATTAACATATTTTAGACCTCACATACCATACACTATCTACCATATATTAACATATTTTAGACCTCACATACCATACACTATCTACCATATATTAACATATTTTAGACCTCACATACCATACACTATCAACAACATATTAACATAGTTTAGACCTCACAGGCCAAGTCCAAAACTTCCCTTTGTTAAGATCCTGTACAATTTGATCGTCTTATATATTTTTTTACATTGAACAACCACATTTCTATTGAACAGGTTACAGGTTAGACCAGTTTTCAGATTCTACCGGAATTGGTTTGGCATTTGCATCTAATGTTGTCCTGGCTGGGCGAAATATCGCGTTGAAAAAACTGCAACTTAGAGAGTCTTTTAATACAGGGATCGTGTTGAAACCTTTTCACAACATTTATAAGTCATTAGTAGCTCATGTTAGTCTATTGACACTATTATTTTACCTGGAAAAATGTGGCATAGTTCCTGGAAGTGTCACCATGTTGGCCGGATTGTCAATGGCGTCTGGAATATTCCATGTCGCTTATTCGTTTATATCTACCACCCTGGTCTTAAAGGTGAGTGTTTATGGTTCCTCTTATGACTTGCCCGTGACATGAAAACAGTTACTGGCCAACATTTGTGATGTATATCTCTTCCTAATATTTTCTGTACGATTGTATTGGTCTATCTCTCTTTGAGTTTACTCTTTATTCCACTAAATGCAAGTTCTTTAGATCGTCCCAACATAATCATTTGTTCCTTTCGTTTTCTTTATCGTATCATTAGAGTATGGTTTTAGTGATACATAAAGCACTAGTCACATGTTAATGTTGAAGGTTCAAAACCTGAAATATCAGACTGAATAAACTACACCACCTGACCTGAATGAATCCAATTTTAAGTGTTATTAGAAATCACATAGAAAGACTTAAATAATCAAAATTTGCATGGGGCGGTTTTAAAGAGCGAACCGACTCGGCTCATTCGATTAACGCGACATAATGTCATACTCTCATGTTCTCAGGGTGTAAACGGTTGGGAGAATGAAACACTCTCACAGAAGTATTATAATAACGAGCACGGCCTGGAAAACTACTTGTCATCCAACGCCAGCAATGGTCACTACTAAGATACAAATAAATTCAAACACTTGACGTGTGCTTTTGGTTTGAGATTAGCTTGACCCAGCCCACTTCATTACAGATAGTGACGACATGTACTAAAACTATATTTAAAAAATAAGAACAGAAAAAGTAAAATAAAGATGCAGATTAAGGGTTTAGGCAGCTCCACGTATTCATGTTCTTTTGGAGCCGAAGACGGCACATTGGGTGGAAGTCCATGTTCTCCACGATTTGCGATTTTGTTGCTAGTTCTTGTTCTTGGCTGTTTCTTAGTCTCATTGTTGAGCCTTCCTTAGTAATTGTTCTGCGTCTTTTTCTTGGTCTGGCTGGTTTTCTTTTAGCAGATTGTTTTCAAGTAAGTGCCTCATGGAGAAGTCTTTCATTGTCAAAATGTGACCGGTGTATTTCCAACGCCTTCTTATAAAGCTCGACACGAATTGATGTTTTGATTGGTGGGTGGGAGGGTGGATGGATGATAGGTGGATGGATGGTTGGTTGGATGGACGGATGGATGTTTGGACGGACGAATGAATGGTTGGATTAACGTATGGGTGGATTGATGGATGGATGGGTGGGTGGATGGATGGATGAGTGGATGGATGGGCGGATTAATGAAAGGATGGGTGGATGGATGGATGGGTTGGTGGATGGATGTATAGATGGGTGGATGAGTGGTTGGATGTATGGGTAGATGGATGTGTGCCTGGATGGATGGTTCAATGGATAGATGGACGGATGGATGGGTGGGTGGATGGGTGTATGGATGGATGGGTGGATAGTTGGATGGATTTGTGAATGGGTGGAAGGGTGGATAGATGGATGCATGGGTGCGTAGATGGACGAATGAACGGGTGGGTGGATGGACGAACAGGTGGAAGGATGGATGGACGATAGGTGGATGGATGGATTGGTGAGTGGGTGGATGTATGGATGAATTGATGTGTGGATTAATGGATAGATGGATGAGTGGGTGAAAAATTGGATGGGTGGATGGGTGGATGTATGAATGGATGGGTGGATGGGTGGATGTATGGATTTTTTTATATGTGGGTGGACGGATGAAATGGGGTTGGATGAGTGGATGTATGGATGTATGGACGGGTGGATGGATGGAAGGATGGATAGGCGGATGGATGGATGAGTGTATGGATGGGAGGATCGATGGATGATTGGATGGTTGGATTGAAGGATGGATCGATGGATGAGTGGATGGATGGAAGAATGGAAGAATGTATGGATGAATGAATGTATGGATGAATCTATGGAAGGATGAATGGGTGAGTGGGTGGATGAATGGTGGATCGGTGTATGGAAGGATGGATGGGTGGATGGATGGATGGATCGGCGTATGGAATGACGAATGGATGGATTGGTGGGTGGGTGTATGGATTGGTGGATGTACGGATGGACAGATGGATGGAAGGATGGATGGGAGGATGGGTGGAAGGATGGATGGATGGGTGGATGGAAGAATGATGGATAGGTGAATGGATGAATAGGTGTATGGATGGATTATTGGATCGATTGATGTTTGGTGGTTGGATGGATGGATGGTAGGTTGCATGGATGGACTGATGGGGGTATGGATGGATGTATGGGTGGGTGGGTGGATGGATGTGGGGGAGGATAGATGGATGGATGGGTAGGTGAATGGAAGAATGTGTGGTTGGATGGGTTGATGAGTGGTGGATGGATGGATTGATGAATGGATGGATGGATGGATTGGTGATTGGGTGGATAGATGGACAGCTGATTGGGTGGTTGGATGGTTGGTTGGATGGATGGATGGAAGGATGGATGGAAGGATAGTTTTGCAGGGTTCATCAAGTCAACGATGTCCTAAATATTAGATAAATGGATGAATGAATGGGTGGATTGATGGATGAGTGGATTGTTGGATGGATGAAAACATTGGTGGATGGATGAATAGGTGGATGGATGGAGGGGTGGATGGAGGGGTGGAAGGATGGATAGATGGATGGATGGAACGGTGAATGGATGGATTGATGGGCGGATTAATGGATGGATGGATGGGTAGATGGATGGATGGTTGGATGGATGGATGGATTTGTGAATGGATGGAGGGATGGATGGGTGGGTAAATGGATGGATGGGTGGAAATATGAATAGATGAGTGAATGGATGGAAAGTGGATGGATGGATGTATGGGTGGATGGATGGGTGCATGGATGGAAGAATGGACGGGTGGGTGGGTTGGTTGATGGATGGATGGGTTAGTGGATGGATGGGCGGATGTATGGATTGATGGACGGGCGGAGGGATGGGTCGATGGATAAATAGATGGATTGGCGGATGGATGGAAGGATGGATGGGTGGATGGATGAATGGATCGATGGGTGGGTGGATGTATGGATGTGTGGATGTGTGGATGGATGGTTGGAAGTTTGGATGGATGGATGGACGGTTGGGTCAATGGATAAAAGATGGATAGGTGATTGAATGGGTTGATGGATGGGTGGATCGATGGATGGTCGGATGGATGGATGATGGATGTTTGGATGGATGGATGGAAGAATGTATGGATGGATGGATAGGTAGATGGGTGGATGGATGTGTGGATCGATGGATGGACGGATGGGTGGGTGATTGGATGGAAATGTAGATGGGTGGATGAATGGATTTGTGGGTGGGAAGATGGATGTATGGGTGGATGAATGTATGTATGGGTGGTTGGATGGATGGTTGGATGAATGGATGGATGGTTTGGTTAGTGGGTGAATGGATGGATGGATGGGTGGATGGATGGGTGGATCGATGGATGATTGGATGGTTAGATTGAAGTATGGATGGATCGTTGGATGGATGCATAGTTGGAAGGATGGATGGATGTTTGGATGAATTGATGGGTGAGTGGGTGGATGGACGGACGGACGAGTGGTTGCATGGATATGTGGATGCATGGTTGGGTGGATGAATGGATGGATGAATGGATGGATGGGTGTATGGACGTATGGATATATGGGTGGATGGATGGATAAATGAATGTATGGAAGGATGGGTGGATGGATGTACGGATGGATGGATGGGTGGGGGGATGGAAGAAAGAGGATAGGTGGATGGATGAATGGGTGTATGGATGGATTGGTGGATCAATGTATGTTTGGATGTTTGGATGGATGGTATGTTGCATGGATGGATTATTGGATTGATGGATGGATGGATGAATGGTATGATGGGTTAGTGGATGGATGGAAGTTTTTGGTGGATGCATGAATGTATGGATGGATGGATGCGTGGATGAGTAGATGGATGGATGGGTGGATGAATGGGTGGCCGAGTGGGTGGATGGATTGACGTGGATATATGGATGGATGGGTGGATTGATGCGTTTACGGGTGTATGAAATGAGGGATGGATGGATTGGTAGGTCGATGGATGGAAGGTTGGATGGATGGAATGATGGATGGATGGTTGGATGGATGGGCGGATGGATGAAAGATGAATAGGTGGATGGATGGGTGGATGGATGATTGGATGGATGGATGGATGGTTGGATTGATGGATGGTAGGTTGGTTGGATGTATGGTTGGAATGATGGATGGATGTTTGGATGGATGAGTGGATGGATGGAAGAATGGATGGATGGATGGATGGAGAGTTAGTTGGGTGGATGGAGATGGATAGACAGATGGGTGGATGGATGGATGGGTGGAAGGATGGACAGGTGGATGGATGTGTGGGTGGTTGGGTGGTTGGATGGATAGGTGCATGGATGAGTGGATGGATGAATGGATAAATGTATGTATGGATGGATGAGTGAGTAGATTTATGGATGGGTGGATGGATGGATGGATGGGTGAGAGCGTAGATGAATGGATGAATGTATGGATGGATGGAGGGGTGAGTAGATGGATGGATGGATGGATGGATGGATGAAGGGAACGATGAGTGGTTGCATGGATGGATGAGTGGATGGATGGATGGGTGTATGTATGGAAGGATGGATGGGTAGATGGATGGATGGATGAGTGGATGGATGGATGGGTGTATGTATGGAAGGATGGATGGGTGGATGGATGGATGGATGAGTGGATGGATGAATGGGTGGATGGTTAGATGGATGAAATGTTGGATGAATAGATGGACGGGTGGATGGATTGTTGGATGGATGGTTGGGTAGAATGTTGGTTGTATGGAAGGATGAGTGGATAGATGAGTGGATGGATGGGTGAATGGATGGATGAGTGGATGGATAAATGGGTGGATGGATAGATGGATGGATGGATGAGTGGATGGTTGGATGGAATGATGGATGGGTGGTTGTATGAAAGGATGGATGGATGGATGGATGAGTGGATGGATGGATGGGTGGATGGTTGAATGGATGGATAGATGGACGGGTAGATGGATGGTTTAATGGATGAGTGGATGAGTGGATGGATAGATGGATGGATGGAATGATGGATGGGTGGTGGTATGAAAGGATGGATAGATTGATGGATGGATGTATGGATGTATGGATGTTTGGACGGAAGGATGGATGAAAGGATGGATGGATGGGTGGATGGATGGATGGATAGTTGGATGGAAGGATTGATGGATGTGTAGATGGATGAGTGGATGGATGCGTGGATGGATGGATGTGTGGATAGTTGGATGGTTGGGTGAGTGGGTGGATGGATGGATGAATGGATGAATGGATGGGTGGATGGGTGGATTATTGGATGGATAGATGGATGGATATGTGGAGGTGTGGATGTATGTGTGGATGGATGGCTGCATGAATCGATTAATGGATAGATGGGTTCGTGGGTCGGTGGATAGATGGCCTCGGTAGCTAAGTTGAGAAAACCACCCGACTAGACTAGCGACTTGGAAAACCCGTGTTCGATCCCCGCTGGAAGCAGTGTCAGTTGTACTCGTAATTGAAAAAAAATTAAACACCCCCCCCCCCCTTTACCTCTCTCGGTGGACCCAGCCGCTGGCAGAAATGGGTACCAGGGTAGTGCTCTGGATAGGTGAGGAATGCCGCCTCGCATCGTGAATTTCGATGTTTGAAGCGACATTATCCAGAAGTATTCGATCACTTCTGGATATAGGCGGCTTGAGCACATATGGTAGACAAAACTCGCGTGCTAAGACGCAGATTCAAGTCTCGTACTTTACATTTACCATTACCTTGAGCTGTATGGATAGATGGATGAAGGGAATGATTTAGGGCTAAATGGTAAGAGAAATGAAAAAAAAAAAAACATGGATGGGTACGTGGTTGATTTAGACTTGACGAGATCTTCAACTAAACGAAACTGTGAGCCCTTCTTCCCCCTCCACTGTTAACAAATTAACACCTAGAAGGTCACAGTTGAGTCCCAGAAACAAATTCTGAAATTTTTGTGAGGCCCCGTCTGATTGTGTGGCCCACTTATCTGTAGCATATTAAACTTAGTCTAAACGTTGCCCTGAACAGGATGAAGAGGGAAATAAGGGCAAAATGTGAACCAGTCCTATCTTGTAAAACACGAACTTGACCGGTACAGGTCTCCTAACAGACTGTCTAACTCTACACATTGACTTGTCTTTATAGTAAAAAAAAAAGTAAAGAGCCCCGTCACGCCAAGTGGCGTATGGGGATTATGGTGTTAGTGACTATACATTTTACAGACCTTCAACACTGATTTTTTGGGGTTAATGCGGTAGGGATTACGCTCGTGCGTTTACTTTCCCAGAAAAAAAATCCGGTACCCATTTAAGGCTGGGTGAACCCGGAATGTGATGAGAAGAGATACTAACCGAATAGCAAAGCAAGCCCTCATATGGGACGCAACAGGTAAGAGAAAAAGAGGAAGACCCAGGGAGACACTGAGAAGAACATTGATGCGAGAGACAAGAGCAGCAGGATTCGGCTCCCTCAATGAGATAGAGCTGCTTGCGCAGAACAGAGACAGATGGCGAGATTTGATAAAATATCTTTAAAAGAAATGAAAACTGCTAGAACAAAAATTCAGATAGGAGAAGGTGTATTTTGGTCTACGCCCTATGGGCCGGCTACGGCTCGAAAGGTCAATAGATAGATAGATAGAACCCGGAAGCCGTCGATTGGGATCAAATCCAACCTTTTGTCCTTTGTAGACCAGTTCACTAATCACTGAGCTATCGCGGCTCCCTGATTTGTCTTTATATTTACAGGTAATGAACGTGGTCAGTCACTCAATAGCGAACATCTTCAAACGATTTCTGGTTGTACTGATGCTCTCGTTGGTTGGCAACCGATACGTCTCTACAGCTAATTCGTTGGGTTTGGTCCTGGCATTGTGTGGACTTCTCATTTATAGTCAAGGAAAGACTCAGTCCCATGACATTGTCTCTCGCAAGTCTGTCAATAGTAAGTTTCTTTGATTTAAAACATTAATGATAATTTTTTGTCAATTAGATTTTGCAAATATTTCCAATGGGAGAAAAACTAATATTACAAAGAATACCTGCCACGAGTTTTAGAATGGTAAAGAATATTGTTTAGGTGATAATGTGAAATATTGTTTTGAATGTGTACATATTTTAGACATTTTGAAGTAAGTATTCGGCCTGTAACTGCTAATTTTTGCCAGAAAAAAAAGTTTAGCAGAAGTGGTTAACTTTTCTACCTTTGAGACCTAAAATAAATCTGGTAAGATTTAGAAGTGCCCTAAGTGTTGATCAACGTGGTGGAGTGTAGTTGAATATGCTCATGGCTAGGTGGGTGTTGGTGAGGTGGTGCTGGTGAGGTGGCTGGAGGTGAGGTGGATGTTGGTGAGATGGTGCTGGTGAGGTGGCTGGAGGTGAGATGGATGTTGGTGAGGTGGTGCTGGTGATGTGGGTGTTGGTGAGGTGGTGCTGGTGAGGTGGCTGGAGGTGAGGTGGATGTTGGTGAGGTGGTGCTGGTGAGGTGGCTGGAGGTGAGGTGGATGTTGGTGAGATGGTGCTGGTGAGGTGGCTGGAGGTGAGGTGGATGTTGGTGAGATGGTGCTGGTGAGGTGGCTGGAGGTGAGATGGATGTTGGTGAGGTGGTGCTGGTGATGTGGGTGTTGGTGAGGTGGTGCTGGTGATGTGGGTGTTGTGAGGTGGGTGTTGGTGAGGTGGGTGTTGGTGAGGTGGGTGTTGGTGAGGTGGGTGTTGGTGAGGTGGGTGTTGGTGAGGTGGGTGTTGGTGAGGTGGGTGTTGGTGAGGTGGGTGTTGGTGAGGTGGGTGTTGGTGAGGTGGTGCTGGTGAGGTGGGTGGTGGTAAGGTTAGGATACAGAAACAATGCTTGTCTGTCAGAACACATTTAACGACACTTCCGATGTTGAGCTATCGTCGCAAAGCCATAACTGCTAATAGCGGAAATCATTAGGTATGACCGCTGTTGTGAATGTCATTCAATAACCTTGTTGTGATTTATTATTCTATTGATATATTATCTGGTTCTGTCTCACCTAGAACTTCTAATTCCTCTATTGATATATTATCTGGTCCTGTCTCACCTAGAGCTTCTAAGTCCTCTATTGATATATTATCTGGTCCTGTCTCACCTAGAACTTCTAATTCCTCTATTGATATATTATCTGGTCCTGTCTCACCTAGAACTTATAATTCATCTATTGATATATTATCTGGTCCTGTCTCACCTAGAACTTCTAATTTCTCTATTGATATATTATCTGGTCCTGTCTCACCTAGAACTTATAATTCCTCTATTGATATATTATCTGGTCCTGTCTCACCTAGAACTTCTAAGTCCTCTATTGATATATTATCTGTTTATACCACTTTTCCTTTTTTTCATGTGTTTGAGGGCATCTACTACTTGAGCATAATGTATTGATGGTACTTCATAATTTATATTATCTTGTTCTGGTGTTAGTTGTGGTCTCTCGTCTCCATAAAAGTATTAGATTTATTCCGTCCATCTGTTCACAAATATTGTGTCTGCAGTGTCCAGCGACTGACGACTCAAGTTCTGTGTTGGTTGATAAATCTTCTTATACTCCCACTAAGTTTCTCGTTTCTGTCTGTGCCCATCTCTCCTCAACTCCCATCTCTTTCATCCATCCGAAGGAGTGACGTGGAATCATGGTTGTTGGAGACCTGTGACCTTCCCATTTCTCCAAGGACACCTATGATGACCACCCGATCCATTTGGCGACCGTCTTCAAAGATAGAACAGCTAGCCAACTCGTCCGCTTCCTCATTTCCCCACAATTACGCATCACCTGGGATGTAGACAAAGATAACGCTACGCATTTTTTACTTCTGCAATTGACTCTAACCATTGGATGAGTATAGAGCCCGCCTCCACTTTTCTTATAAATCTCATCGAATCACCTAGTATGGAAGCGTGGGTGTGGTCTTGTGACTCTAACTATTGGATGAGTATAGAGCCCGCCTCCACTTTTCTTATAAATCTCATCGAATCACCTAGTATGGAAGCGTTGGTGTGGTCTTGTGACTCTAACCATTGGACGAGTATAGAGCCCGCCTCCACTTTTCTTATAAATCTCATCGAATCACCTAGTATGCAGGCGTGGGTTTCGTCTTGTGACTCTAACCAGTTGAATGCCTTGGTCACTGCTATCACCCCTATCGTCATGCCACCCGTGGTCATGACATATGCACCACTGTCTTCCCTGACCATTTTGTCTGCCATTGATTCTGATACTGCTGGTTACTTTGTAATGGTCACAGCCAGAAATAAGAAATTTATGGCTATATTGATTCCATCTCTTGCTCCCTCTCTTACAACTGCTCTCTCTCTCTCTCTCTCTATCTCGTTCTCCCACTCTAGGAACTCCTATCCGACTCTCACAGCTATTGATTCCATCTCTTGCTCTCTCTCTCTCTCTTACAACTACTCTCTCTCTATCTTGTTCTCCCACTCTAGGAACTCCTGTCCCACTCTCACAGTTACTGATTACATCGCTAGCTCCCACTCTTACAAGTACCCTCTCTCTCGTTCTCCCACTCTAGGAACTCCTGTCCCACTCTCACTGCTATTGATTCCATCTCTTAGCTCCCTCTCTTACAACTACTCTCTCTCTCTCTCGTTCTCCCACTCTATCAACTCCTGTCCCACTCTCACAACTACTGATTCCAGCACTTGCTCCTTCAATCTCTACTTCTCTCTCAATCTCCCACTCTTAAAAGTATCTCCTAATCTTCCTGTTTCAAAATCAATCTTCACATAATATCTTATCTCATATAAACACTCTCAATCCCTCACTCTTGCAATTATCCCATCCCCCAATTTTAATCCTAATATATCTAGCATAGCTTCTCTCTCAAATTCCCTGTCAGTCAACTTCTCTCATTCTCTCTCTCTCTCTCTCTCTCTCTCTCTCTCTCTCTCTCAAACACATACATTTGCTCTTCCCATCTATCGCTTCCTCTCTTACAACCACTCTCTTAAACTTCTACTATCACAACTACTGTCTACGTATCCTACTCGCTCTATCACAATATATGTAACTCACCCACACTCTTCTAACTTCTGACCCACCCTCTCACTCTTTCACCAACACTCTCAATTTTCTTTTTTTTTTTTAAGAAATCGCCAACCGAGAGCCAAACAGAAGGAAGCTCACAATTGCTGCTACTTTTCTTGCTCTAGCATCGCTTGTTACGATATATTCAATTGGACAGTTATACCTACCTTCAGAAAAGCGTCCAGCAAAATATAACAAAGAAAATTATGGCGACATGAGTCTACGTCACATCTATAAACCAGAGACCATCGACTTCTCCCACTTACAAACGTCAGAAAGAAACCCTAAGATTCGAGAATTTCTCTCATGGCGTCTAGTTGACCATCCCGAAGACACAGATATGAGATCTCAAACTCTAACTAAAAGTGAAGAAATAGTAGAAGAAGCCCAACGGATCATGATTAATCTTCTTGAAGATCTTCTTGGAAAGGCCAAACATGTCATGCTTTTAGAAATCGCCACGTATGAGAATAAAGGTGATCCGGCCATTGCTGTTGGCGAGATTTTGTTGCTGAGAAAAATGAATATAAGCATCGTCTTCTACTGCGACACGTTTTCCTGTACGAACAAAACCTTAAGTCAAGCTTTGGAAGTGAATAAGAAATATGGTAAAGATGAACTGGTAATTCTGTTGCAGGGTGGTGGAAATTTGGTTGGGTATAGATACGTAGACAGCATACGTGAAAACATTATTCAGACTTTTCCAGACAGAAGGATCATTCTCTTCTCTCAGAGTATTTGGTTTACTTCGAAGAGACAAGATGACATGAACTACTGCAGACGTATCTATTCCAATCACAGTAATTTGGTTATGTTCTTAAGGGACAGACAGTCTCTAGAGATAGCCAAAGAAAATTTTAAAGGAGTGAAATTAATTTTAGCACCGGACTTGGCTTTTGGTATTGGGATGATACCTCGACAGATGCCGCCAATATATGATATTGTTTGGTTGAGACGAAGTGACAGAGAGTCTTCCAGTTATGCCCTACCAGATATTCCGTCACATATTTCTGTGGATATTAGAGACTGGAGGACATGGAAATCTAATAAAGGGCAAACAGCGATGGAGCATGCATTTCTGATTACGTCAGAGGGATTTCAATTTCTACAAAGAGGGCGGATTGTGGTGACAGATCGTCTTCACGGGCATATCTTGTCCACGTTGATGGACATTCCTCATGTCCTGATCGACAACCCACCGCATTTAAAATTATCCTCCTTTGATAAATCTTGGACAATGAGCCTCAATAACACGATCATCGTCAACAATGGCACACTCGCTCTAGAGGCAGCTATGGAACTCTTAAACCGTTACCACAGTTCTTTACCTCCAGTCGGACCTAGGGATATGTATGTGCTACAGAATCTGACTATATCGTAGAAATAAAACAAATTCATTAATGCTCATTTTTTTTAGAGACACTGATAATTTTTCTTATAGTAAGTAACGACAAGAACAAAGGAGAGAAAATAAAAAAATTGTCAAAGAACACCAGAATAGGTCGGAATAAGTGCTAAGATATACATAATGGTAAATAAATAATGGTAGATATGAAGAGAAGACTATAGTCCTATTAGAATACCACTGAAAAGGCTGGCAGAGAGAATAGATATGTTATAGATTAGTAAAAAAAATTGGAAGTGTGACAAAGGCTCTGACATAAGAGATGATTTTAGTAAATTAGGTTGGGGAATTACGCCTTAAAACATTATGTGGCCCAATATAATTTGTCAGTGATATTGATTAAAGGGAAGAGAACGTATATTATTGAGACACTACAGATGTGCTAAAGATATGGCAAAACAAATGCCTTTACCAAAATAATTTGTCAGTGATATTAACCTGATTGATGTATTGCAAACAAAGAGGGAAGAATGCTAACTGACAACAAAGATATAATAGATTGATGGCAGGAATATATAACATAATTATTTCATGACGAAAGGGACAAAAAGCCAGACATAAAATGTACATACAACTATAAAATCCTGAAATCTGAAGTAGAAAAAGCTATAAAAACAATGAAAAAGGGAAAGGCAGCAGGACCTGACAATATACCGATAGAGATGATACAGGCTCTAGAAGATTTTGTATTGAAGTGATCACAGGCATGTGGAATGATATATACCACACAGGATACATACCAAAAGAACTAAAAACATCAACTTTTATTGCATTGCCTAAAAGGAATGGTGCAGTTGAATGCAGTGATTTTAGAACAATAAGCCTCATGAGCCATGGTAACAAAAAATAAATTTAAAATGTTATATAGGGAAGGATTCAGAATAAAATGAATACTGAATTAGATGAGCAACAATTTGGATTCAGGAAAAACAGTGGCACAAAAGAAGCCATATTCAGCATAAGAACATTGATTGAAAAGTACATAGAAGTAAACAAACCAATATATGCCTGCTTCATAGACTACACCAAAGCTTTAGATAGAATACACCATGAGCAACTTATAGACTGCCTAAATGATATAAATCTAGACGACACAGACATACGCCTAATATATAATTTGTACAGGGAGCAAACAGCAATAATAAAATATAACAAGGAAAACTCTACACCCATGGATATAAAAATAGGAGTAAGGCAAGGATGCATCCTATCTCCAAGCTTGTTCAATCTATACACTGAGCAAATCTTTAAAAACATATTAGAGATGCCAGGCCTGATAAACATAACAAGCAAAAAATATGGGCTAGATATGAACATCAAAAAGACTAAAACTATTATCATAAACAAAGAAAATTCTCAAGACCTACAATTAAATGTCACAGTTGAAGGAATACATCTGGAGACAGTTCAGAGCTAACTACCTGGGCATACTATAACCAATGATGGAAAATGTAAAATTGAAATAAACAAAAGAATAGGTATGGCAAAAAGTGATGTAAATGCCATGAAAAATATAAGCTAATAATAGCAAAATGTTACATCTTGTCAATATTCCTGTATGGTGCAGAAACATGGACATTCGACAAAAAATCAGAACACAAAAATGAAGCCTTTGAAATGTGGATTTATAGAAGAATAGGTAGAATTGGATGGATAGAAAAGAAAACAAACTATGAAGTTTTAAAACAACTGAAAATAAAAAGAGAACTACTAAATACAATTAAGACAAGACAAATGAATTTTTGGGGGCACGTTAAAAAGCACAACAGCCTACTAAAAGTAATATTGGAAAGGAAAATACAAGGTAAAAGATGCAGAGGCATACCAAGACTAACATGGACGAGTGACATTAAAAGATGGACAAGTCAATCTATGACAACCTGCATAATCAAAGCAAGAAACAGAGTGGAATGGCGATCTATGGTAGCCAACCTTCGTTGCGGAGACGGCACTTGATGGTGATGATGCTGATTAACCACACTGCCGAGAATTTTATATTATTGAGACACTACAGGTGTGTTAAACATATGACAACACTAATGACTGTTCCCATATCATTTGTCAGTGATGTTGTTCACCGTGCAAGAAATGTGTATTATTGGAATCGACATACATTAGAGAAGAGTCATTACCTGATAGATAGAAGATTATATTTAAAGACAATGCGAGAGGTATTAGATTAATTATCGAGTACAGACACGAATTTGAAGTGAGATAAGGACAGACATTGTTTAATGGGGTTGATTTGTATTGACCTGCAGACCTGTGCCTCGAGAACACCGGGTTGTTGGGTTGATCTGCAGACCTATGCCTCGAGAACACCGGGTTGTTGGGTTGATCTGCAGACCTATGCCTTGAGAACACCGGGTTTTTGGGTTGATTTGCAGACCTGTGCCTCGAGAACACCGGGTTGTTAGGTTGATTTGTGTTGACCTGCAGACCTGTGCCTCGAGAACACCGGGTTGTTGGGTTGATCTGCAGACCTATGCCTCGAGAACACCGGGTTGTTGGGTTGATCTGCAAACCTGTGCCTCGAGAACACCGGGTTGTTGGGTTGATCTGCAGACCTGTGCCTCGAGAACACCGGGTTGTTAGGTTGATTTGTGTTGACCTGCAGACCTGTGCCTCGAGAACACCGGGTGGTTAGGTTGATTTGTGTTGACCTGCAGACCTATTCCCAGAGATCACCGGGTGGTTAGGTTAATTTGTGTTGACCTGCAGACCTGTGCCTCGAGAACACCGGGTTGTTGGGTTGTTCTGCAGCCATGTGCCTCGAGAACACCGGGTTATTGGGTTGATCTGCAGACATGTGCCTCGAGAACACCGGGTTGTTGGGTTGATCTGCAGACCTGTTCCCCGAGAACACCGGGTTGTTAGGTTGATTTGTGTTGATCTGCAGACTTGTGCCTCGAGAACACCGGGTTGTTGTGTTGATCTGTAGACCTGTGCCTCGAGAACACCGGGTTGTTGGGTTGATTTGTGTTGACCTGCAGGCCTGTGCCTCGAGAACACCGGGTTACTAAAGCTGATTTGTGTTGGAGACAAGTAATAATAAATGAATATTATTATAGAAGGAGACGTCAGCGGCGATAATTCAGCAAATCATAGGAGGAGGAACAGCAGAAGAGAGGAAGAAATAAATGAAATACTATTTGCAGACGACCAAGTTCTGATACATGAAACAACTGAGGACCTACAAGAACATATCAACAGGCTAAATAACACTTGTAAACAACACAACATGAAGATCAACTTAAACAAAACCGAAGTAATGGCAATAGCGAGAAAGAAAGAAAAACTAAACATCATAATAGATAATACATCTTTGAAGCAAGTTGACAATTGTAAATATCTGGGTAGCACGTTAACACAAGACAATAACCAAGAGACCGAGATAGATATAAGGTGTAACAAAGCATGCCAAGTTATAGGCCAAGTATCAACACTATTGAAAAACAAAGCAATAACTACGGAAGCAAAAAGGGCAATATACAAATCAAATTTTCTACCAACTCTGTGCTATTAGTGCTAGAATTGGACGCTGGACTCTAGAACAATAAGAAAGATAACGACCACCGAAATGAAATGTGTCAGAAGAATGATAGGAAACAGCTTAAGGGACAGAGTAAGAAACACTGACAGATAAATTGGTTCGGCCACATAACAAGACAAAAAGAACTAACAATGACTCAAAGAGCCATAAACAAACGCTACGAAAACGCCAGATTAAGAGGAAGACCGAGAAAGAGATGGATAAAGGGAATACTAGAGTCACTAGGAGGAATACCATCAGAAGAGGCCAACAGAAGAGCAAAGAATCGCAGGTTGTATCTCCCCTCGACGCCAACGGCAGCAGAGGAAGGATATAAGAGAAGAAGAAATAGTAGGAGGAAGTATGTTTAAAACACTTGAAAAAAAAGAACAATATCTAGCGTTCGGCTTCTCGTGGCAAGGCGCTGTACCAAGGAGTACGGGTTTGATCCTGCCTCAGACCATATATTGTTCTTTGTTTTTTTCCTCTTGTTGATTATTTGTCGTTTTTCCGATGGCTGTAAACATAATTCCTCCTCATATGATTCCTTGATTTGTTTTGACCTGTAGACCTGTGCCTCGAGAACACCGGGCTGCTGTGTTGATTTTAAGTTTTATAAACTGATAAAAGTAATAACTGGTAAATAAAGCCATGTTTTTCATTGGAGTCGCATTGTGCGAGTGCACACACACGGTGTCTCTTTAAATGTGTATATCACAATTAGCCTAGGTCATAATATGTAAAGAAAACAGGAGTGTACGGCTTAATCGAAATCAAATGGAAATAACAGAAGATAAGTAATTGAAAACAAAATAAATGTATCACCCCATGACTAGTATAGATAGACAAACAGATTCAATCATTAGCGATAACGATATTAGACGAGAATTGTATTAATTTACGACCTCGGGACTACTACATAAAGGACAGAATTGGGAGTGAGTTATAAAGAGAATGATAGTATAAAATGTATCATCATGAGGTCGTATGTCCCTTGTATAAATTGTCATTCTCTACAGCCAGACTGAGAGAAGCCATGTCTCTAGCCAGATCTTCCACTTCTTCTGTTGTCATGTGTCAAGGTCTCCTTGATGTCGTGAAACCACCATCTCCTTAATCTGTTTATAATGTCTCGCCCAAAATATCTTATGCAACAAATCTATGTCAATATAAATGAGAAAGAGAGTTCATCGGTGCTATATAGAACTAATTCTGACCTATGGAAGCGAATCATGGACAGTAGACAAACAAATGAAAAGACGATTAGAGGCCACAGAGATGGGATTTCTCAGAAGAATGTTGAAAGTTCCCTGGACAGATAAAATGACCAATGAGGAAGTTCTCAAAGAGGCCAACACAAAAAGGCAGCTCCTAAAAAACATCAGAAAGAAACAATCAACATTTTTCGGGCATATCATGAGAAGAGGAAAATTGGAATACTTGGTTACAACTGGCACAATAAAAGGAAAGAGAGATCGCGGACGACAAAGAGAGAAAATACTGGATAGCTTTGTGTCATGGCATGGAAAACAGTCAACAACAGAACAGATACGATGCACTGTAGATAGAAGATTGTGGAAGGGCATGATCGCCTACGCCAACCGGTATGGCACATGATGAAAGTCTCGCCCACTAACCATGCCTTCCATTATTGCTCTCTCCAACCCACTGTACCTTGATTTGACTAAAGCATTTTAATTTATTCTGTAGAATGATATTTATATGCCAGTTCCTTTTTATGTTTAAATCATTCAATATATTTTCATTGCTCATTTTTCAATATTCTTATACATTTCTTTGTAGAATTTTGTTTCGAATAAAATAAAATATATGAGACATGAAAACATTATGTTTGATGCTAATTTTACAGATGAAAATATTTTTGCGATGTTCATCATTGTCCACCATCGAGGTAGAGTTTCATCATCAGCTTGTGCCATACCGGTTGGCATAGGCGATCATGTCCCTCCACAATCTTCTATCTACAGTGCATCGTATCAGTTCTGTTGTTCACTGTTTTCCATGCCATGACTCCAAGCTATCCAGTATTTTATCTCTTTGTCGCCCGCGATCTCTCTTTCCTTTTATTTTGCCAGTTGTAACCAAGTATTCCAACTTTCCTCTTCGCATGATGTGCCAGAAAAATGTTGATTGTTTCTATCTGATGTTTTTTTAGTACCTGCCTTTTTGTGTTGGCCTCTTTAAGAACTTCCTCATTGGTCTTTTTAGCTGTCCAGGGAACTTTCAACATTCTTCTGAGAAATCCCATCTCTGTGGCCTTTAATCGTCTTTTCATTTGTTTGTCTACTGTCCATGATTCGCTTCCATAGGTCAGAATTGGTTCTATATAGCACCGATGAACTCTCTTTCTCATTTTTATTGACATAGATTTATTGCACAAGATATTTTTCATTTTCCGAAATGCCATTTAGGCCTGAGCTATTCTGCTTTTTATTTCTGTGGTGAATTTCCCATCTGATGTTATTATTGTGCCCAAGTATTTGAAACGTTGCACTTGTTTCAGATTTGTCTCGTTTATTTTTTTACTGCATGATGGTGGTGATTGTTTCTTCGATATAACCATTACTTCTGTTTTCTTACTATTCAGACTGAGACCTTTCTTGTTGCTTTCTTTTACTATTATGTCTATCATTTCTTGTAGGTAAAGTTTATACACATTAAAATATTCAACTCCAATGTTAAGTCATTGTTATTACATGGCTGTGAAACATGCAGAACAACAAAAATAACAATCATGAAGATACAAACATTCATTAATGATTTCTTACGCAGAATAAAAGGATGGAAATGACAGGACAAAATCCCTAACACAGAATTATGAAAAAGTACAAGTCAAATACCAGTGGATAAAGAGATCCAGCGAAGACTATGGCGCTGGGTAGGACACACACTACGGAAGCCAAGTGAAAGTATTACACAACAAGCCCTTTTTTGGAACCCCCAAGTAAAAATACAAAGCGGAAGCTGGCTCAAGGGCTTGCGTGGCTTTGCTGACAAGTATTGTGTTCTCCAGACTTCAGTCAGGAAAAACCATACAGCACACACGTATACATGTATTTAAAACCAAAAAATTATTACTATTCAACTATTATTTTTTTGGGTTTTAAATACACATCTCTGTGTGTTGTATATTTGTTTCTGAGGAAGGCCTTTATGGCCGAAACGTTGTTCTAATCTTTGTCGCCCACTTATTACGTAAAACATTAACCACACAGCTGTTTTCTAATTTTGTTCTATGTATTTTTTTTCATTTCTACATTGTGGGTTCAAATCTCGGTTGGTTGGGATTTTTAGTTTTGTATTTCTTTTTGCGGCAACCACCCTGGTCTCAGCAGCGAGGCCCGGCTTGAAACCTCATTTACTCATCGACGGAAAAATAAAAGTATCTCCGAATTCGGAGTTATCTGCCTGTACGGCGAGGGAACCCTGTGCACACGACTGCCAGGAAAAAATGGATTAACACGCAAAATTCAGTTCCTAGTCTCTAGGGACTTCGTCAGAGGTAAAAGCTGGCGAACGAGAAAGAAAAACAAAATTTCTCCATATGTGAGGCTGCTTTCACAACTTTCTATCGTCTCACGTGTTTTTTTTTTCTTTTACCTATTTTGCTATCAAGATACTCTATGACAATGTTCAACATTTATTCTCTTTAGTTAGGTGTTTCACACAATATCCTCACTGCAAATAAAAAAAAAAAACAAATCCCGTGCTTTTTAAATGTCTCATCGTGTATAGATTGATGACCTCAGTTGTTGTTGGTCAACTGGTAGTCTTTGTTTCCCCGTCTCTGCTGTCCTGACTTTTGAAAGTTTGCGTTAGTTCGACGGGGGGTTATTTTCTGATGATCAGATTGCCTCCCGCTGTAAAGTTTTGTTATTGGGTTTTCTGCCAGAGATAATCTGTTTGCTTATGATTAAGTTACAGAAATTAAATATTGATTGCTTAGTAATGATATCATCATCAAGTACCTGGCCTGCTGGCGTAGGTGATCATGTCTTCTCACAACTTTCGATCACGAGTTATCTATTATTTCTGTTGTTGACCTTCTGCCAAGTCATTCTCTTAAGCTGTCTGGTATCTATTCTCTTTGCTTCCCTCTATCTCTTAGTCCTTCAATTTTCCCAGTTATTGCAATATGTTCCCGCTGTTCTCTTCTTATTACATGGCCAAAAAATGATGATTGTTTCTTCCTAATATTTGAAATTAGCTCTCCTTTTGCTTTGGCCTCTTTCAGAACATTTTCATTACTCTTCTTAGTTGTCCATGGTACTCTCAACATTCTTCTGTAAAACCACATTTCTACAGACTCCAGTGATTTTCTTGTTTGTTGTCCTATTGTCCATGATTCACATCTATATGTTAAGACTGGATTTACATAACATTTAAGAACTCTTTTTCTTGTTTCTATTGTCAAAAATGGATTGTATAGTATCTTCTTCATTTTCTGGAAAGCTGCTTTTGCCTGAGCCATTCAGCATCTCACCTCTTTTGTACATCTTCCGTCTGAGGTTAACAAAGTTCCCAAATATTTAAATTCATTTACCTGTTTTAATATTGTTCCACTTGTCTTTATTTTGCACTGAGGTGATGTCTTTTTCTTTGTTGTTACCATTACTTCTATCTTTGTGCTATTAAGGCTGAGTCCTTTATTTTTGCTTTTGTTCACTATAATGTCCAACATTTCGTGTAACTCATTTTCACTCTTAGCGATTAAGACTGTATCATCAGCATACCTTAGATTATTTATATTATGACCTCCAATTGTTATTCCAGGCATGCCCCTTATGGATCTAAAAATAATCTCACTATAAATATTAAACAAATCTGGTGACAGCACACAACCTTGTCTAACACCCTGTTTTATTTGTTGAAACATTCCCAATTGATTTCCAGTTCTTATGGCCGATGAAGTCTCACGCAGAATAATAAAAAAACGAGACATTATTTGTCTTTAAGTAACCTGGCATTTCTAGGTTGTAGGCTTATGATATTGTTGCTAATGTCAAGTGACATCTCCATAGTTACGGCTGTTTGACGTACATCTTCTGCGTCATACACTTCCTAATTGTATTTTTGCTGTATTTATACAAACATCTATATTCTGAACTTCGGAACGCTTCAAAGAGGAGCCGAGAGGCGGGTAGTGCGTTTTGGGGAATGCACTGTCTCCATAGGATTGGCCCAGACATAGGAAGCAAACAGAAATGTCAGTTCCATCATCGTTAGGAAACAGCAGAAGGAAAACACCATCTCTCATACTCAGCACATGGAACGTTAGAACCATGTGTCTTGGATTAAATAACACCAACCTCACGAGAAAACATAAGGAAAACAGCCCTCATCGACATGGAGCTGCAGAGACCACATGTTGATATTGCAGCCCTTGATGAAACAAGGCTTGCAGATTGTGGTTCAGTCAGGGGAAAAAATTTGACCTTTTTCTAGCATGGGCTAAAACCTGAGCAGCCTCGCCTACTCCAGATGGTACATCAAAACACATAATAACAAATGCTCCAAGTTATCTTGGATTCAACCCCTAAAGCAGAACAACTTTACGTACTGGACGATCTAAATCCACGCATTGGATCTGATCAACATTCATGGCCATCATGGTATTGGCAAAATGAATGAAAATGGTCAGAGACTTCTAGAATGTTGTTCCCTTAACAACCTGCATGCCACCAACACCGTTTTCAGCGTCAAGAACCGACAAAAAGCAACATGGCGCCACGCAAGATCCGGTCATTGGCAGCAGCTGGACTTTATCCTAGTTCACAGACAACGCTTAGATAATGCTAGAGTAAGCAGAACATACCATAGCACAGACTGTGACACAGACAACACTTAGATAATGTTAGAGTAAGCAGAGCATACCATAGCACAGACTGTGACACAGACAACACTTAGATAATGTTAGAGTAAGCAGAGCATACCATAGCGCAGACTGTGACACCGACAACACTTAGATAATGTTAGAGTAAGCAGAACATACCATAGCGCAGACTGTGACACCGACAACACTTAGATAATGCTAGAGTAAGCAGAACATACCATAGCGCAGACTGTGACACAGACAACACTTAGATAATGTTAGAGTAAGCAGAGCATACCATAGCGCAGACTGTGACACAGACAACACTTAGATAATGTTAGAGTAAGCAGAACATACCATAGCGCAGACTGTGACACCGACAACACTTAGATAATGCTAGAGTAAGCAGAACATACCATAGCGCAGACTGTGACACATACAACACTTAGATAATGCTAGAGTAAGCAGAGCATACCATAGCGCAGACTGTGACACAGACAACACTTAGATAATGCTAGAGTAAGCAGAACATACCATAGCACAGACTGTGACACAGACAACATTTAAATAATGATAGAGTAACCAGAACATACCATTGCGCAGACTGTGACACAGACAACACTTAGATAATGTTAGAGTAAGCAGAGCATACCATAGCACAGACTGTGACACAGACAACACTTAGATAATGTTAGAGTAAGCAGAGCATACCATAGCGCAGACTGTGACACATACAACACTTAGATAATGCTAGAGTAAGCAGAGCATACCATAGCGCAGACTGTGACACAGACAACACTTAGATAATGCTAGAGTAAGCAGAACATACCATAGCACAGACTGTGACACAGACAACATTTAAATAATGATAGAGTAACCAGAACATACCATAGCGCAGACTGTGACACAGACAACACTTAGATAATGCTAGAGTAAGCAGAGCATACCATAGCACGGACTGTGACACAGACAACACTTAGATAATGCTAGAGTAAGCAGAACATACCATAGCACAGACTGTGACACATACAACACTTAGATAATGTTAGAGTAAGCAGAACATACCATAGCACAGACTGTGACACAGACAACACTTAGATAATGCTAGAGTAAGAAGAACATACCATAGCACAGACTGTGACACAGACAACACTTAGATAATGCTAGAGTAAGAAGAACATACCATAGCGCAGACTGTGACACAGACCATGCACTTGTCATTAGCAAAGTGAAGGCAACCACCAGCAGGTTTTACAAATCTAGAGAACCATCCAGACCTAGGATCAATATCGCTGCAACTAAATTATCTGTCAACCAAGTCCTGTTCAATAATGTCTTCCAGAAATGCATGGAGAAAGCAGAAGACCTAGACAATGTTGATGATTCACGGAACCGGCTAAAATCTCACATCATTGACTGTGCAATCTCTTCTTTTAATAAAGAGCAACATGCCACCAATCGGATGGGTTAAAGAAAACTCGATGAAACACATGCCACTTGTAGAGAGGAAGAAAAAGAAGGCTTTCCTAGCCTTGAAGAACTACCCATGCCAGAACACAAAAGACAAATTCAAAAAAGCAAGAGCAGAAGTACAATGGGAACCAAGGAGATGTGCGAATGATGTCCAATCTGTGCTCTACGATCCAGAAAGCTGCTGAGCTGGGTGATTCACGAACTATGTATAACAATAGTAAGATTTCTCTAGGTCCAAACATCTCAAAAACTGCTCCCTCAAAAGACACAAACGGTGAGCCTATCACTGACAAAACTAAACAGCTAGAAAGATGGGTCGAACATGACTCAAGTCTATATTCTGTAGACAAACCAGCAAGCCCACTCCTAGACCAGCTGGTCCCAAAATAATCAGTGCTGACTGAACTGGACATTGAACCTGCCGAGAAAGAACTTCATGATGTCATTCGCGACCTCTCAAGTGGAAAAACTTCTGGTAATGATAAAATTATTACGACATAAGAGTTCTTAAATGCTATGTAGAGCCAGTCTTAACATATGGACGTGAATCATGGACAATAGGACAACCGACAAAAAAATCACTGGAATCTGTAGAAATGTGGTTTTACAGAAGTATGTTGAGAATACCATGGACAGCTAACAAGAGTAATGAAAACGTTCTGAAAGAGGCCAAAGCAAAAAGAGAGGTAATTTACAATATTAGGAAGAACCAATCATCATTTTTTTGGCCATGTAATGAAAATAGAAGCGCTGGAATATATTGTAACAACTGGGAAAATTGAGGGACGAAGAGATAGAGGGAAGCAAGGATAAAAAATACGAGATGCAGCACTGATTGCTCACGAATAATCCGTTCTGCAGTCAATGATTGATAATCTAGCTAGATCATGTGATTTATTCTCCCTGTCAATAAGCATACAGAAGAGTGGTGCTTCAACAAGATGTAGCCAGTACCGCAGTTATATCATTAATTAACACACCCCCCCTTGAACCTGTGAGAAAGGTCCCCTATCTCGGTTCTATGGTCACAACAATTGTCTCCCTTGGAGAAAAAATAAATTTCCGAATCGGAATGGCAGCTTCTGCATTTGGTAAACTTAAAGATAGAGCATGGGCCAACACCAATTTAACATTCAGGACTAAGATTCAAATTTACCAAAGTTGTGTGCTTAGTACACTTCTGTACAGGTGAGAAACTTGGAATACCTATGACCATTTGGTGATCAGTTCTTCCATAGAGAATGTTTATGCAGGCTAACACTCTAGTCCCACATAGCTCACCTTTTACACACATACTCAAGATCGTACCCTTCATTGATATCATCCCACTTCTTATGTATTATACTTCGTTAAGGTCCTAATTCGGATGTGTAGGGCACAAATGCGCAATAATCACAGTTATACCATAACGTCACGCATACACGCCCACTTCACGTCATTTTAAACACAGATAACAAAAGTCATCAAACACAAGCAATCTAACACAGCTTTTGTGTTTCTTTATCATTGTTATATTCATATTTATTTGTAATAATAATTGACATAAAACACATATAATAACACAGAGAGAGAGAGAGAGAGAGAGAGAGAGAGAGAGAGAGAGAGAGACAGACAGATTAAACAAAATACGGAGCACTTATGAAAATTATAAAAAATCTATAACAACAAATTTCAAGAACACACTGACGCTCATCTACAGAAACACTTATTTGAACTAAAAACAAATCCACGACATGGGTTTTCCCTGTGACTTGTTCTCATTTAGATAGCAACAGACTTGGTGATGAGAATCGCAACAGACTTGGTGATGAGAATTGCAACAGACTTGGTGATGAGGATCGCAACAGACTTGGTGATGAGAATTGCAACAGACTTGGTGATGAGAATCGCAACAGACTTGGTGATGAGGATCGCAACAGACTTGGTGATGAGAATTGCAACAGACTTGGTGATGAGGATCGCAACAGACTTGGTGATGAGAATTGCAACAGACTTGGTGATGAGAATCGCAACAGACTTGGTGATGAGGATCGCAACAGACTTGGTGATGAGAATCGCAACAGACTTGGTGATGAGGATCGCAACAGACTTGGTGATGAGAATTGCAACAGACTTGGTGATGAGAATTGCAAATGACTTGGTGATGAGAATTGCAACAGACTTGGTGATGAGAATTGCAACAGACTTGGTGATGAGAATTGCAACAGAATACTTAAAAAGGGGGAAACACTGGGTAATTTTTTAAGTGTTGGAAAACATCAAATGATCAATATGTGCTATACCTGTTGTCGTAGGCTGTCATGTCCTTCCACAATCTTCTATCCACAGTGCATCGTATCAGTTCTGTTGTTGACTGCTTTCCATGCCAAGCTACCAAGTCATCTAGTATTTTCTCTCTTTGTCGTCCGCGATCTCTCTTTCCTTTTATTTTGCCAGTTGTAACGAAGTGTTCCAATTTTCCCCTTCTCATGATGTGCCCGAAAAATGTTTATTGTTTCTTTCTGATGTTTTTAGGACATCCCTTTTTTGTTTTGGCTCTTTGAGAACTTCCTCATTGGTCTTTTTAGCTCTCCAGGGAACTTCCAACATTCTTCTGAGAAATCCCATCTCTGTGGCTTCTAATCGTCTTTTCATTTCTTTGTCTACTGTCCATGATTCGCTTCCATAGGTCAGAATTTTGTTCTATATAGCATCGATGAACTCTCTTTCTCATTTCTATTGACATAGATTTGTTGCATAATATATTTTCCATTTTCTGAAATGCTATTTTGGCCTGTGCTATTCTGCATTTTATTTGTGTGGTCCATCTTCCATCTGAAGTTATTATTGTGCCCAAGTATTTCAGATGTTGCACTTGTTTCAAATTTGTCCAGTTTATTTTTATGCTGCATCCTGCTAATGATTTTTTCTTCGATATGACATTTACATCTATTTTCTTACTATTCAGACTGAGACTTTTCTTGTTGCTTTCTTTTACTATTTTGTCTATCATTTCTTGTAGTTCATTCTCTGTCTCTGCTATTAAGACTAAAGACTGAAGACATCAAATCGGCAGACAATATTCCATTTCTACGCGATCAACAGAATGTAGACAGAAAAAAATGAAGCAAATAAAGAACTCAGAATGTGAATTTTAAAATAATTATTAATGCCTTGAACTAAAGATAACAAAAATCATTAAAGTAATGCTGCCCTCTTTAAATTAAATGACTATGGTCTAGCCTGGAATAACAATCGGAGGTCATAATATAAATAATCTAAGGTATGCTGATTATACAGTCTTAATCGCTAAGAGTGAAAATGAGCTACAAGAAATGTTGGACATTATAGTGAAAGAAAGCAAAAATAAGGGACTCAGCCTTGATAGGAAAAAAGACAGAAGTTATGGTAACAACAAAGAAAAAGACATCACCTCAGTGCAAAATAAAGACTAGTGGAACAATATTAAAACAGGTAAATTAATTTAAATATTTGGGAACTTTGTTAACCTCAGACAGAAGATGTACAAAAGAGGTAAGATGCAGAATGACTCAGGCAAAAGCAGCTTTTCAAAAAATTTAGGAAGATACTATGCAATCCATTTTTGACAATAGAAACGTTAAAAAGAGTTCTTAAATGTTATGTAGAGCCAGTCTTAATATATCGGTGTGAATCATGGACAATAGCACAACAAACAAGAAAATCACTGGAGTCTGTAGAAATGTGGTTTTACAGAAGAATGTTGAGAATACCATGGACAGCTAAGAAGAGTTATGTAAATGTTCTGAGAGAGGTCAAAGCAAAAAGAGAGCTAATTTCCAATATTAGGAAGAAACAATCATCATTTTTGGCCATGTAATGAGAAGAGAACAGTTAGAATATATTGTAACAACCAGAAAAATTGAGGGACGAAGAGATAGAGGGAAGCAAAGAGAAAAATTAACAGACAGCTTAAGAGATTGGCTTGGCAGAAGGTCAACAATAGAAATTATAAATAACTGTCAAGATCGAAAGCTGTGGAGAGACATAATCACCTACGCCAGCAGGCCCGGTACTTGATGATGATATCATTACTAAGCAATCAATATTATGATGATGATGATGAAGGTCATGCCCTAACCTTAAAACAATGACTGATAAGTCATGCCCTAACCTAAAAACAATGACTGATAAGTCATGCCCTAACCTTAAAACAATGACTGATAAGTCATGCCCTAACCTTAAAACAATGACTGATAAGTCATGCCCTAACCTTAAAACAATGACTGATAAGTCATGCCATAACCTTAAAACAATGACTGATAAGTCATGCCCTAACCTTAAAACAATGACTGATAAGTCATACCCTAACCTTAAAACAATGACTGATAAGTCATGCCCTAACCTTAAAACAATGACTGATAAGTCATGCCCTAACCTTAAAACAATGACTGATAAGTCATGCCCTAACCTTAAAACAATGACTGATAAGTCATGCCCTAACCTTAAAACAATGACTGATAAGTCATGCCCTAACCTTAAAACAATGACTGATAAGTCATGCCATAAAATAAAAAAAATGGCTAAAGTAATGTCCTAAATAAAAACCAAAAAAAAATAAAGCCATCTCCTAAATTAAAAAAACAATGCTGAATTAATGTCATAAAATTAAAATAAATGTCTAAATTCATGTCTTAAATTTAAAATAAATGTCTAAATTCATGTCTTAAATTTAAAATAAATGTCTAAATTCATGTCTTAAATTTAAAATAAATGTCTAAATTCATGTCTTAAATTTTGGTTTGGGGCGAATTGTACGTTACACTGTCACTGCTATAATGACTCTGTGACAAAACTACAGGGAAATCCCCAAACAATGACAGTTGTCAGCACGAATATTTCGGACCCCAGTGTCAGTACTTGGATCTCGTTTACAAATACGCTCAAAAATCTGAACCTACTTTCCTGTTTGATAACAACTACACCACATGTAATCCGGACACAGATTCTACATCAGTTGAGGCAACTCTCAATCAATCTTTGCCGTTCTCCTGGTTTAGGATTTATGTGAATGACTTAACAGATCTGGACAGTTTCACGGTAAAACTAAATGGTTCTGCCTCATGTAGCAATGAATCACGGTTTGTAGTTAGTCCGCACGAGATTGATGTCTTTTGCTCTGGGGCTGGTCTGATCAACAAGTTACGGATTGAAGGGGCGATAGTTGCAAATATATGCTCCATCTACATTGATGGGTGTCAAAATGTGGCTCTCAAACAAAACACAAACCAAACCGACACATTTAATGCTTGCTATACAGGAGACGGATGTGGACCAGAGGCCGCAGTTAATGGCAAAACAAAGACCAATCTCTATGACAATGACTGCACACACACACAATTGAGAAGTGGAACCAATTCTGTTTACTGGTATCTGAACTTTGCCACCCCCAGAAGACTCACACCATTCGAATTTATCATCGAGCTAGCACTATGATTCGGGCAAAGAATGCCACTCTAAAGGCTTTCTCTGACAGTGGCGGTGTCGTGTTCCAGTATAATGATATATCATACCCAAACATTTCTGTGAACACTATTGTAGTCACCACACAAGAAACAATGGCACACATTAAGATTGAGTTCTCACCGACCATTTCGCAGGCAGACAGTGCACTGACGAGGAGTGAGGTGCAAACATTTACAGACACCTAATGTCTGGACGGGCATTCTTGGTCGTTTTGTGCAGTGTGTAGTGGGTGCTGCAAAGGCTACAACGTCATCATCGGTACGTGTCACGGCAACTGTTCACATGGGATCTATGGACACGACCGCTCCGGGTCTTGTCTTAGTGTCTGTCCTTTATGTGAGGAAAAATCCGGAAAATGCCTACAATGTAAACGTCCTGGATACACCTGTAGTGACACTTGTCCCGATGGTAATTTTGGGCCACAGTGCAAATAGACGTGTTCTGATGGCTGTGACATCATATGTGACCCGGAAAGTACAGACTGTACGTGCAAGGAAACGTACTACGGATCAGACTGCACTCTCAAATGTCCGGACAACTGTTTCAACGACACATGTGAACAGTCAACCGGGAACTGTAAATGCAAGGGAACGTTCTACAGGTCAGACTGCACTCTCAAATCTCCGGACAACAGTTTAAACGAAACCTGTAAACAGTTAACCGGGGCCTGCGTCTCATATGTCGATGATTCCCACGTTAAGAAGAGTCTGCCGACTACAACAAACCCAAGCATATGGATACCTTAATGTGTTTCTGTGCTGGACATGGTTCATTTCTTGGCGTTTTTTCCGTGAGCCATGGCTCAGATCTTGTGTTTCTGTGCTAGCCATGGCTCATACCTTGATGTGTTTCTGTGCTAGCCATGGCTCATATCTTACCTTGTGTGTGTGTGTGTGTGTGTGTGTGTGTGTGTGTGTGTGTGTGTGTGTGTGTGTGTGTGTGTGTGTGTGTGTGTGTGTGTGTGTGTGTGTGTGTGTGTGTGTGTGTGTGTGTGTGTGTGTGTGTGTGTGTGTGTGTGTGTGTGTGTGTGTGTGTGTGTGTGTGTGTGTGTGTGTGTGTGTGTGTGTGTGTGTGTGTGTGTGTGTGTGTGTGTGTGTGTGTGTGTGTGTGTGTGTGTGTGCTGGCCATGGCTCATAACATGTTGTGTGTCATGTTAGTCATATCTCATATCTTGTTGTGTCTGTGTTAATCATGTCTCATACCTTTATGTGTGTTTGTGTTTAGTCATATCTTAGTGTGTATCTGTGTTAGTCATGTGTCATATCTTTGTGTGTGCATGTTTGGGTTAGTGATATCTCATATCTTTGTGTGCATGTTTATGTTAGTCATATCTCATATCATTGTGTGCATGTCTATGTTAGGCATGTGTCATATCTTTGTGTGTGCATGTCTATGTCAGTCATATCTCATATATTTATGTGCATGTTTATGTTAGTCATGTGTCATATATCTTGATGTGTGTTAGTGTTAGTCATGCCTCGTATCGTTGTGTGCATGTCTGTGTTTGTCACATCTCATATCTATGTATGTGCATGTCTGTGTTAGTCACATCTCATATCTTTGTGTGTGCATGTCTGTGTTAGTCACATCTCATATCTTTGGGTGTACATGTTTGTGTTAGTCACCTCTAGTGACTTGGGCAGATGGTGCTCGTAAACCTGGGAAGGCCAACCATCTAAGGGCAGAATCCCCCTACAGAAAAGATCATCTGCTGCCTTGCAGGAAGATTGTGGACAATCAAAGGCTAAGGAATGCAAACCTGAATAAAATGCTGGCTGAAATCGGATGCACTGGGCCACTGGCGCAGAACACAGTGCAACGTTTTAACGGGTGTTCAATCAAAGTGGATCTAGCAGACTCTAATTGTGATGTTCTGTCTGTGGGGACGATCAACACACTTAACCTGACAGCTGACTTCATGTGAGAGTATGGGGTCCTACTCTGATTGAGTCCTGATCGCAGAGAGAGAGAGAGAGAGAGAGAAAGAGAGAGATGTTTTAAATTTAAAATAAATGTCTAAATTCATGTCTTCAATTTAAAATAAATGTCTAAATTCATGCCCTAAGTTTAAAATAAATGATTAACTGCATGCACTAAATTTAAAATGAATGTCTAAATTCATGCACTAAATTTAAAATGAATGTCTAAATTCATGTCTTCAATTTAAAATAAATGACTAAAATAAGGTCCTAAATTTAAAACAAATAACTAAATGCATGCCTAAATGAAAAGAAAAAAGCTCAAATACGTTTGGGACGGACAATCAAGAGTTTACTTAATGCGATTTTACGTTTTCACATGCTCTGGAAATGCAGGAGCACCAGTTGAGAGAGCAAACGAAGATTTTAACATAAGGGGATACATACAACCAGGAGTCGTCTTAGCTCAGAGGTTAGTGAACTGGAATACTAAGGACAAGATTTCGGGTTCGAGCCTGATAAGACGGTTTCCAGGTTCACTCAAAATGGGTGCATATTTTACAAGGAAATAAAGACAGCTCTGGCGTAATGCTGACAACATTATCTACCTTCACAAAAGTAATGTGATGGAAGTAACTAAATCTATATTCGTTAGTACACTATCACGCGGAGTGCCAGGGTCGTTATTCATTCTTTCTAACAAATTCGGATTAGTTTATTTTGGTTAAAACCAGGATTTAGAGACCTACCAAGAACAACAGAGAGCAAACTAAGATTGTGTGAGAGCTGTTCTGTTGTTTGGATCTCAGTGCTGAAGAACAACAGAACAGAAAACGTTCCATCTTTTCCCAGGAAAGTTGTTAAATCGCCTTCTATGAGGTGAACCAAAAGAAGATACACACATTAATGAACGGTCTTCCATTTGCGATGTTTCCCCAGAATAATGCACATCAAACGGCAGGACAAAATAACCAACTTAACTGTCCTGTAACGTGCTAAGACTCCAACAATCATGACAATGCTCAGATATCGAAGACTAGGATGGTTGGGGCACGTCCAACGATTAGAAGAAAAACGCATCCCCAAACAAATACTATATGGTGAACTAATAAACGGAGAAAGACAAATCGGCAGACCTAAACTACGACATAGAGATATCTGTAAATCATCTCTGAATGAATTCTCCATTTGTGAAAATGACTGGGAACATCTGGCAAGTGATCGCACATCATGGAAATCATGTATAAGGAACGGTATAACATCATTTGAGTCTGTGCTAAGGTAAAACTTAGAAGAGAAAAGACTCATGAAAAAGGATGGTAAACCCTGTGGACCAGCGAGCCTGACCTGTTCATTATGTGACCGCGTGTGTTTGTCAAACATTGGTAGAATTAGCCACGAGAGAAGCTGTTCGGCAAAAACAATACCTCAAAAAAATACACAATAGCCTCCACCAGACTGTCTGACAAGACGAAAAGGACCATATATTAAAGAACCACACATTAATGAACCACACATTGCGGAGCCACATATTAATGAACCACACATTAATGAACCATACATTAATGAACCGCATATTAATGAACCACACGTTAATGAACCACACATTAATGAACCACACATTAATGAACCACACATTAATGAACCACACATTAATTAAGCACACATAATGAAGCACACATTAATGAACCACACATTAATGAAGCACACATTAATGAACCACATATTAATCTACGCTAGGCGGTTGAACTTGAGAGCTTATTGTCACAGAAAAAGCAAACATGAAAGGAATGACTTGTCGGTGGGCTCTGGTCAAAGGACAGAAGAGATGCTGGATAAGAACACATTTTAGGAAATGGAATAGAATTTGTCTGGGTCGACCCCTCACCTGAATTTAAAATAACATGGATTTATGAAACGAAATATCGTTCTCGAAGACAAAGTAAAGCAAGGGCGTGGTTTCTGGAAGATGAGACAGGAGTAAGATAACAAGAATTTTTTTTTTTATTTAATGCAAGATATCAAATTGAGCTTTAAATTAACAAGAGCAAGTGTGAGGGGTGGTGGGGAGGGGCGAAGAGAAAGAAGAACTTTTGAGACGAGCTGTGATGTATGTTCTGATAAGGACATGCAAATAGATGATGGGAAATCACCTGGGGTATATCTTCTCAACACACATATCGGCAAGGTGCAGAAACATGGCCGTTATATAAGAGAACAAAATAACAAATTGAAGCCTTTAAAAGGTGGATTTATAGAATGCTTGAAATATATGGATGAAAAGAAAAGAAAACAATCGTTGAAGCGTTAAAACAACTAAAAATTAAAAGAGAACTACTAAACACAATTCAAACAAGACAAGTTAGTCTTTTGGGGGCATGTTAAAAGACACAGCAGCCTACTAAAAGTAATCTTGAAAGGGAAAATACAAGGTAAAAGAGTAAGAGCCAGACCAAGACTAACATGGACGAGTAACATCAACAGATGGACAAGTCAGCCTATGAAAACTTGCACCATCAAAGCAACAGACAGAGCGGAAAGGCGCTCCTTGGTAGCCAACCTTCGATGCGGAGATGGCACTCAATGATGATGATTTGGAAAGATGGTTACAGAAGTCGCGACGTGGAGAAACTGTAATGTAGTCGTGCAGAATAACATGAGGCCCAACTGCATAGTTTATTGATTGTTTTGCCATCAGTGGCCCTAGTAAAATGAGGACAGAATATTAATATTTCATTTATTGTTTACTCAAAGGATTTTTTTTCAAGTATTTCTTAAGATTGTTTAGCACATACATATCCCTAGGTCCGACTGGAGAAGAACCGTGGTAACGGTTTAAGAGTTCCATAGCTGCCTCTAGAGCGAGTGTGCCATTGTTGACGATGATCGTGTTATTGAGGCTCATTGTCCAAGACTTATCAAAGGACGATAATTTTAAATGCGGTGGGTTGTCGATCAGGACATGAGGAATGTCCATCAACGTGGACAAGATATGCCCGTGAAGACGATCTGTCACCACAATCCGCCCTCTCTGTAGAAACTGAAATCCCTCTGATGTAATCAAAAACGTGTTCTCCATCGCTGTTTGCCCTTTATTTGACCTCCAATGTACCCAGTCTCTAATATCCACAGAAATATGTGACGGAATATTTGGTAGGGCATATTTGGAAGACTCACTGTCACTTCGTCTCAACCAAACAATATCATATATTGGCGGCAACTGCCGAGGTATCATGCCAATACCAAAAGCCAAGTCCGGTGCTAAAATTAAATTCACTCCTTGAAAATTTTCTTTGGCTATTCCTAGAGACTGTCTGTCCCTTAAGAACATAACCAAATTACTGCGATTGGAATATACCCGTCTGCAGTATTTCAAGTCCTCTTGTCTATTTGAAGAAAGCCAAATACTCTGAGAGAAGAGAATGATTCTTCTGTCTGGGAAAGTCCGAATGATACTTTCACGTAAGTTGTCATTGTATCTATACCCAACCAAATTTCCACCACCTTGCATCAAAATTACCAATTCATCTTTACCATATTTCTTATTCACTTCCAAAGCTTGGTTTAAGGCTTTCTTATTACAGGACACCGTTTCGCAGTAGAAGACGATGCTTATATTCATTTTTCTCAGCAACAAAATCTCGCCAACAGCAATGGCCGGATCACCTTTATTCTCATACGTCGCGATTTCTAAAAGCATGACATGTTTGGCCTTTCCAAGAAGATCTTCAAGAAGATTAATCATGATCCGTTGGGCTTCTTCTACTATTTCTTCACTTTTAGTCAGAGTTTGAGATCTCATATCTGTGTCTTCGGGATGGTCAACTAGACGCCATGAGAGAAATTCTCGAATCTTAGGGTTTGTTTCTGACTTTTGTAAGTGGGAGAAGTCGATGGTCTCTGGTTTATAGATGTGACGTAGACTCATGCCGCCATAATTTTCTTTGTTATATTTTGCTGGACGCGTTTCTGAAGGTAGGTATAACTGTCCAATTGAACATATCGTAACAAGCGATGCTAGAGCAAGAAAAGTAGCAGCAGTTGTGAGCTTCCTTCTGTTTGGCTTGCGGTTGATGATCTCTGAAAAAAAAAGAAAATTGTTGAGTAATTGGTGAAAGAGTGGGAGATTAGGACCTAAGTTGTGAGAGAGTGGGAGATTAGGACCTAAGTTGTGAGAGAGTGGGAGATTAGGACCTAAGTTGTGAGAGAGTGGGAGATTAGGACCTAAGTTGTGAAAGAAGGACATATTTGGACAGAATTTGTGAGAGAGTGGGAGATTAGGACCTAAGTTGTGAGAGAAGGACATATTTGGACAGAATTTGTGAGAGAGTGGGAGGTACGCAAAGAAATTGTGAGAGAGAAAGAGAGGATGGTACATTGTGAGATGGTGGGAGATTTAGACAAAAGTTGTGAGAGAGTGACAATAAGGACATAAGTTGTGAGAGAGTGGACAATACGGACATAAGTTGTGAGAGAGTGGGAGATAGAGACAGAACTTGGTGAGAATGGAAAATAAAAACAAACAATGTGAGAAAATGGGAGATAGAGACATAAGTTGTGAAAGAGTGGGAAAAAGGGACTAAAGTAGTGAGAAAGTGGGAGATAGGACAGAAGCTGTGAGAGAGTGGGAGATAGGGACAGAATTTGTGAGTGGGTGGGAGCTAGGGACAGAAGTTGTGAGAGAGTGGGAGATAGGGACAGATGTTGAGAGAGCGTGGGAGATAGGGACAGAAGTTGTGAGAGAGTTGGAGATAGAGACAGAAGTTGTGAGAGAGTTGGAGATAGAGACATAAGTTGTGCGAGAGTCGGAGATAGACACAGAAGTTGTGAGAGGGTGAGGCCTAGGGACAGAAGTTGTGGGAGAGTGGGAGGTAGGGACAGAAGTTGTGGGAGAGTGGGAGGTAGGGACAGATGTTGTAAACGAGTGGGAGCTAGGACAAATGTTGTGAGAAAGTAATGTAACTGTGCTAGACAAGATTGCACTTAGCTAAAAATATTCCTCAGCGAAATTTCAAAATTAAATTAGTGGGAGTATAGACGCCTAGGACTATAGACACAAATGAGCGAAGACGTGAGCTTCCGGTATATGGTGGATAGGTGGCGGAAACAATTGAAGGCTATGCATTAAAAGTGTTCCTTGTTGCAGTTTCCTCATACTCCAAGTCCGGCTTGTTGCAGGAGCTACTGAGTTAAGTGCTCTGTGCACACCGTGAGCTGTATGTCTCATCCGTTTTGATCGTGTTTCGATATTACAATTGTTTACGACGAGTGATGATATCGTATGACAGGGAACAGTTAGCTGTGTTCACTTTCTGCGCGGTTTCGCCTTATGTCTTTTGGCGTGTGCTGAGACTACTACGATGGGAACTACAGTTACCTTTCTTTGTTTGGGAGATGAGATATTAATTCGGATGGTTACGCTGGCACGGGCGGTTGAGCAATTATGGATTTTAATTCGTTTGCAGTGATACCGGGACCTTCCATACCCAAATAACCAAATTAGATAGTCCACTTGAGTGCATGGGCGTAGTAAAACAAGTTAAGAATTATTAGTACATAAGGTACGGAATCTTAATAAATCGTTGAAATTAATTCTTTGAACAGAAAAACATGAAATATTAATGGGTTTTTTTTCTTAAGACCACTGATAGCAAAGGAATTAATGAACTATGCAAGTTTTCCTCATATTATTCTGCAGGACAACTTTAATGTTTCTACACGTTGCTCGTTCCGTAGCCATCTTTCCAAATACCTCCAAAGTATGCCCCATCATCCAGTTACATGTCCTTAACAGATATTCACAACAGCAGGTGGGAAGCACTGACCGGTCGATATATATATAAACTGCTGAGAGAATACGTCGACAGTCTCCTCAAGAGATTCATCAAGAAAGGCTACCTTACATTTCTCGACACACAGACAGACAAGAGGGGCAGAGATGTCACCTACTATTGTAGTTAGGTAGCACCTTAGGAAGAGATACTCCCTGTGTAGCAATAACATACATTTTAGATGTTCCAATCGTGAATGAGGGAGCCGCGATAGCTCAGTGTTAAGTGAACTGAACTACAAAGGAGAAGGGGTAGGGTTCGATCCCAAGCGACGGCTTCCGGGTTCACCCAGCCTTAAATGGGTACCCTTTTCTTTCTGGGAAAGTGAAGCGGCACGGGCGTAATACCGACCACATTACCCCCCAAAAAATGTACTGAAGGTCTGTAAAATGTATGGTCACTCCCACCATATTCTCTTTACGCCACTTGGCGTGACGGGGGCACTTTACTTTTTTTTTTTTAATCGTGTATGATCAAGGCCTGGAGGCGCGAGCATGCCTGAAAGTGTAGATAAAGCGCACGCTTTGCAACATGAGGTCAACAAAGGGAAAAGAGACACAGACAAACCATGGGTGGGCCGCGCAGATGTCATCATACTGGTCTGTGGGCCTACCAGTATTAACACTAAAGAGGAGTGGATACCGGTGCCTATATCATTTAGGGACATATTATCGTGTTTTGACGCAGTCGACAGGAAATGACAGGAATCATAATCCAAGCATGGTCGATGCGGGGGTCAACGATCTCATCCGGGAACAACGCCGTCCAAAAGGATGCTATCTAAAAATACCGACGGATCCGTAATACGACATCATGAGCATTTACAGCGCGCTCGACAGAATAGTCAAAGAAGACAGTGGTGCGTACGTGATAACCCCGAGTACCCTGACGATGGAGGTAATGGCGGTGACTATGGAATTAATCTGGTTGGAGTCACACTTCAACAACCACACACGCATAATGAATGATGCGATGAGCATAGTAAGATAAGTGGAGGCGGGCTCTGTACGTAGGCAGTGGGTTGAGTTATTGCAGAAGTCGAAAATATGTAGTCACCTTTGTCTACGTCCCTGGATATTCGCGAGTACGGGAAAATGAAAGAGCCGACATGACGGCTTAGCTATGCTGCAGCCAAAAACCGATGGATCAGACAGGTGTGATCAGTGTCCTGCGAGATGCAGCCAGGAAACAGGACTTCCACAACTATGAGCCCACTCCATGTCTTTGTTTGAAAGAGATGGGAGTTAATATATTTTTTTTCGTTCACCAGCTTTGACCTCTGACGAAGTCCCTAGAGACTAGGAATTGAGTTTTGCGTGTTAATCCATTTTTTCCCTGGCAGCCGTGTGCACAGGAGTCCCTCGTCGCACAGGCAGATAACTCCGACTTCGGAGGTAGTTATGGGAACCGCGATAGCTCAGTGGTTAGTGAAGTGGACTACAAAGGACAAGAGGTAGGGTTCGATCCCAATCGACGGCTTCCGGGTTCACCGGAAATGGGCACCGGATTTTTTTCTGGGAAAGAAAGCGGCACTGGCGTAATACCGACAACATTGCCCCAAAAATCATGTGCCGAAGGTCTGTAAAATTTATGATCACTAACACCATATTCCCAATACGCCAGTGGCGTATTCTCTATGCTATCGCAGCTTCCACCGGCAGCTTGAACACATTAACGAAATACAAAAGGAAATGATAATTTATTATATTTTTTAAATAATTATATTACAAATTTTCGAATAATCTATTACACATTTCGTTTGCCAATATGATTTATTTGCTTTGATTTGCATTTATTAAAGCAAGGTTTTCCTATGGCCACAGTAACGTTTGTGGATGAAACCGAAACTACTCTAAGATAGTACATGAAACCGCTAATAAGCACCGGTACAGTTCCCTTCTCTCCGACTTAGAATTAATGACCTTGATATTCAAAAATTCCCGACAAAATAATACGGGCGAAAGCTACCGCTAGGGGAATGCGGTTTCATGGGTTATTTTTAGCTCTAGCCAATCAGAAGCGTCAGAAAGTGAAAGTGAAACTGTGTCTGATTACCGGAACTTCCTAACCTATTTATAACTACGTTATGCGCATAAGCATCTGTAGAAAGAACTTTTTTTTCTATCAAGAAAATCAAATCTTATTGTCGCTCAACTCAGACACAAAAACGCTTATCTAGTTTGGCAGTAATGTCCATTGAGAAAATAGTCCTTCAGAAGCTTAGAAAACAACCCAACAGTACTTTCAATGACAAAGTCATCGAGACATTTTCGTCCCGAGCAAGACGGATAGAGTTTACATATAAATAAGTAAGTAATTTAAAGTGTAGTGATGTCATTAGCAAATATTACTTCATGTTAGCCTACTGAATATAATGTATGTCTTTATTTATTATGCCAGCGGTAGCCCAGACCCCTATACGAGTATAAACCACTTCTATATACCACTTGGCGTGACGGGGCTCTTTACTTTTTTTTTAAATTTCAATAACTCACGATCCTAGGGAAAAGGACAAATCTTAGTCGCAGTTAAATATAGTACAATAGTTCACAAATGAACATTACGTGTGTAATTTAAGCGGTAGATGTGAAACATTTCCGATAGAACCAGATTAAGTAATAGAAAGTATAATCATTAGAAAGTATAACCATAAGAAAGTATAACCATTAGAAAGTATAACCATTAGAAAGTATAATCATTAGAAAGTATAACCATTAGAAAGTATAATCATTAGAAAGTATAATCATTAGAAAGTATAACCATTAGAAAGTATAACCATTAGAAAGTGTAATCATTAGAAAGTATAACCATTAGAAAGTATAATCATTAGAAAGTATAACCATTAGAAAGTATGACCATTAGAAAGTATAACCATTAGAAAGTTTGACCATTAGAAAGTACAACCATTAGAAAGTATAATCATTAGAAAGTATAACCATTAGAAAGTATAATCATTAGAAAGTATAACCATTAGAAAGTATAATCATTAGAAAGTTTAACCATTAGAAAGTATAACCATTAGAAAGTATAACTATTAGAAAGTATAACCATTAGAAAGTATAATCATTAGAAAGTATAACCATTAGAAAGTATAACCATTAGAAAGTATATCTATTAGAAAGTTAACAGTTAGAAAGTATAACCATTAGAAAGTCAGTGATGTGTAATCATTATTTATTAGTATTTCAAGCAGTTGAAGAATTCATATTATGCGGCCACGTGGACTGTAAGATCGTAGAAACATTTCGTTGTATGAGTGTAGTATGTCAATGTGTTTACTTGAGGTGCGGGCTCAAAATGTTCATAAAGAAACAGCAATAAACGTTAAATGGTGATGTTATACACATCTGGAGTTTGTTTTATATTGACATATAGAATGGGAGAATCCAGGACCATGTATTAATGAGTTTGCTTGAAACACTTAACAAATGTGGTAATTAATTGAACAGTCAGAGATGGTTCGAACTGATCTGACAACAGTTATCAAGGACATAAAGGTATCTAAGATATCAAGAATATGAAGCATGAAATAACATGTGAGGGTGTACGTCAGAAGTTATGAGAGAGTGGGAGATTATGGGGGATGTTGTGAGAGAGTGGGAGATTATGGGGGACGTTGTGAGAGAGTGGGAGATCATGGGGGACGTTGTGATAGAGTGGGAGATTATGGGGGACGTTGTGAGAGAGTGGGAAATTATGGGGGATGTTGTGAGAGAGTGGGAGATTATGGGGGATGTTGTGAGAGAGTGGGAGATCATGCGGGACGTTGTGAGAGAGAGTGGGAGATTATGGGGGACATTGTGAGAGAGTGGGAGATCATCGGGGCCGTTGTGAGAGAGTGGGAAATTATGGGGGACGTTGTGAGAGAGTGGGAGATTATGGGGGACGTTGTTAGAGAGTGGGAGATTATGGGGGACGTTGTGAGAGAGTGGGAGATCATGGGGGACGTTGTGAGAAAGTGGGAGATTATGGGGGACGTTGTTAGAGAGTGGGAGATTATGGGGGACGTTGTGAGAGAGTGGGGAATTATGGGGGACGTTGTGAGAGAGTGGGAGATTATGGGGGATGTTGTGAGAGAGTGGGAGATTATGGGGGACGTTGTGAGAGAGTGGGAGATCATGGGGGACGTTGTGAGAGAGTGGGAGATTATGGGGGACGTTGTGAGAGAGTGGGAAATTATGGGGGACGTTGTGAGAGAGTGGGAGATCATCGGGGACGTTGTGAGAGAGTGGGAAATTATGGGGGACGTTGTGAGAGAGTGGGAAATTATGGGGGATGTTGTGAGAGAGTGGGAGATTATGGGGGACGTTGTGAGAGAGTGGGAGATCATGGGGGGACGTTGTGAGAGAGTGGGAGATTATGGGGGACGTTGTTAGAGAGTGGGAGATTATGGGGGACGTTGTGAGAGAGTGGGGAATTATGGGGACGTTGTGAGAGAGTGGGAGATTATGGGGGATGTTGTGAGAGAGTGGGAGATTATGGGGGCCGTTGTGAGAGAGTGGGAGATCATCGGGGACGTTGTGAGAGAGTGGGAGATTATGGGGGATGTTGTGAGAGAGTGGGAGATCATGGGGGATGTTGTGAGAGAGTGGGAGATCATGGGGGATGTTGTGAGAGAGTGGGAGATTATGGGGGATGTTGTGAGAGAGTGGGAGATCATGCGGGACGTTGTGAGAGAGTGGGAGATCATGGGGGACGTTGTGAGAGAGTGGGAGATTATGGGGGACGTTGTTAGAGAGTGGGAGATTATGGGGGACGTTGTGAGAGAGTGGGGAATTATGGGGGACGTTGTGAGAGAGTGGGAGATTATGGGGGATGTTGTGAGAGAGTGGGAGATTATGGGGGACGTTGTAAGAGAGTGGGAGATCATGGGGGACGTTGTGAGAGAGTGGGAAATTATGGGGGATGTTGTGAGAGAGTGGGAGATCATGGGGGATGTTGTGAGAGAGTGGGAGATCCTGGGGGATGTTGTGAGAGAGTGGGAGAATATGGGGGATGTTGTGAGAGAGTGGGAGATCATGGGGGATGTTGTGAGAGAGTGGGAGATCATGGGGGATGTTGTGAGAGAGTGGGAGATCATGGGGGATGTTGTGAGAGAGTGGAAGATCATGGGGGATGTTGTGAGAGAGTGGGAGATTATGGGGGACGTTGTGAGAGAGTGGGAGATTATGAGGGACGTTGTGGGAGAGTGGGAGATTGTGACAGGTTGTGTGAGAGAGAGAGAGAAAGAGAGAGTGAGTTGGAGACGTGGAGAGAAGTTTTGAAAATAGAAGACTGAGAAAGAATTTATGAGAAAAGTGAGAGATGAGAAGAGTAGTTGTGGGAGAGAGTATGGTATGAGATTGAAAGATTAATTGTGGGAGAGAGTAAGAGTTTGGAAGATTAATTGTGGGAGAGAGTAAGATATTGGGAGATTAATTGTGGGAGAGAGTAAGAGTTTGGAAGATTAATTGTGGGAGAGAGTAAGAGTTTGGAAGATTAATTGTGGGAGAGAGTAAGAGTTTGGAAGATTAATTGTGGGAGAGAGTAAGAGTTTGGAAGATTAATTGTACGAGAGACGGGAAGATTAGTTGTAGATGAGAGAGAATGAGGAAAAATTTACAAGAATTGGAAATTGAGAGAAAAACTTCAAGAGAGAGAGAGAGAGATAGAGCAGACGACGGGAACTATGTTGTAAAACAATGAGATTGAAAGAGAAGTTGAGAGTGTTGGTGACGAAGACGTGTAGAGAAATTATTACGGAGAAATCAAGAATTTGTTAGAAAGAGACTTGGAGATTTAGAGAATACATTTCAGGCTGTTTTAAACTGGAAGAGAAGTCATGGGGAGAACATTTATACACATTGCCTACCTGATTATTGAAACAAAAAAAAAATAAAATATCTTGGTTGCGTTGCATTTCGTTTATTTCTGAATTATATTAGAATGTAATCAACTGCAAACAACGTTTGTAAATATGTCGGTGTGGCTACCGGGTCCCCTTCCAAGGTGATTGAGAGAAAGGAAAAGAGACATTGTCACGTGACACACATGTCGTAATTTCTATCTATCTATCTATTGTCCTTTCGAGCCGAAGACCGCACATAGGGTAGAACTACAATCTCAAAAGCAAAAACCTTGCATGCCAAAATGGCACATATTGCAGAGATCACTGCTTTCTGTTTCCATAACAATGCTTTTTACAATGACAGCTTGTCAAGCCATCGATCAACCCCCTTAGTCGCCTCTTACAACATGCCTGGAAGGTCACAGTGTCACTATTCTTTACTTCCCACATAATGAGGCCCCGGTAACACACGGGAGAATTTTCTCTGTAGAAATAGAGTTTTCTCTATTCTCTGTAGAAATAGAGTTTTCTCTATTCTCTGTAGAAGTAGAGTTTTCTCTATTCTCTGTAGAAGTAGAGTTTTCTCTATTCTCTGTAGAAATAGAGTTTTATCTATTGTCTGTAGCAGTAGAGTTTTCTCTATTCTCTGTAGAAATAGAGTTTTCTCTATTCTCTGTAGAAGTAGAATGTCGTAAACGTCGTAATTGACGACTCAGGATATTTTGTAGGTAAGGTCTTCACTAGTGGTACGGAGTTGTGCAACTGAGCTGAAGTAATGCTCAATGCTTTTGCTAGCGTGCAGCAGGCGTGCTTCATACTGAGCAACGTACTGTGCTCTAATGAGATTAAAGTTAACTTTTTCCGTCCGTTTCGACGCACCATCCGTCATGCCGATTTCGATATCAGATACGCAGCACCACACAGTGCGTCACTCTCTATTTGATAGTGTAAACTGTTATCAAGCCATAATATTTTTATGTCTTGTATCATCTTGGTATTCGTGAAATGTAATTCCAACTTTTATTATTTAAAATTCATATATAATATGTTAAGTGCTCATCATAGTCATCATGTGCCATACCGGTTGGCGTAAGTAATCATGTCCTTCCACAATCTTCTATCTGCAGTGCATCGTATCAGTTCTGTTGTCGACTGTTTTCCATACCATGACACCAAGCTATCCAGTGTTTTCTCTCTTTGTCGTCCGCAATCTTTCTTTCTTTTTATTTTTCCAGTTGTAACCAACTATTCAAACTGTCTTCTTCTCATGTGCCCGAAAAAATGTTGATCTTTTTTTTCTGATGTTTTTTTAGGAGCTTCCTTTTTGTGTTGGCCTCTTTGAGAACTTCCTCATTGGTCTTTTTAGCTGTCCAGGGAACTTTCAACATTCTACTGAGAAATCCCATCTCTGTGACATCTAACCGTCTTTTCATTTGTTTGTCTACTGTCCATGATTCCATGTTAAGTGTTAGATAAAAATAAATATGTAAATTAATATTTAAAAACATGACATATTTTGTTTCTGAAATTTCTACCGCGAAATTGATAATAACCATCGGTACTGAAAGGGTTAACGGAAACTTACTTTCTACAGGTTGATTAGATGTATCGTCTTTAAGCTGAGCTTTTCCCTGAGTGTAAATGAGAAGTCCACACAATGCCAGGACCAAACCCAACAAATTGGCTGTAGAGATGTATCGGTTGCCAACCAACGAGAGCATCAGTACAACCAGAAATCGTTTGAAGATGTTCGCTATTGAGTGACTGACCACGTTCATTACCTACAAATATAAAGACAAGTCAATGCGGAGAGATATACAATGTGTGATGATAAGTGTCAGTCATGTTAGCGGTCGCGTTTTAAAAGGCAGGATAGCTTTATCCTTTAACCTTCTTTCCTTCTTTCGTGAATCCAACAAAAAAATATATTTCTCTTTTCTTTTCTGCTACATTCTTTAATTCGGCCCATTCATCGTTCCCTTCATCCATCTATCTTTTCATCGACATTTTAACTAACGGTTGACTTACCAAACCATCTACATCTATTCTTCCATACATCCATCCCTCCATTGATCCATCCATCCATCCTTCAATCCATCCATTCATCCTTCCTTCCTTCTTATCCAGTAAATCTCAAAGTCACTGAGGCATTGTTAATGACACTAAGCAGCTTCCATTTGTGATCTCTTCCGCTGCTCTTTGAGAATTGACGAGGTCAAAACCTGCATTTCATTTGCCTGTGTCTTCCCATATTTCCTTCTGAATCCCTCATATTCTTCGTACTCAAGCGATCCTCGCAATGGAACATTTGCTTTACTAACTGGGCGGGATCTCTGGCCCTCCATCTAATTTCTTTGTCTTTTCTTTCTTTAAAAATACGTTTGATACATGCTATCTGTAATGGCGCTGCACGGTGAAGCTAATCACTTACAACTATGATATGCAAAGATTGATTTCATCTTTCTTTTTGTGTCCTAGTAGTGAATTGGGGGATTAACCCTGGATCTAGCTAGGTATGAAAGGTACGAGACTTGAAATGGTGTCTTAGCACGCAGGTTTTTTTACCAATATTTGTTCGATTGCCTATTGAGAAGTATTCGGAGACCCTTGTATAGTGTCGCCTCAATCATCGTAAATCACGAGCGAGGCGCTATTCTTCAAAGGTAGCACTCCTTTTAGTTAGTCGAATTAGCAGTGTTCTCTAGAATTTGGCTTTTCGTAGCAAGGCACTGTGCCAAGGAGTACGGGTTCGATCCTGCTTACTACTATATATTGTTGTTTTTTTTTTTCTGTTGTTGATTATTTGTCATTTTTTCCAAGTAGTGTAAACATACTTCTTCCTTTGAATTTATTTCCTACCCTGATACCTATTTCTGACCCTGATCAATGCAAAGAGGGGGTCGACCTAACCATGAAGCTATGTCGGTCCAATAAAATGTTCTCTTTCAGATGGGATTTAATGCTGTGGTTGATGTCTCTGAAGAAGTAGAAGCTGACAAAAGTCTATATCCTTTATGCTTTCCAAGACGTTCTGTTTTTTGCCATTCCTGTTTACTATCATTACATGTCTTCCCTATCATATTTTTCTTTATCTGCTTCAATCTGTCTTCCCCAAGAATATTTTGGTCTTCTTCTTTGTCTTTTTCCTTCGGGATTCCAAAAAGGATCCGTTGGGTAATACCCTCAGTTGGCTTCTGCAGTGCGTGTCCTATCCAACACCATTGTCTTTGCTGTCTTTCTTTATCCACTGGTAATTGACTAGCACTTTTCCATAATTCTATGTTAGTGATTTTGTTATGTCATTTCCATCCTTTTATTCTGCGCAAGCATCCATTAATGAAAGTCTGTATCTTCATGATTGTCGTTTTTGTTGTTCTCCATTGTTTCACATAAGACTGACTTAACATTGGAGTTGAACATTTTTATTTTTGTATTTAACCTAATTTCTATGGACTCCCATATGTTTCCCAGTGCAAAGAATGCACCTCTTGCTCTTGATAACCATTATTTTGGTATCATTTTTTGTTCCTCCCACTTTGTCTATATGACTGCCCAGATATATGTAAGATTGTACGTCTAGTAGAGGTATTTCTCCTATAGTTCTTTGGTTATTGCAAAGCATTAATTTTCATAATGTTGGTCTTATCTCTATTTATTTTCTGTCCCAGCTGTTGTTATCATTCTAGTATGCTAATTTTTCTTGCATCTGTTAACTATTATGTGAAGGTGAGAGCTATATCATCAGCAATGTCTAAATAATTAGGTTGCTTAGTCAGTGACCACTAGATTCCATTTCTGTTGTTTTGCGTTATTTTCATAATCCAATCTATGGCCAGTAGAAAGAGAAATGGAGACAGAAGGCATCCTTGCCTTACTCCTGTTTTTATTAAAAATACTTCTGTAAGCTGCCCTTCGTGTACGACACTACATTTCACTCCTTCATACATTGTTCTTATCAGGTTAATAAACTTTATGGGGATTCAGTAGTGGCTCAGTAATTTCCGAAGCATTCTCTGTCTAAATTATCAAATGCCTTTTCGTAATCTATGAATCCGATATAAAGTGGGGACTGTAGTTCTTAGTTTTGTTCAACTATTATACATAAGGTAGTTATTTGATCGGCGCATGATCTGTTCTTCCTAAAACCTGATTCTTCATATCTAAAATGTTTCTCTGTGACCCTTTTATTTTCTCCAGAATGATTCTGCTCAACATTTTTCCTGGCACTGATAGTCGCATAATTCCCCTATAATTTGTGCACTCATGTGAACTTCTTTTCTTTGGCAGTTTGATCATATAACATTATTTCCAGTATGTAAGCATTTCTTCCCTTTCCCATATTTTTTCTAGTAGATTATGTAACATCTTGGTAGAGGTGTTAATATCTGAATTATACGAAATAAAAAATAGTCTTTATTTCTTGAGCATGCGATGCACAAAAAAAGGCATAAAGAATATTATAGCAACTGGCAGAATGAATGGAAAGAAGAGCAGAGGAAAACCAGGAGAAATAAATTATTTAATAGTTTATCCAAAAGACATAACACAAGATCACGGACTTAAATTACGACGTTAGTGAAGACCGAGAGGTGTGGAGTGAGATGACTGCCTAAGTCAAGTGGCATGGCGCGGCACCTGCTGGTGATGAAAGAATAAGGAAGAGGACGACAGAACACGCATAAAATATTCCATGCATTGAGCGCAAAAGTAATGTCAGAGAAAAGCAAAGACAATGATGGAGAGAAATGTTAGGAAGATATTATACAGTGTCAATTTAGGCGAATAAATGTTTTCATGTCACGGGCCAGTCACAAAATGAAACAGAAACACTCACCTTTAAGACCAGGGTGGTAGATATAAACGAATAAGCGACATGGAATATTCCAGTCGTCATTGACAATCCGGCCAACATGGTGACACTTGCAGGAACTATGCCGTGTGTTTCCAGGTAAAATAATATTGTCAACAGAAATATTTGAACTGATAATGACGTAGCAATGTGGGAAGAAGGTTTCAACACGATCCCTGTGTTTACAGACTCCCAAGTTGCAGTTTTTTCAACGCGATATTTCGCCCAGCCAGGACAACATTAGATGCAAATGCCAAACCAATTCCGGTAGAATCTGAAAACTGGTCTAACCTGTAACCTGTTCAATAGAAGATTGATTGTTCCATTAAAAATATAAAAGACGATCAAATTGTACTGGTTTCTAAAAAATAAAAGTTTTGGACAAAGTATGTGAGATCTAAAAGAGACCAACATGTTATTGGTAGTGCATAGTCCCTGAAATAAAAAAAATTGACTAACATATTATTGGTACTATATAGTACGAAAAGATCTAAAATAGAACAACATGTTATTGAAAGTGAATTTTCTTTAACAGTACATGGACATCTACTATCTTGTCGGCGTTATCTTGTATTAATGTTCATCGATGGTGTGTGCAGCACAAGATGTGGTGAGGAAGTAAGGAGAGAAAGGATTACGGAAGGAAGAAAGAAATGAAGGAAGGAAGGAGGGAGGGAGGAAGGAAGGAAGGGAGGGGGAAGGAAGGAAGGGAGGGGGAAGGAAGGAAGGGAGGGGGAAGGAAGGAAGGAAGTGAGGGAGGGAAGTGAGGGAGGGAAGGAGGGAGGGAGGGAGGGAGGGAAGGAAGGAAGGAAGGAAGGAAGGAAGGAAGGAAGGAAGGAAGGAAGGAAGGAAGGAAGGAAGGAAGGAAGGAAGGAAGGAAGGAAGGAAGGAAGGAAGGAAGGAAGGAAGGAGGTAGATAGGAAGGAAGGAAGGAAGGAAGGAAGGAAGGAAGATAGGAAGGAAGGAAGGAAGGAAGGAAGGAAGGAAGGAAGGAAGGAAGGAAGGAAGGAAGGAAGGAAGGAAGGAAGGAAGGAAGGAAGGAAGGAAGGAAGGAAGGAAGGAAGGAAGGAAGGAAGGAAGGAAGGAAGGAAGGAAGGAAGGAAGGAAGGAAGGAAGGAAGGAAGGAAGGAAGGAAGGAAGGAAGGAAGGAAGGAAGGAAGGAAGGAAGGAAGGAAGGAAGGAAGGAAGGAAGGAAGGAAGGAAGGAAGGAAGGAAGGAAGGAAGGAAGGAAGGAGTGCACCACTCAATGTTTATATTTGTCTCTTTTCGTTCCTCCCTACCCAGCATTTGATTAACTTTTCTGTTTAACCTCCTACTGAAACTTTTAAATATCTCCATACTCTCATCTTTATACATCTTCATACATCTTCATACTCATTTCTATTTTCGCCTTCCTGTCACCTTTCTACTTATCTATATTCCTATTTCGGCACGGGCGTACAAAATTACCATAAAAATCATGTACAGAAGGTCTATAAAAATGATGGTCACTAACACAATATTCCCTATACACCACTTGGAGTGACGGGGCACTTTACTTTGTCTTATTTATATTCTTATTTCTCTCTGCTCATTGTCTTCTTTTCTTACTGCTCACATTCCAATATGCATTTAGATATAATGAAAATATATATATATATATATTTAATTCAGACCTTTAATAAATATTATTTACATTTGAAATGAAATATAATAACGTAAGGACTTTCCATATCTGGCTTTTGGGTTGTAGAATGATAATTAGTTAAATTAGTTTCGTAAGCAGTTGAACGATTTAGTTTCTGTTAAGAGAAGGAAGCAGTTTCAAATTGATGAAGCATGATTGTCTCTAATCACAGACTTTCAAAGCATATTTCCGATTGATCTTGCCAAACGTGAAAGATCGTTTATCTTTCACTAACATCTCATAAGAAGCTGTCGAATTTGCTGACTCTTTCTTCTCTCTCTCACTTTCTCTCTCTCTCTCTCTCTCTCTCTCTCTCTCTCTCTCTCTCTCTCTCTCTCTCTCTCTCTTTCGTCACTTCCTCTGATACACCGAAAAATTAAAAAATAAAGAAAAGGTTTGTAAGAAGCTTTACGTGATAAGTGGACGACGCAGACTAAACAACATACCATTGTATGTTCTTACATACCTTGTAGCTTCTTACATACCATTTTTTTTAATTTTTTAATTTTTCCTCACATTCAGCTTTACTGCAGCTTCGCATTTTTATGCCTTAACCCTCTGACACACCCTAGGTTAACGATCGAGGAAGATGCAAAGGTCTAATTCTTGCCGTTTTATCAGCTTCAGACATTATCAAATGATATTTAGCACTTCTCGGATGTTGTCTATCATTCTTACTCTTGGTCTACCACAGGCTCTTCTTCCATCCACTCCTTATTTACAATAAACTTAGTTCTCCTCCACTAGTCCCCATTGAGACACTTCGGTGTTCTCATATAAACCTTTCTTTCTGGGCCACGTAGCACTAACATGTTTTTATTGCACCCCACTCTCAGACTTCTTACTCTTGGTCTACCGCAGGCTCTTCTTCCATCCACTCCTTATTTACAATAAACTTAGTTCTCATCCACTAGTCCCCATTGAGACACTTCGGTGTTCTCATATAAATCTTTCTTTCCGGGCCACGTACCACTCATATGTTTTTATTGCACCCCACTCTCACACTTCTTACTCTTTCCGCCTTTGAGGACATGTTATTACATTCGTTCTCCTTCTAGCCTGCACACCTACTCCGGTGTGTACTCCTCTGGTCAGTAGTGCATTGTGCGAACATTTCTACACATTTGATTGTTCCCGTATGGATGCGCTTATGTGTTCATATGTGCGGGTATGGGTGTATATATGTGTGTGTATATATATATATATACAAATATGTATATGTGTATACCCATGTAAGTGTGTACTTGCTTGTATGCACATATATGTTTGTGTATGCATGTATATATGCGTGTTGATGCATAGTAGTGTGTGCACGTCTACTTGTACGTGCACACATGTACACACGCATCGATACGCGCATCTGTGAGTGTATGTATACCTGTATTTACGAGCCTAAGATACTTCCAGGCATTGTCGGCGTCCTTGCTAGCCGGCGTAACCTAGACAGCGTTCCCCCCACTTGTGTATTTTTAGTACCTTCCACCCCTGTCCAGAGTGCTGTAAATACAGCCAGACCCACGCTACGCGCCCTTTTTCCCGTCCTGACCAGTGTCCACGACACAAGGGAAGTCAATTTGCTTTTCTTTAACATTTTTCGATTATTTTGTTTTGGATATTTCATTACTAGTTAACCATGTAGGATTAGTTATATTTACTTACATATCTGCGTGTGTTGTTGTTTGTCTGTTCCTGCTGAAGGCCTATTGAGCCGAAACGTCGTTCAAATCTGTGTCGTCTACTAACCACGTAAAACTTTTACCACACCTTTTTGTCAATTTTTTTCAATTTTTCCTCACAATTCAGCTTTACTGCAGCTTCGCATTTTTATGCATTTATTTGCATTTTTTCGCCTTAACATCTTCCATCCTCTGTTTTAACACATGTTTTGTGTATTATATAATCTTTTGGTATTCTTTCCGGATGAGCAACCCGTATAGTTTGTTGTCTCTGTACGTAGTTCACAATTGATTCAATATGGCTGATTCTGTCTCTTCCGGTCACCATCTCATCTCTGTGGAGACTAGCTTCCATTTTTATGTTTATCGGTGAGGGACTCTGCCATTGATAGCACAAAGTGGGAATGAAAACATACTCTTTATAAGCTGTTTCTAGGTCGTGATAGATATTGTCATGTTTTGAAGTATAAAAATTAACTGTCCTAATATTGTATTGATTACATCGAATATCTATATTTCTTTATTCAATTTGATAACTTCAGAGAATGGTGTTCTTATATATTTGAGCTCCTCTCGGGGACCCGCGGTTACGTTACAGGGGTTCACGAAGGCTTTGACGAATAGTATAACATTTTGTGTGCTAAACGGAAAGAAAGAATGAATGAATGAAAGAATGAATGAATGAAAGAAAGGATGAATGAAGGAATGAATGAATGAATGAATGAATGAATGAATGAATGAATAAATGAATAAATGAAGGAAGGAACGATCAAAAGAAAATGTATCGTAAAAAAAGAAGAATCTTGAGTTGAAGTTGTAATCCTGGGGGTCTGCGACTACAAAACGTGTTTATTAGGGGTCCACGACAATAAAACGTATTTATTAGGGGTCCTCGACAACAAAATGTGTTTATTAGGAGCCCACGACAATAATACGTGTTTTTATAGGTCCACGACAATAAAACGTGTTTATTAGGGGTCCACGACAATAAAACGTATTTATTAGGGGTTCACGACAATAAAACGTGTTTATTAGGGGTCCACGACAATAAAACGTGTTTATTAGGAGTCCACGACAATAAAACGTGTTTATTAGGGGTCCACGACAATAAAACGTATTTATTAGGGGTTCACGACAATAAAACGTGTTTATTAGGGGTCCACGACAATAAAACGTGTTTATTAGGGGTCCACGACAATAAAACGTATTTATTAGGGGTCCACGACAATAAAACGTGTTTATTAGGGGTCCACGACAATAAAACGTGTTTATTAGGGGTCCACGACAATAAAACGTATTTATTAGGGGTCCTCGACAATAAAACGTATTTATTAGGGGTCCACGACAACAAAACGTGTTTATTAGGGGTCCACGACAACAAAACGTGTTTATTAGGGGTCCACGACAATAAAACGTGTTTACTAGGGGTCCACGACAACAAAACGTGTTTATTAGGGGTTCACGACAATAAAACGTGTTTATTAGGGGTCCACGACAATAAAACGTGTTTATTAGGGGTCCACGACAATAAAACGTATTTATTAGGGGTCCACGACAATAAAACGTATTTATTAGGGGTCCACGACAATAAAACGTATTTATTAGGGGTCCACGACAATAAAACGTATTTATTAGGGGTCCACGACAATAAAACGTATTTATTAGGGGTCCACGACAATAAAACGTATTTATTAGGGGTCCACGACAATAAAACGTATTTATTAGGGGTCCACGACAATAAAACGTGTTTATTAGGGGTCCACGACAATAAAACGTGTTTATTAGGGGTCCACGACAATAAAACGTATTTATTAGGGGTCCTCGACAATAACACGTGTTTATTAGGGGTCCACGACAACAAAACGTGTTTACTAGGGGTCCACGACAACAAAACGTGTTTATTAGGGGTCCACGACAACAAAACGTGTTTATTAGGGGCCCACGACAATAAAACGTATTAATGTCTGTTCACTGGCTGTTGGTGAAAACATTAATATTGTGCTTAATTACGTCTGTCTCGAGAGTCTTTGTAGCTCCGTGATATTTGTCAAATTGTTGTTAATACTGTCTTATTCAGACTCTGCTTACATTGTATTGCGTGACTCGTCACGATGCAGTGGATCGGTCATTATTATTAAGTGATAAAAATAGGTCGGAGTGGGAACGTCCTTCAGAATGAAGTTTCAGACCAACCTATCTTTATCACATGTTTTCAGTTACCGATCCACCCTATCGTGCCGAGTTACGCCACGATAGACAGCAGCGTGTACGCGAGTGTATATAAAACGACGTTAGAACTACAGGTTATTTTAGACTGCTGCTATCACGAAGATAACATCAGCGTACTAAGCCAAATCGTATGCTACCGGATATAGACAGTAGATTCGACCACAATTGCAATAGAATAAGTGCTGTTATTGTATGCCAAATATATTTTAAGTGCTAGAGCAAGAAGCTAAAGGACCGAATAAATTGCGTCGGGACACTTCTGATGATCAGATTGTCTCCTGCTGCGAAACTCTGTATATGAAGAGTTTCTTATAGTTGTGCTTTCGAAACACATACAATTTATGAACAAATAATACATCGTGGTTTGCCATTATGTGGAACAAAGAAGTAGCTTTCGTGTCACTCAAACTCGGGTTATTTTTGGTCTGTAGTGTAGCACTCGTTAGGTGAAACTGTTTGGAACTACAATAAATATAAGCAAAGCACGGACAGATCAATATAACAAACAAGTAGCGTGCTATAACAATGGCTTTGCTCAGATCAGTGTACTGCTGAATGGACTGCACTTTAAATACCGAAAAAAGACATGAACGTGTAAGGGTCTGCCATCTGTTGGAAGAAATGTACAATTTTGTACTTCTTTCTTTCTTTCTCTCTGGTGGTAAAAGGTATTGATTTGTGTTGAAGTATCGGGGACAGCTGTCCCAATATTTTGTTTGGCTTCTTGCATCATATGTCTATTTCTTTATTGATTTTACCATCTTCAGAGACCACTGTTCCTATATATTTAATTTTTGTTACTTTTTTTATAACTTGGTGTTCTACAGCCATGTTTAGCGTTTTTCTTTGTCTAGCTATTGATATAACCTCTTTTTCAGTGCTTAATTTCATGTTATTCATTTTAAATTCTTTATTCAAGCTCAGTAGACGTTGAAGTTTTGTTTCTTCAAAAACTATTGGGTCCTGGTCGTCAGCAAAAAGAAGTTCATGTATATCTTCACCTTGTGATTATGCATCCTTGCATATTTAGTCAGTGTACGTGATAAACAAGAGTGGGGAAAATACACACCCTTGTCTTGCACCAGATGTTAGTGAGAATGGTTTTATGTTCCTTTACTTGCTTTAATCACACTTCCGGTCAATATGGCAGATAGGCGATAGGAACCGTTGGTATCCCAGTCTGAAATGTGTTCCTTGTTGCAGTTTCCTCAAATTTCAAGTACGGTTTGCTGCCGGAACTACTGAGTTTAGGGCTCTGTGCACACTGTGAGTTGTGTTTTTCATCCCTATCGTGTTTCGATATTTTGATTGCTTACGATGAATTATGATATCGTACGACGAAGGTCAGTTCAGCTGAATTTACTTTCGGTGCCGCCAGGCCTTATGTCTTTTGGCGTGAGCTGTAGCTGCTATGATGGATACTGCATCTGACTTTCGTTATTTATATCCTTCAATGAGATGAGTTTTAATTCGGATGATTCCACTGGCACGGGCGGTTGAGCAATTATGTACTTCAAATCCGTTACTATGATAGCGCGACCTTCTACAACCATAACCATAACATTTCAGCAGTTACTATTTAAGTTCTTGCAATATCTAATACGGTTTTCTAACTTGGTGTTCAATAGCTATATTTAATGTCTTCTTATGTACTAAACATATTGATATTATATCTTTTTTTCTGTTTCGTGCTGGCTGCTAAATTACAGAAACTATAAATCTTGAAGAAAAGATTGACGTCCAAATAAAAGATCTTGCAAATATAAACATGATGTAAATGTATGTTTACATTCTTTTTTTTTTCTTCCTCCTCCTCTTCTTCTTCTTCTTTCTTCTCTCATTTGCCTTTCAGCGTCGAGGGGAGATATAAATTGTGGTCTTTTGCTCTTCTGTTCGCCTTTGGTGCTGTTGTTTGCTAGTGTTTCTAATAAATCCGTCAATCCATCTTTTTCGTGGTCGACCTTTGAGTCTAGTGTTCTCGCAGCTTTTATTGAATGCTTGTTGTGTTGTGTTTTGATATTTTTTGCTTGTTACGTGGCCAAATTATCTTATCTGTTGTTTCTTTATATATTCTATGACGGGGGTTATTCCTAGCTTTTTAAAATTAGTTCTTCATTTCTGATCTTATCACTCAGGCTGTTTCCTGCCATTTGTGTGACACATTTCATATCAGCAGAGAATATTTTTCTTTTTGTTCTTGCATCTAGGGTCCAGGACTGGCATTGGTAGAACAACGTTCGGATAAAAGATTGTGTTATAAAGTGCCCGTTTTGCCTCTGGAGTTATTTCCTTGTTCGACAGTTTTTACTTTATGTTTGTTTTATCGTCTATTAATGACAGATTTAGAACAGGGTCACAGGCCAGCACAACTACAGTGCTCCATAACTATCGGTCACGTTAACATCGATTAGCTCCACAAAGTTACACCCTGGACTGATTTACTCATCAATTAACTACAATGCTCTATCTTTGTAGCCATACCGAGGAAGTCAGGCGCCACTGATTGTGAAGACCATCGCAGTATTAGTCTCATGAGATATATGACGAAAATATTACTAAGAATCAACATGAGACGTGTAAGAAACAAAATAAAACCAGTGAGGAACAATGTGAATTTGTGGAAGGAAAGGGCACCAATTATTCAATATACATCTTAAGAACATTGATAGAAAGATCTATAGAGGTGAAGAAAGATCTATATATGTGCTGTATAGACTACATAAAAGCATTTTATAAAGTAAAGCTTGTGGAAATAATCAATGTACTGGAGAAATTAAACATTGATGGCAAGGATCTGCGAATCATAAAAAAACATGTACTGGCAACAAACAGCAGCTATACGAATTAACAACCAAACAGGACAATTTCAACTTATAAAACAAGGAGTCAGACAAGGCTGTGTTCTGTCGCCGGATTTGTTTTCACTTTACAGCGAACATATTATTAGATCAATAGTAGACAAAAAAGGAATTGAAGTCAACGGTCACAACATAAATAATTTGCTATATGCGGATGATATAGTCTTAATAGCAGAGACAGAGAATGAACTACAAGAAATGATAGACATAATTGTAAAAGAAAGCAACAAGAAAGGTCTCAGTCTGAATAGTAAGAAAACAGAAGTAATGGTCATATCGAAGAAACAATCATCACCAACATGCAGCATAAAAATAAGCAGGATAAATTTGAAACAAGTGCAACGCGTCAAATACCTGGGCACAATAATAATATCGGATGGAAGATGCACCACGGAAATAAAAAGCAGAATAGCTCAGGCCAAAATAGCATTTCATAAAATACAAAATATCTTATGCAACAAATCGATGTCAATAGAAATGAGAAAGAGAGTTCATCGATGCCATATAGAACCAATTCTGACATATGGAAGCGAATCATGGACAGTAGACAAACAAATGAAAAGACGATTAGAGGCCACAGAGATGGGATTTCTCAGAAGAATGATGATAGTTCCCTGGACAGCTAAAAAGACCAATGAGGACGTTCTTAAGAGGCCAACACAAAAAGGCAGGTACTAAAAAACATCAGATAGAAGCAATCAACATTTTTCTGGCACATCATGCGAAGAGGAAAGTTGGAATACTTTGTTACAACTGGCAAAATAAAAGGAAAGAAAGATCGCGGACGACAAAGAGAGAAAATACTGGATAGCTTGGTGTCATGGCATGGAAAACAGTCAACAACAGAACTGATACGATGCACTGTAGATAGAAGATTGTGGAAGGACATGTTCGCCTACGCAAACCGGTATGGCACATGATGATGATGAACTACAATGTTGCACGTCTATGCCTCGTATAAACCTTATGTAAACGACATAATTGTAAGGCCACTGAGGTCTCCATTGCTGCAAACAAGCTCTCTGGCCTATGATTTATTGAAGACAAACTTACCAGTAAAAATTAAAGAGCCACAAATAATCAGAGGCAAGCTGATGATTGTATGTACCGGCACGGGTGTTTGGAAGATCACGTGATGAGCGACAGCCATTGTGATTACTTCAGTCAGTTTAATGGCCTGTGTGGAAGCAGCCTGAAAAAATATATATATAATAAAATCAGTTCGTCTTCTCCTTGTGTTCCCATTTCTAGTGTTACACAGTCAGACACGATAGTATTTTAAGATATTGAAGTATTTTAGCAGCCTGCTTAGGGTTATGGTTTTGGAAGGTCCCGGTATCACTGTAAACGAATTAAAATCCATAAATGCTCAACCGCCCGTGCCAGTGGAATCATCCGAATTACTAACTCATCTCCCAAACAAAGAAAGGTAACTGTAGTCCCCATCATAGGAGTCCCAGCACACGCCAAAAGACATAAGGGGAAATGCACAGAAAGTAAACACAGCCAACTGTTCCCTGTCATACGATATCATCATTCATCGTAAACAATTGGAATCTCGAAACATGATTAAAACTGATGAGACACACAGCTCACGGTGTGCACAGAGCACTTAACTCAGTAGCTCCTGCAACAAGCCGGACTTGGAATATGAGGAAACTGCAACAAGGAGAACTTTTCATACATAGCCTTCAATGGCTCCTGCCGCCTATCCACCATATAGACCGGAAGTTCACTTCCTCCTGAAAATGATGATCGTCATCTTTTTTAAAATATATTTCGATTGATGATGTTAGAACATCCTATTTTGAATCCTATTCCGAACATATAAAACACAGTTAGTCGTCAGTTTGTCCCCGTTGTACATCAAACAACAGACCGTAAGATTAGCGTATGACCGGTCTAGAAATCTACGATGAGTCATTATGATGACGAAGCACACTCAACAATGGCTGCGCCCAAAGATTCCCGATTACTCTAGTGAATGCAGCCTACAACGAATGAAATACGGTGCAAATACCCTAAAGAGAAAAAAACTTCGGTTGACTTGACGAAGCAGTCCACATTAATGCTTTGTAACATGTAAATAACTTGCGTCAAACAATTCCAATGACGACCATTGAACAGCATTCAATGTGTTGACGGAAACCATAGATGAACTCTAGACGGTGGAAGGTCGCATTCACAACACTTGACTTGTCAAAAAGGAATATTGCCTTGTGTACGACTCCGCTTCATCGGCGCAGATTTGTTAAGAAGAACATCATTTTTACCTTAACGCAGAAAATTGCATTGGAGAGCCGAAATTAATCAGTCCGCATATGCATTTTCTGCAGTGATCGAGAGAACATGAACTTCGTTTCACCTTCTTAGAAACGGAAGTCCTGCCTAGGGTTATTGTGGGTGATGACAGATATTTTCCTTGTCCATCTCTTGGCAGGTCTTCTTCTACATTTGTAGCGTCTTGTAGTTGGACATTTTCTGGGGAACTCTTTACTGGTAGCGATCGCGTAGCTTGTTCACTCAAATGTAATTTGTCGCCTGACATTACTCAGGCCTTATTTCTTCTGTTTGTTTTCATTTCTTATTTTAAAAATATCTGTTACGTTTTGTATTATTCAAAGAAAAGTATGTTCGTACATTTAATGGTACTCGTAGCAAATAATTTTTCAGCATTTGTGTTACTTTCACAAATCACGTGTTGCAGGGAGATGGGGGAAGGGGGTTGGTTGGTCTCCAGGCAACACGCCGGTGTGGAGACCCAGAGGTTATAAGTTCAAATCCCGGCTGCACCACTTGTTTGGGATTTTTATTTGCGATTTCTCTCTGCGGTAACCCCCCCCCCACCCCCCCCCCCCCCCCTGGTCTCAACAACGAGGCTCTGCTTGAAACGTTAATTACCCATCGACGGAAAAAAATATGAGTATCTTCGAAGACGAAGTTATCAGCCTGTTCGGCGAGGAAAACCTGTGCACACGGCTGTCATGGAAAATAAATAAGGATTAACACGCAAAATTAAATTTCTAGAGGTTAACTCTTTCAGTACGAAAGGTTTTTTTTTATCAATTTCGCGGTAGAGATTTCAGAGACAACGTCTTTCATGGTTTTAAATATCATTCTATATATTTATATTTATACAACTCATAAAATATTATAGATGAATTTTTAGATAATTGAACAAGGAATTCGATTTCACCAATACCAAGATCATACAAGACATGTACAAAGAATATGGCGCGATGACAGTTCACACTAATCAAATTGAGAGTGACGCTCTGTGCGGCTAAACGTACATGACCGAAATCGGCAAGGCGCTTGGTGCGTCTAAACGAACTGAAAGAGTTAAAGCAGGCGAACGCAAAAAAAAAAAAAAAAAGTCAAGTATTAAGTTTTGGTGTTTCTTTTACAAGTCACGTGTCAGTGTTTCTTTCACAAATAACGTGAATTTCGGTGTTTCTTTCAGTGACCTTCCATTTTAAAGTAAGATCAACTTTCCAGACCTTTCTGAGACGGATATTCAGATAGCTGTCCCACTGTTTATGATGTTGAGTGACATAAATGAATATATAACTGCTGAATATAAGAAAGGTGCACGACAAAATTGGAAGGTAAAAATAAAGTACAATTTCTAGAAACAGGATCATACAGGGTTAATATATTTGTCAGCTTGACCTACCTCGATAAAAACCATGCTGTAGTTTGTTGCCAAGGTCGCGGTCACGTGAGTGGCCACAATGAAGGAAGTCGCTGGAGACCGTAAGATTCTTGATTTCGGTTGCACAAGCAGAAAACAAAACAAACTCTGTAAATACAAGAAGCAATGTAATCATACAATACTATGCAATCCATTTTTAACAATTGAAGCAAGAAAAAGAGTTCTTAAATGTTATGTAGAACCAGTCTTAAAATGTGGATGTGAATCATGGACAATATGACAACAGACAAGAAAATCACTGGAGTCTGTAGAAATTTAGTTTTACAGAAGAATGTTGAGAATACCATGGACATCTAAGAAGAGTAATGGAAACGTTCTGAAAGAGGTCAAAGCCAAAAGAGAGCTAATTTCCAATATTAGTAAGAAACAATCATCATTTTTTTGGCCATGTAATGAGAAGAGAACATTTGGAATATATTGTAACAACTGGAAAAATTGAGGGACGAAGAGATAAAGGGAAGCAAAGAGAAAAGATACCAGATAGCTTAAGAGAATGGATTGGCAGAAGGTCAACAACAGAAATGATAAATAACTGTCGTGATCGTAAGTTGTGGAGAGACATGATCACCTACGCCAGCAGGCCGGGTACTTGATAATGATGAATGTAATCATATAATCACTCGTTTTCATGCTTCCTTGATTAATTGGTAAGCTCTATTATAAGAATCTGAAAGATAGCACCACGTGATTAAAAGAGCGGGAAAGATAGTATCACGTGACCAAAAAAGCAGGAAAGATAATACTATGTGACCAAAAAAGCAGGAAAGATAATACTATGTGACCAAAAATGCAACACGAACTTCCATTTAATCTGCACATTCTGATGCACAGGACAACAATGGAACTTGTGGTCACATGACCAGCTCTACATCTTGTACGGTCAAACTCCATTCAATGCAAACAATACATTACATTGTAAAATAAGATGATACAATTAGATGTCATAATAAAAAAAATAAAATATGATAAATAAAAAAAATAGATGTCATAATAAAAATAAAATAAAATAAAATAAGATAAAATAAGATGCCATAATAACAAATTAAAATAAGATAAGATAAAAGTGGATGTCATAATAAAAAAATAAAAAGATTAAATTAAAATTAGATGGCATAATAACAAAAAATTTAAGTAAGATAAGATTAAATTAGATGTCATAATAAATAAAACAAAATAAGATAATGTAACATAACATCTTAATAATATTTATATTAAACAAAATTAACACGTTAAAGATAACATTGGACACATGAAGATAATATAAAATAGCATAAGATATATTTAAACCATGAGGGAAAGAAAAATCTCTCTCTCTCTCTCTCTGCAATCAATAAAGAGTAGGATTCCAGAGTCTCACATAAAGACAGCTGTCTGTTTAAGTGAATTGATCGACCTCACAGACAGAACATCATAATTAGAGTCTGTTAGATCCACTCTGATTGAATACCTGTTAAAACGTTGCACTGTATTCTGCGCCAGTGGCCCAGTGCATCCGATTTCAGCCAACATTTTATTCAGGTTTGCTTTCCTTAGCCTTTGATTGTCCCCAATCTTCCTGCAAAACAGCAGATTGTCTTTTCTGTAGGGGGGATTGTGCCCTTAGATGGTTGGTCCTCCCAGGTTTACGAGCACCATCTGCCCGAGTCACTAGAGGTGACTAACACAGACATGCACACACAAAGATATGAGATGTGACTAATACTGACATGCACACCTCGATATAAGGCATGACTAACACTGACACACACCAAGATATAAGATATGACTAAACACAGACACACACACACACTAAAATATGAGATGTGACTAACACAGACACACTTTAAAATATGAGATATGACTAACACAGATACACACACTAAGATGTGAGATATGACTAAACACAGTCATGCACACACAAAGATATGAGACATGACTAACATAAACATGCACTCACAAAGATATGAGATGTGACTAATATTGACATGCACACACAAAGATACGAGATATGACTAAACACAAACACACAAATATATGAGACATGACTAACATAGATAGACACACGTTAAGATATGAGATGTGACTAGCATGGACATGCACACAAATATATGAGACATGACTAACATATACATGCACACACAAAGTTATGAGATGTGATTAACATAGACATGCACACAAAGATATGAGATATGACTAACACAGACATGCACGCACAAAGATACGACACATGACCAACACAGATACACATTAAGATATGAGATATGACTAACATGACACACACCAAATTATGAGCAATGGCTAGCGCACACACACGCAAGCTAAGATGTGAGCCATGGCTAGCACAGAAACACACTAAGATATGAGCCATGACTAGCACAGAAACACATTAAGATATGAGCCATGGCTTCACGGAAACACACCAAGATATGAACCATGACTAGCACTGAAACACATTAAGATAAGAGCCATGGCTAGCACGGAAATACACCAAGATATGATTGCTGCGTTACCTCAGCAGCAATAGCAGTGGCCATATACAGCAACAACGACAAGACTAGAATTCATATGACCACGATACTGGCGCGTCGTCTTGTGCACATAACCACAAAGCTTGTTGGATGACATATGGTGGTGTAATTCTCCACTGTTATGCGCACAACGTACCATACGGACAGAAAGCTAAACTTCAGGCATTGTGCGAGTAAAAGCTAAACTATAACGGCCGCCGTTGAGGATGATGAAATTCTGCAGATTCAGATCTTGGCCTTTGGGCTTTGTTCAAACGCAAACAAGCGTCCATCTTGGTGCTTCCATCCTCGGAAATAAAAATAATTGAAGCTAATATAATACAAATAATATAAGACAATATAAGATCATGTGGACGTAATATGATAACGTGGAATAATGCAGTGTAATATAAGATAAAAGAGGCCGACCAGAGAGACACTGAGAAGAACATTGCTCAGAGAGGCAAGAGCAGCAGGAATCGGCTCCCTCAATGAGATAGAGTTGCTTGTACAGAACAGAGACAAATGGTGAGATTTGATAAAACATCTTTAGAAGGATTGAAAACTGCAAGAATAAAAATTTAGATAGGAGAAAGAGTATCTTGATCTATGCCCTATGGGTCGGCTACGGCTCGAAAGATCAGTAGATAGATAGATAGAAGATAAATAACAGGACTAGATAGAATTAGAAAAATATACCTTTTTTAAAACTAGGTTAACGTGATTAAATAAGCTAAATTAAATATAACACTAGATACTATGCGATAGCATAAGATGCAATGACGGAAAGTTACATTTTGCAATTATAGAAAAGGAAAAATTAAAGAAAAGAAAAATATAGACGTAAGACAGAAGTGACTTATACAAAATACTTGCCTGTACTGCGGTTAAAATAGAAGCCGTCATAAACAGGAGGAAAGGCCGAGAGTCAAAGCAAATATCATCGGTTGTTGGAAGTAGATTCACTTCAGAAAGGTGCAGAAACACTTTTCCGCTCTCATGACACAGAAATGACGTCAGTGTCCATGCAACAAACACAACTACAGCCGTTCCTGCTTCCCTCCATCCTACAAGGCTAATCGTCTGCATCCTCAAATAGACAGTGTCTGAAGAATAAAAGAAATAATGGAAAACTGAAAAAAATGTAAAGAAATGTGTTTAGTAGATGTTAGAGTAATAACAGATGCATAGAATCTTCAAACATTCTTCTTCTTATTTGCTTCATGTTAATTTCTGCGTCAAGAAAAAGATATAATTCATTTGGTGGTCTCTCCTGTTGTTTTCTTTACAACTTTACTTCATCTTCTTCACAGTTCATCCCTTTCTGGACGTGGATGCGTTGTATCGCAATTTTGCAGTAACCCCTATCCATCTGGGCGTTTCGGCCAAACACATCGATCTTCATCATGAATAGATTTGCTTACCAATTTTAGGCCCGACGGCGGCCATTTTGGCCTTCTCTTTTCGACTTTTAATAGCCAAGAGTTCTTTAACGAGTGCACATATGACCTCTTGGCTTACACTGTGCTCCGAGTTGACCTGACATCGGAACTCACTAAAACGGTGGGGGAGGGGGGTAGATTAAAACCACTAAAGAATATCGGATTAGAAGTGAAACATTTTCAGGGCCACAACCGAGCTATGAAAACCTCAATCTTCAAGTTCAAAGGCCGACATCTTACCTCTAGACCACCTAAACCCCCCAGCTCCTGTAGTATGAGAGTGCGAAACAAAGAGTAGAAATAAGCATAGAACACTGAGGCTGAGTGGTCTATCCCAACTTCAACTATTTATGTGTATCGCTGTGTATATAGAGGCTGACAGCTCTATCCCAGCTTCGACTATTTATGTGTATCACTGTGCACATAGAGGCTGAGTGGTCTATCCCAGCTTCAACTGTTGATGTGTATCACTGTGTACATAGAGGCTGACTGGTCTATCCCAGCTTCAACTATTGATGTGTATCACTGTGTACATAGAGGCTGATTGGTCTATCCCATCTTCAACTATTGATGTGTATCACTGTGTACATAGAGGCTGAGTGGTCTATCCCAGCTTCAACTATTTATGTGTATCACTGTGTACATAGAGGCTGACTGGTCTATCCCAGCTTCAACTATTTATGTGTATCACTGTGTACATAGAGGCTGAGTGGTCTATCCCAGCTTCAACTATTGATGTGTATCACTGTGTACATAGAGGCTGACTGGTCTATCCCAGCTTCAACTATTTATGTGTATCACTGTGTACATAGAGGCTGAGTGGTCTATCCCAGCTTCAACTATTGATGTGTATCACTGTGTACATAGAGGCTGACTGGTCTATCCCAGCTTCAACTATTGATGTGTATCACTGTGTACATAGAGGCTGAGTGGTCTATCCCAGCTTCAACTATTGATGTGTATCACTGTGTACATAGAGGCTGACTGGTCTATCCCAGCTTCAACTATTGATGTGTATCACTGTGTACATAGAGGCTGAGTGGTCTATCCCAGCTTCAACTATTGATGTGTATCACTGTGTACATAGAGGCTGAGTGGTCTATCCCAGCTTCAACTATTGATGTGTATCACTGTGTACATAGAGGCTGAGTGGTCTTTAGGTACGGTCCCTGCCTCTGTACACCAATTCCCCGTGTTCAAAGCCCAGCACATGACGTGGTTGTTTGTCAAAAGAAGGGAAATACCTCATTCGTAGCTTCATCGTGACGCTGTCATCTTCCGATCTCGTGGGTATTGTGATCCCATGTCTAGCCTTCACGGATAACGGTAATTCGCCTAAGATCCCGTGTCCACTCGCGCACGTTAAAAGAATCATTGGGAGTTTGAAACAAAAAAATGTGGGCCATAAATGTGGCCGCTGTGGCCACACAAAATTGTTAGCAACAACCTGCCCACACCGTGGATCTCAAACAGTGCTGCGGAGTTCGTGCATTTGGATCAGGATTCTACTACGATATTCACGAAGGAGATATCAGAGCACCTATGGGTTCGTCCAGTGTGCAGTGATGATGATCATAATAACAACCCTTGCATAGTGTCAACCATGCATGTTGTCAACCTTGCATACTGTCAACTTTGGATATTGTCAACCTTGGATATTGTCAACCTTGGATATTGTCAACCTTGGATATTGTCACCGTTGGATATTGTCAGCCTTGCATATTGTCGAACTTGAATATTGTCAACCTTGGATATTGTCAACCTTGGATATTGTCAACCTTGGATATTGTCTACCTTGAATATTGTCAAACATGCATATTGTCGACCTTGAATATTGTCAACATTGCATATTGTCAACCATGCATATTGTCAACCATGCATATTGTCAACCTTGGATATTGTCAACCTTGAATATTGTCAACCTTGAATATTGTCAAACATGCATATTGTCAACCTTGCATACTGTTAACCATGCATATTGTCAACCTTGGATATTATCAACGTTGGATATTGTCAGCCTTGCATATTGTCGAACTTGAATATTGTCAACCTTCGATATTGTCAACCTTGGATATTGTCAACCTTGGATATTGTCAACCTTGGATATTGTCAACCTTGGATATTGTCAACGTTGGATATTGTCAGCCTTGCATATTGTCGAACTTGAATATTGTCAACCTTGGATATTGTCAACCTTGGATATTGTCACCGTTGGATATTGTCAGCCTTGCATATTGTCGAACTTGAATATTGTCTCAAACATGCATATTGTCGACCTTGAATATTGTCAACATTGCATATTGTCAACCATGCATATTGTCAACCTTGGATATTGTCAACCTTGAATATTGTCAACCTTGAATATTGTCAAACATGCATATTGTCAACCTTGCATACTGTTAACCATGCATATTGTCAACCTTGGATATTATCAACGTTGGATATTGTCAGCCTTGCATATTGTCGAACTTGAATATTGTCAACCTTCGATATTGTCAACCTTGGATATTGTCAACCTTGGATATTGTCAACCTTGGATATTGTCAACCTTGGATATTGTCAACCTTGAATATTGTCAACCTTGGATATTGTCAACCTTGGATATTGTCTACCTTGAATATTGTCAAACATGCATATTGTCGACCTTGAATATTGTCAACATTGCATATTGTCAACCATGCATATTGTCAACCTTGGATATTGTCAACCTTGAATATTGTCAACCTTGAATATTGTCAAACATGCATATTGTCAACCTTGCATACTGTTAACCATGCATATTGTCAACCTTGGATATTATTAACGTTGGATATTGTCAACCATGCATATTGTCAATTTTGCATATTGTCAACATTGCATAATGTCAGCCTTGCATAAGTTCGACCTTGCATATTGTCAACCATGCATAATGTCAACCTAGCATATTGTCAAGATTGGATATTGTCAACCTTGCATATTGTCAACCTTAGATATTGTCAACCTTGTATATTGTCAACCTTGCTTATTGTCAACCTTGGATATTGTCAACATTGCATAATGTCAACCTTGCATAATGTCAACTTTGCATAATGTCAACCTTGCATAATGTCAACTTTGCATATTGGTAACCTTTGATATTTTGTTGTGTTCCTTTGTTGTAAAGCTGTCACCATACCTTGTAGGAATGTTTTTCTTATTGCTCTTCTGTCTAGGTCTAGATGTGACACTGGGAGCACAACGGCAAAAGGGGGGGGGATGGAATGTTTTGATGTTATAAAAAAAACTGTACAGGGAGAACGATCGGACAGACCTAGATGTACGCAGCTGCCTAGCAAATAATTGCAGTGCTGCGGTAAAGCCTGTAGCAAGGAGCCATTAGTGGGGTGTAACTTACACTCCTACTAGGTATGATCACAGCTCTACATAAAAGGAACACAACAAAATACTGACGTTTCGGCCTACATGAGGCCTTCCTCAGAGAACGAGGACAGCGATAACAAACAATGAGACAAAGATTAATACTGCTACATCTGTGATGATAAGGGATGGTAAGTAAAGGAGCAGTGGACAGAGGGATAAGAGATGGGATGATGAAACGAAAGAAATTGCGTTACATGTTGGAGGATAGGTAAAATGTGCAAATATAAAAGTAGAAGTAAAAAAATGATTATATATAAAAATCGACTTAGCTGGTAGAATCCGTCAACTCACATTGATGGAAGGTTAACAAGTGCCAACTAGACAGTCAGTCACGTATTGAGACCGGTGGTCAGACGGGTTGTAAGGTAGTAAAGCGAGACACGTTTATGGACTCTGAGTCGCTAGGAGTGTGAACGAAAACCAACTCGGCAGACAATTTTCGAGTACCATCACGATAAGTATGGCGTAATGTAGGACATGTATTGATAAGAAATAGAAAGGAGAGTCACAGCGAGCAAGCCAGCGAGTCATAACGTAGAACACGTGACGATAAGTAAGATGTGATAGAGGATAATCAATCCTAGAAATGGGCACAGAAGAGTGGTAAACATTCTGCCAGGAACTGGGAAATGAACGAGAATGAGAGGTAGCCAGAGAAACAGATGGAAAGATAACATGAAAGAACAAACAGGCCTCAATTTTTCAGCGTTCTATAAATGACTGATGATATAGAGAAAATGCTAAAGTTGACATAATCTGTCAGTGGTGCGCAACGACAGCTGGGGTTAAGGGAAAAAGTCGAAGAGAACTGCTCTGGCGTTCTCAGTTCGTGGCGTGCCAATCCAACGATGGTGATTCAGTTGTGACCTGACACAAATCCAAATGACAGAAGATTGAAAGTCATAAACAAAGAACAGAAGAGAGGAAGAGAGAAGGAGTAAAATATAAACAGAAAATCCTGGACGGTTCAACATTCGGATTGAAAGTGGTCAGCAAGTAGAGCTGATAAAGTACACCAAGGATAAAAAATAATGAAGAGGAGATTTCGAAAACAATATTCTTTGGTAAAGCACACAACGATGATGATGTTGAGGATTAATAAGAAAATCATGAAGATTCGTGGCTCACTCTGAGGTAATATGTTTTATGAGAAAAGTACCTCCTTTCTTTCCTGCAGCTTTATATAGCAAGTTGGCCAGGGACCCTTGTGCACGCGGCTGTCGGGGGGAAAAAAATGGATTAACACGCAAAATTCAGTTCCTATCAAGGGATATCGTCAGAGATCTAAAGCTGGCGAACGAAAAAAAAACTATAGCAAATTACATTATTTACGTCCTTGATGCTTGAGCATTTATTTACTGCATGAAAGAAAAAACATAATTTATACGTTCCATATAATTAGGTATACTCTATATTTCCCTATAAAAATCTATGGTACCCATTTTCAGGTGCAGGGTGAATGAACTGTGGAGTAGCGCCAGCCCGAAAAAAAAATTCTTTATATTTGAGAAGATAACCACTTCCACCAGGTCCGGACATAAACACATTAACCGCCACGCTACTCAGCTTTGTAATTACACTATACTTTAACAACGCTATACGCTACGTTTACAGCGTTAAAGCTAAAATATTTCTGGATTATCTCCAGCTGGTCATGTCCTCTGTTGTGATCAAACGTTTCAGGGCATAAAAGACTGGCCACTGACTCAACGAATTAATAAATATCATCATCATCAAGTACAGTGACTGCTGGCGTAGGTGATCATGTCTCTCCACAACTCTCGATCTCGACAGCTATTTATTATTTCCATCGTTGACCTTCTGCCAAGCCATTCTCTTAAGCTGTCTGGTATCTTTTCTCTCTGCTTCCCTCTATCTCTTCGTCCATCAACTTTCCCAGTTGTTCCAATATATTCCAATTGTTCTCTTCTCATTACATGGCCAAAAACTGATCATTGTTTCTTCCTAATATTGGAAATTATCTCTCTTTTTGCTTTGGCCTTTTTCAGAACGTTTTCATTACTCTTCTTAGCTCTCCATTGTATTCTCGACATTCTTCTGTAAAACGACAATTAATAAACATATTCAAACAATACACGCTAAACAAAAAGAGAGACACTAATACCTACCAATTTGTCCTATATTGTGTATGATCTGAAAGAAAATCATGGGATACTCTAGCCTTTTATTATGTACGAGGTGTGATGCAGCTTTGACAGGTGTTAGCTATATTGATGTATGTGTATTGTATTGTCTGAATAGGACTCTTTTGTCAGCTTGAAATCGACCGCTAACAAGCGGAGATGTATCATAATTGTTTACATTCTATTCCCATCAGAATACAGAACTGACTGATTTTTAAAAAAACCAACTGTTTTTGATGCAGGGTTTGGTTTCAGCTGTGTATCTAACGTCACCGTTGTTCCTCATGTTCGTGTTATGTTATGTTATGTTATGTTCATCATCATCATCATCAAGTACCGGGCCTACTGGCGTAGGTGATCATGTCTCTCCACAATTTTCGATCTCGACAGTTATTTATCATTTCTGTTGTTGACCTTCTGCCAAGCCATTCTCTTAAGCTGTCTGTTATTTTCTCTCTTTGCTTCCCTCTATCTCTTCGTCCCTCAATTTTCCCAGTTGTTACAATATATTCCAGTTGTTCTCTTCTCATTACATGGCCAAAAAATGATGAATGTTTCTTCCCAAAGTTAGAAAGTAGCTCTCTTTTTGCTTTGACCTCCTTCAGAACATTTTTATTACTCTTCTTTGATGTTCATGGTATTCTCAACATTCTTCTGTAAAACCACATTTGTACAGACTCCAATGATTTTCTTGTCTATTGTCCTATTGTCCATGATTCACATCCGTATTTAATACTAGCTCTACATAACATTTAAGAACTGTGGTTTGCATTCATGAAATGCCTCATTTAATTCGTCGTAAAATTTATCAATTGTTTCCTCTAGACTGTCTATGTTCTGTTATGTCTATGTCTATGTTATATTGTTGTATACGCTTTTGTTTGTTTGCGTTAATCAGATTGATAGCTCTAGGGAAGTCCAGAAGAACTGAGTTCTGCGTGAATATCACGTTTCCTATGCTTCATTCCAGGAGCTGTGTAATCAGGTGTACCTCGCCCTTCAGGCAGATAATCTCCGACTTAAAAGGTACTCTCATTTTTATCTTCGAGATTTTTAACGCTTTGGAAAGACTTTTTTCCTATTAACTTCACCAACTAACGGCGAATTTTTGCCAATGCTTGAACAGCCGATTGTTCTTTTACGTGCGCTGAGTGCACACGAGAGATTCTGTTTTTACGCCATTATCCGGGATGGTTAGACATAGAATCTCGCTACCCAGAGACAAGACGAAGGAAAACCGACGAAAAAAAATGGATTTAATTTGTTTTATATATTCTTCACCGACTCTGTGGGAATCGAACTCGTGACCTTTTTGTCTATAGGCGACGTCTTACCTCTTGACCACCCAGCGTACCATGCTATGTTACGATCATCATGAGCATCACTGAACTTCGGATGCATCCATAGGTGCTCCGTTCTCCTCGAAATACCCATAATCTGCTAGGAGAACAAGCACCCAAACGCAGGGTACGGGGGCTCATACATTGTACGGAAAGCATGACTGGTCAGATCTCAATGTATCAAACCTGAGTAAAATCTGCTATTAAGTAATTAAGTATTTGGTTAGCGGGGTAGAGTTCTGCCCTACCAACGAAGGAGTTAGGCGTCTCTTTTCATCCGCTAGCCTTCAGGACATCATTGAGCAACGTGGCGATCCCGTTTAGCCCCTCCCCCCCCCCTATTAGGGTTACGTGAAGCCATTGAAGTAGGTGGTGGATGGTGTTGTAGGAGCAGTCGACAAGTAGTGCCGGTTATGGTCCCCACTCCGTGATAGAAGGCAGAGGATCTCATGTTTCGAGAGAATGGCTGCGATCTCCGACTAGTACAGTCACTGCCAAGAAGGAAAGGAAGGGCAAACTACCTTCTTATATTGCCTAGAATAATTATGCCAAAACATAACTTGCAATCTAAAAACAAATTAAAAGACGAGTAGATGCCACAGAGATGGGATTTCTCAGAAAAGTGTTGAAAGTTTCCTGGACAGCTAAAAAGACCAATGAAGAAATTCTCAAAGAGGCCAATACAAAAATGCACCTCCTAAAAGCAGAAAGAAACAATCAACATTTCTCAGGCACATCATGAGAAGAGGAAAGTTAGAATACTTGGTTACAACAGGCAAATTAAAAGGAAAGAGAGATCGCGGACAACAAAAAGAGAAAATACTGGATAGCTTAGTGTCATGGCATGGAAAACAGTCAACAACAGAACTGATACGATGCTCTGAAGATATAAGATTGTGGAAGGACATGATCGCCTACACCAACCGATATGGCACATGATGATGATTATTATTAATTAATATTGATGCATGGTGATTTCTCTTACACATTACATTATTACATGTCATGAAAGAGACCGTCTGATGCTGTAAAATATCTAAATTATACAGGGTGTTTATAGTGTCTTTGTTTAGAGACTTGGAACATATTTGTAAATTTACGTCATGCTATTCTGTGTCCGTGGAAATAATCGATATGCTGGAGAAGTTAAACATTGATGGCAAGGATCTGCGAATCATAAAAAGCATGTACTGGCAACAAACAGCAGCTATACGAATTAAGAACCAAACAGGACAATTCCAATATATAAAACAAGGAATCAGACAAGGCTGTGTTCTGTCGCCGGATTTGTTTTCACTTTACAGCGAATATATTATAAGATAAATAGTAAACAAAAAAAGGAATTGAAGTCAACGGTCACAACATAAATAATTAGCGATATGCAGATGGCACATTCTTAATAGCAGAGACAGAGAATGAACTACAAGAAATGATAGACATAATAGTAAAAGAAAACAACAAAAAAGGTCTCAGTCTGAATGATAAAAAAAAAACAGAAGTAATGGCCATATCAAAGAAACAATCATCACCATCATGCAGCATAAAAATAAACAGGACAAATTTGAAACAAGTGCAACGCGTCAAATACTTGGCAACAATATTAACATCGATTGGAAGTTGCACTACAGAAATAAAAAGCAGAATAGCTCAGGCCAAAATAGCACTTCAGAAAATACAAATTATCTTATGCAACAAATCTATGTCAATAGAAGTGAGAATAAGAGTTCATCGGTGCTACATAGAACCAATTCTGACCAATGGAAGCGAATCATGGACAATAGACAAACAAATGAAAAGACGATTAGAGGCCACAGAGATGGGATTTCTCAGAAGAATGTTGAAAGTTCCCTGGACAGTTAAAAAGACCAATGATGAAATTCTCAAAGAGACTAACACAAAAAGGGAACTCGTAAAAACATAAGAAAGAAACAATAAACATTTTTTGGACACATCATTAGAAGAGGAAAGTTATAATATTTAGTTGCAACTGGCTAAATAAAAGGAAAAAGAGATCACGGACGACAGAGATAGAAAATATTGGATAGCTTGGTGTCATGACATGAAAGACAGTCAACAACAGAACTTATACTATGCAATGTAGATAGAAGATTGTTAAATGACATGATCGCCTACGCCAACACTTGATGATGATGATGATGATGATGATGATGATGATGATGATGATGATGATGATTCTGTGACCACAATCTCGTCTGCATCATAACACAACAAGCCGTTGCTATATTTATGATAGTGTGACTGATCCAGGCAATCGATGAAGAATATGACGAAGATTCAGTTTAGGTAGGATGACATAGAAACTTAAGAATTAGCAAGCGTAAGTGAGCCCACCGAACTCAGACGCCGAGGCGTAGCAAGCTATCAGATTACGCTGAAGGTAGGAATAGGTGTTCAGTCTGAATGTGGGAACCAGACAGAATTTCCCGCTGGGCAGGTGAAGTTACGTAAAATTACAATGTGCCCTAATAAATATTTGTCTCAACAGGTAAATTTCCCAATGAACACTATTCACATGTTTCTGATGAGTGCGCTGCACATTCGTCATAATAGATTTTAACTGAATCGTCTCAGCTCCATGAAAGAGATTGCCATTCCTGATTGACCTACTGCTTGTGGATTCAGGCCCTTATTTCTGAACAAGATGATCAAGTCCTTGACGTGATTTTCTTCACAGATAAGACATGATTTCATCTCTCCATTTACATCAAGGGTTAGAACAATCGTGTGTGGGCCTGTGGCAACCCCCACTGATTACATCAAGTGCCGGTTCCGATCAGAAAGCAGGAACCTTATGCGTATAATTCGTATGCGGATAATTGGACCATTATTTTTTCAATGCAACGATCATTGATATTCTCTATCGGGGGTGAAATAAAAATCCCGAGTCTGACACGTCGTGGCGACTGTTTGACCAAGCGGCCTTTATCCCTCTGGTTCTGTCCGTTGCCTCTCCCCTCCCCCCTCCCCACCCCGACATACACCTGCAATGGTACTATGTGTCGTAAAGATATTTTTTTTAAACAATCAACGCAGAACGTTGCTTTACTTTAATCCTGGAACCATTCATAGCCCACCTTACAGAGCAGGAAATTAAAGAAGCCTGGTTTCAGCAGGATGGGGCAACAGCACACGCATCACCAACAACACTTACTTATTTAGAAAGTTTATTTTTAAATCATATTATTTATTTCACATGGAATGTGGCCTGCTCGTTCACCAGACCTAACTCCGCCTGACTATTATCTTTGAGGTGCGCTGAAAGGAAAAGTTCATCTAAATCCACAAATAATTAATGGCCTGAAGACAGAAATCGTCACCCAGATCCAACAAATACTATCGATCATTATTTAGAAGGTTTTCGAAAATATGAAGAGGCGAGTAAACAAATGTCTCGAGGCCAGTGGTGGACATTTTGAACACCTGCGGTAGACACAACTTCATCGTGTGAACAACCACTCTACCCAATACAAGCCAGCCAAGAGCAGTAGTGTCTAGATGAATAATAACAATTTACGTTACAATTTCTCGTAATTTCAAAAATAGCGTCACTGCACAGCGACTTTATAAACACCTCGAATATTAATGAATATATATGGTCCTGTTTTCAGAGAGCGCATTAACTAATAATAATCCCTTTTTGTTTGGTTTTTGAGAGACTCTGGTGTATTTTTTTTTTTTTTGAATTGTTTTATTGAAATGGGGTAGGGAGACGGCAGCAGGGGATCTCTTTTCTTTGGAATTATTTGAAATTGTCGCCTAAACAGCAGATCGCCTTGCGTGGAGTTTTTGATTGCGTTCACCTTATGACTTCGTCGTCAACCCTTCAAAGGACGTTAAGTGACCGAGCATGCGTTGTGTTATGGTTTGCATTCGAACTATGATATTTACGCCTTTGGCCCAACACCTCCGATTTCAGCCCGGCCTTTTTTGAGTACGGAGTTGCTTTCCCTAACAAACCGAGCACACTTGGCTAGACTGGACTGGCAAGTCTGTTTCTAGATGCACGGCAAAGAGTTGGAGTAGTATCTGGAAAGTTCTTGTTCACCGATCCTTGCGCAAACCATCAGCTATGAGTCGCTGGCCAACTTCCAGTTCTGTTGCTGATGGACGCCTCTGCCCCCCCCCCCCCCCCGCACTGAGTTCGATCTTCCTGACGTCATAACGACACTGCACAATTGGAACCCATGTCGCTATATAGCAGAGACCTGTGTAGTGTTGTTTTGTTTCTTCTCATTGTGTTTTTAGATTGACCTGGAGTAAGTAAGTGACTGTGCGCCCGCTTTTTGAAGTAAGCAGCTTGGAATTGTCACCAGTACAAACTACTATAAGTAAAAAAGTAAAGTACCCCGTCATGCCAAGTGTCGTATAGGGAATATGGTGTTAGTGACCCTATATTTTACTGACCTTCAGCACACGATTTTTGGGGTAATATGGTCGGTATTACGCCTGTGCTGCTTTACTTTCCCAGAAAAAAAATCCGGTACCCATTTAAGGCTGGGTGAAACCGGAAGCCGTCGGTTGGTCTCGAACCCTACCCTTGTCCTTTGTAGTCCACTTCACTAACTACTGAGCTATCGCAGCTCCCTACAAACTACTATGACATGTATTAAATATTCTTCTTCGTCTTTCCTTCTTCATTCTTTTCAGCGTCCAGGTGATGTGTTAAATGAAAAAAAAATTTTAACATACATAAAATATTTAATATTTTTTTTACATGTGTGTGTCATAGCTATGTGTTTAGTGCCATAATTAGCAATTCAGCTATTAATTTCTGCAATTTTGAAACCTTTAATGATGAAGCGAACCAAGACTAGTACAGTCTTATCATTCGTGAAATAGATATTTTATGAAAGTGGTTTCAACCTCTGACACACAAATCATGAAATGTCCAGAAAAAGAAAACATTTTATCTGTGATTTATATTTAAGTGGTAAATGCTCATCACTAAAATATATTTGTTTCTTTCAATCTTAGAGCTTCCGGGATGAAATATTCAACATGTTGGATGTAACAAACACTCAAAGTATGGCCACAGGTTTTCTTTTTTAAAGGCAAAACAAAATACTGACGTTTCGGCTTGCATGAGATTTTCTTGAGAAAACAACAAAAAGAGAAGACAACACAAAATGGCAACGAAGTGAGAATAAACTCTACTACATGTTTTAAAAGTAACTGAAACTAGTATATCAAATTGTAGGAGTGTTTGTTACTCCCCACCACTAACTCCCTGCTGCCAGCTTTACCGCAACACTGCACATTACTCTTCCCTGCAATATTCAGTTTTTAACCATCCAAGATTTGTTCATTTATGTGTAAGTTGCATCTGCTTTTTATCTATCGGAATCTATAACAGTAGAAGGAAGTGGTTGATTTTATCTTCCTGGAAAGACACGCGCGAGCATCTCATCTGAAGTATCAATGGCTACATATCCGAAGCGCGGACGATAAGTTATAAGAAATTATATTATCCAGCACGGGTGAGCCACACTCGACGTTTGCAATACCGACTGTTCAAAATAGTGAAGTTCCCAGCCTGACCTATCTTTATCACCCATTATAAGCTACTGATCCACTCCATCGTTCGGGTTACACCAATGACAAAAAGCAGATTGTACGCGAATGTATATAAAAGGACGTTCAAAATACAGGCCATCTTAGACTCCTGTTACCACGAAGACGAGAACATCAGTGTGCCGGGTTAAAGTTAAGACATGTAGTATACAATAAGATGTAGACCTTATTTTCGACTAGAAGTGTTGTGTACAATAAGTGTCGTTATTTATGTTGAGTATATTGTCAGCGTTAAAATTCAATGCAACATCAATATATAAATATTTGGCAACAAATAAATATTTGGTAACAAATAAATATTTGGCAAGAAATAAATATTTGGCAACAAATAAATATTTGGCAACAAATAAATATTTGGCAACAAAAAAATATTTGGTAACAAATAAATATTTGGCAACAAATAAATATTTGGCAACAAATAAGTATTTGGCAACAATTTATTTCTGGTGTACCGTACTATCGTCTTTCATCCCATAAACTTGTACATGACACTTTTACCGACTTTATCAACTTTCACTGATCTCTGTCTGCAGTCCCTCGTTTGGACTTTACGAAACCAAGGATTCTCAGTTCTTTCATATTGTCATTCCATCTCTTAATCTCCTTCTCTTTCCTTCTTTGTCATTGCATTGTTGCCAGCAGACTGACATTTGCAAAGTCAGAGATCAAGATACAACATGGTCCAATCATTCTATTTTACATTCCTTCACAATAATTCACGATCATCCCGTGACTCGATATCCTATTGTAGCCTATTATTTTGATATCATAATTGTTATAAAGAACAAACATGGTCGTTTTCTAGCGCTTTAGTGGAGAGATGGTCAGGACGTCGAAGCAACACCTGAAATCTCTATCGACAACTATAAACACGATGTCGTGCGGCAGTAGAACTACCTGGGGTCCATCATCAGCGACAGACTATCTTTAGATACAGAAATTGACACTCGTATTGGTAAAGCTGCTACCACCTTTGCCCCTCTTTCTAGGCGTGTCTGGCAAAACAGCAAACTGACAATTAAAACAAAAACCACAGTGTATAATGCCTGCATAATTAGTATCCTCCTGTATGGCAGCGAATCTTGGACAACCTATATAAAGCAGGAGAGAAGGCTAAATGCATTCCATATGCGATGTCTACGCCGTATTCTTGGTATCACCTGGAAGGATAAAGTGACAAACGTGGAGGTGCTGACTAGCACAGGCCTCCCGAATATCTTCACGCTGTAAGTTACGCTGGCATGGCCATGTACACCGTATGAAAGGTGGCCGCATACCGAAAGATATACTCTACGGACAACTGGCAGATGGTAAAAGGACTAGGAGGCGCCCAAAACTTCGATTTGTAGATGTGTGTAAACGCGACATGAAGACCCTGAACATAAACCCTGCAGCATGGGAAGACATAGCTGCAGACTGCAATATCTAGAAACACACTCTAAAGGTTCACCTCAAACAAGAAGCAGACAGATTCATAAAGAAAGACAATAGACAGCGAAGGAAAAGACAAGAAAAATTAACATTTCTAGGGGCGCTGAAAAATGCATAGTCATCTATGACTGACGGAGGCTACTATATTATATAGTATAGAGATGATTATCAATGCACATCGGATAGCTAAATAAGATCTAACAAATAAGAGAGAAAGATAAGAATTGAGATAATGGGCTTGAGAGAACAAAACTATATAAATGTGATTAAAAAAACACATAAATTGGAGAAGAAAAAATCAATACTGCGCCTCTTCGCGGTGCCTCCAGCAACAAATTAACGACTCTAGTCTGGCCAAACTATGAGGGATCGAGATAGAAGTCAATCAGGTACTCACAATGCCGTGCTGGACCGAAAGAAGCAAATAAACTACAAAACAACGTATTTCTCTGAGTGGATACTGGAGAAGAGTAGCCTGGGACCATCGCAGAAGTTAGTTTGTCTTAATTAACGACAATGTTTAACAAAAGTTAATATTTGTCATGTTCATTAACTCGACCAATCACAGACACTTAATATATTTTTATCTCTTTTCCTGTGCCTGATCCTGTAATCATTTTTGAAAAAAAAAAGATAATTGTATCATTGCTAATTATTAATGACAAGAAGTGACCAAGGAAATTATATCTCACATGAGAGAAATACTCTTATACAGTGATACATTTTAGTAATTAAATAAATGACAACTCTTGTAAACTCATTGATCTAGATGTTTGTTATTTTGCCTGCAGGTCTTGAGGTTAACGTTGACAATCAGCAAAGTAATAATTATGTATATTCTCTTAGACAGTTAGACTGTTGCATGGCTAAGTCCGCTGAATATGGCATGTAACTCGTTGGTGATCGTAATTAGGGTTCCTTTTTTTAAAATAAAGTAGTTGGCTTGTAATCCTCGTTATTGTACTAGGAAGACTTCTGTGGATGTTCTTGTTGATACTCCGTTCTTCTATATCCATTTAGGTTTGTCTATAACGTCTAAATCGCCTCAGTGTTATAAGTGTTGTATTATTCTATTTGAGTAACTGTTTAACTGTCATATTCTGACCATTCTAGTATAATTTGTATTCTAACTGATATCAGATTGGCTCTTGATTCTCCGAGGAAAATAAAGACTAGAGCGAAGTCAGCAATCCTACTATGAACTTTTGTCTTTGAGTCTTTGTCTGATCTAAAATATTGGTCTCTGCTGCAGCTTTTTGTTCTCATTAAAGCACTGCCCAATTTTATAAATTCTGGATGTCTTTGGGCATGATCAATCTTCCATTTGTCAGGATTTACCTCACATCTTCGCAACACCTTCTATAAATCGTTCAGAAATTCGTGCCCACGGAGTTGATCAATTATTGCGGAAACTGTTTAATGAATTTCTGTAATTCTTTTACGTGAAATCTTATTTTTTCACCGACCTTAAGGTGTTATAACCTTTAAGTACAAAGGTAGTCTGAATTTTGCACAAATCGTTTCTTTTGTTTTGTTATATAATTTTAGGAAAATATCAAACTGTGTGCTCTAAACATTAGAGTTTACTGCAAATTATGTTAACTTTCTAACAAACCTCTCAGTGGTTTGCGTCTTACAAGTTACTGTTTAGTGAGCGCGGGATGGTGCTAAGATTGTGTGGAGAGCACGTGAAATTTACCTTTTTAAACGGTGAGTTTAAAACTTTTAAAACGAATCTAAAGCTTTAATCTTACTTCGTGATTACCGTTCTATCACCTTTCAATCATTCTCTTTTTATAACTATTGATACCTTTGGTTCTATTTCAATGAGAATAACAAGTATATTTATCGAGTTCACACAGAGAACACGACCAGTTTCACTTTCTTACTCTATGTGGACTTGCTTTCATCTCCTCAACGATACATGAGGGACTCCTGTGGAGGCAATCTGATTACCTTCCTTTTGCTGGACATCAGAGCACCTACTTGCCTGCCCGTTTGGAGTGTTTTTATTTCGGACGTGTGGATAAACTGTGATTACCGATATTTAAGTGGAATATGATTTATTCTTCTTTGTGTCGTGTGTTCGCGGTTCAATAGTCAAGCACAGGGTTCGACAAAAAATGGCGCCGCCGCGGGTATGTTCAACCCGAAAATAAAAAGTCTGTGTCCGTGGATGGGGCGGATGAATCGAAAATGATCAACGGAAGGCGAAAACAGCAAAGTGTGTGGTACACATGAGGCATATTCAGAACAGGAAAGACGAATATGGCAGACCACCGTGAAAGAGATTGGAGCCTCATCACGTAACACTCCAAAGAAAGCCATGGAGAGAAATTCTAACACAAGGTAAAAGAGGCAGACCAAGACTAACATGGACGAGTAACATCAAATGACGGACAAGTCAATATATGTCAGCCTGCACCATCAAAGCAAGAAACAGAGTAGAATGGCGATTCATGGTAGCCAACCTTCGTTGCGGAGAAGGCACGCGATGATGATGATGATGATGACTTGCCTGCAGAATCTCCTTCCGGTCTCTCCGAACGATCCATGTATTATATAAGCTATGACAACTCGATGTTTGTGAAAGCGCTCGCTAGGTTGTGTTCTCATGTCGGTTACATCTATTGTGTGTTTCTGAATCCGGCTAACGCCCCTCTTCGCCCACAGTTCTTGCCCTTTTATTTACTTATTATAAATGTTAGTCAATTTATGTTAGGATTATTTATCTAGCTACATTACAATGTTGTATTGTAACATGTTACATTACAATGTGTGGTTCCGATACTTTATTTTGTGCTATAGTGATGATGCTGGTGATGATGATAATGATGACAATGATGATACGATGATGTTGAGGATCCTATTGTTAACTAGTCAACATGAGCTATTAGCTCTTAGATACAGGGAGATAAACAATGGCTGCTGAGGTGTCATCGTTGAGTTGTCTTTTCCTGCTGAAGAAGTTTAATTTTGTCGATCTTATAGGCACTACTAGGTCTTCTGTATCAACAAATGTCACCACAGCAGTGATTGCGGTGATCCTAACCTCGTTAGTCCATCTTCTCGTCCGTTATGAGAGTTCAGGTGTGTTGTTTCGTTAGTTTACGACAGATTACGATAAATAAGCTTCTGATCTGACTATTCCATCTTTGTTCCACGTAATAAATTTAAAATTTAACCATCTTTGCCTGGGCAGTGGCCGTCTTTAACTTCCGCTTTTCAACTTTTAACTGTGACATCCGGAAAATGTGACTAGTTCGCTGGTGTTTTTCAGAAAATTAACAGATGAGTGCTGATATTCAGTGATCTTCTCTGTTTGTTTGTTTGTTTTTTTGTTCTATTTTTATTATTATTTGAAGACATCTTACGATCGCTGGTACTTTCTGTTCGTTGGAAGTCGTCTGGAATCGTCGCCTATGCTGAAGAGTTTTGCGTGCACGGAGGTCGACACTGCCCCCCAGCATTAGCTGCAACGACACCCATTTTCGATAGGAAACGCGGACACCGCTGCTGTGCTGAACAAAATAAAAAACGAGGTTGGAAACAAAAACATGAATCGAAAGTAGTGAGGCTGCCCAGAAATGATCTCAATGCCAGCTACTGGAACTGCACCAGTGCGAAACAAAAATGACACAGTTTCAACAGCTTTGTTTACGATTTCGACATACTGTTTCAACAGGAGACACAGGCGGACAAATTGAACTTCTGTAGTTATCAATAGCGCAATAATTGATAAACGTAGGAATCAAATGAAATGTAAAAATTAAATGAAATGCAAAAATTAAATGAAATGTAAAAATTAAATGAAATGTACAAATTAAATTAAATGTAAAACCGCCTAGCTGGAAGTTTTAGGATCCGATCTCCACAGGGACCCATTTACATCTGACATGTGGAGATCCGATCCTTAAACTTCCAGCTAAGCTTTTTCATATTTTATTTACTTTTTACATAAACAACATCATATTTTTTAATAATCTATATTTGTATAAATGATTTTACTGTGATATAGTACTTTGTCTTCTCTTTTCATTTCATTCTCTGTTCTAGATCTACTAGTTGTGGTTATTCTAGAACATATAGTTTAGTTATTCTTCATTTCGTTGTCTATTTCTGTGTTTGTGTTTTCTGAAGAAGGCTGCATGTAGGTCGGAGCCTCATGATTTTTGTTTGTTTGTTTGTTCTTCTTTTGTAAAGCTATCACCACACCTTGCAGACGTGTACGTTACACCCGACCATTGCTACCAGTTTTATCGCAGCACTGCAATTATTTCCTTGTTCCTGGTCGTTACAGACCTGACCGTGGTCATCCGGGAGTTCATGACACGACCCACCAACAGGACAACGGACTTTAACATTGACCGTGCTTGGTTTCGACCGAACTGGACATCCTCTGGGATCGATTAAACTACAGTCGCAACGATCACCTGGCCAGTGCTGATGGAATCCATAATCCAGAACAGAGGAGCTCAGAAGGATGACGCATCCTTTTAAGTATAATCGGTCGGAATCACCTGTGTTGGGGCAACTACGCCAACGGGCATACGGACCAAGGGAAAGATGAGTCCTACGGAGAATTTAGACCTACGGAGTAAACACATAATATAGAGTTAGTCTAGCTAGAGAAGAGACCACGCTGATGGTATTGTAATCTTGACGAAAATGAAACCTTTGCGACCCTTGTCGAATGTCAAATCTTGAGCGGGACATGAAAAAGACCACCAGTTATATCCAACAACTGGCTGTAGAGACTAAGAGAAAAGTAATGGAATCAGTTCAAGAAGGAGGTGGCAGCATACGAAGGACTATCATTGTTAGTCAACCCATGCTCGTATGAAGAGGACAACACGCCTTAGAACTAAAAATGTCATCAAGGGCAAGGAGAGCAGAATGTTACTCACTGATGAGCGAAAAGACAGGGCCTAGTTGGAGAGGTACATTACACAAACAAATCATGGCGACATGGGTTAGTTTCAGATGGTTAGAAACACACTTTCCAAGTCTTTGGGACAATTACTCCACGAGATCCCAATCAATTTTTAGCTGTATTTCGCACAATTAAGATTAGCCGCGATAGCTGAGTGGTTAGTGAAAGACTACAAAGGACAAGGAGTAGGGTTCGATCCCAACCGACGGCTTCCCGGTTTACCCAGCCTTAAATGGGTACCGGATTTTTTTTGGGGAAAGTAAATCAGCACGGGCGTAATACCGACCACATTACCCAAAAAATCATGTGCTGAAGGTCTGTAAAATATAGGGTCACTAACACCATATTTCCCTATATGCCACTTGGTGTGACGGGGTACTTTACTTTTTTTCACTTATAGACAGCTCTCCAGGACCGGATGGTATAAGTTAGGCTTTTAGAGGAGGCTGATTATTACATCTTAAAGAGACTTGCTGCAGACTTCAATGAGAGCATCAAGATTGGCGACGTCCCAGAAGAATTGTTACATAGATGTCTAGTTCCGCTCCTTAAACCGGGCAAAGATAAGTCCAAACTGAACGAATATCACATCATTACTATGCAGAATCTCTATGGAAAGCGTTCTTTCCATTAAAAAAACGTCTTATCCATAAAGCTATCGATGCATCTTGATATCAAAAGGTAAGTTCACCTACATAGTTGTAAGTTTACCTACATAGTTGTAAGTTTACCTATAGTCTTGGTTGTTAGACTACTCGGTGAGACTAGGTGGTGAGACTAAATGGTGAGACGAGACTAGGTGGTAAGATTAGGTGGTGAGACTAGGTGGTGAGACTATGTGGTTCGTGGGTGAGACTAGGTGGTGAAAATATGTGGTTCGACTTGGTGGTGAGACTTGATGGTGTCGACTTGGTGGTTCGACTTGGTGGTTCGACTTCGTGGTTCGACTTGGTGGTTCGACTTGGTGGTTCGACTTCGTGGTTCGACTTGGTGTTGTTCGACTTGGTGGACTTCGACTTGGTAGGTTGTTAGACTACGTGAGTTCGACTTGGTGGTGAGACTTGTTGGTGTGACTTGGTGAGTTCGATTTGGTGGTGAGACTTCGTTGGTTGACTTGGTGGTTCGACTTGGTGGTTAGACTTCGTGGTTCGACTTGGTGAGTTCTGATGAGGCTTGGTGGTGAGACCAGGTTGTTAGACTACTTGATGAGACTTACTGATGAGGCTTGGTGGTGAGACTAGGTTGTTAGACTACTTGGTGAGACTTACTGATGAGGCTTGGTGGTGAGACTAGGTTGTTAGACTACTTGATGAGACTTACTGATGAGGCTTGGTGGTGAGACTAGGTTGTTAGACTACTTGATGAGACTTACTGATGAGGCTTGGTGGTGAGACTAGGTTGTTAGACTACTTGATGAGACTTACTGATGAGGCTTGGTGGTGAGACTAGGTTGTTAGACTACTTGATGAGACTTACTGATGAGGCTTGGTGGTGAGACCAGGTTGTTAGACTACTTGGTGAGACTTGGTGGTGAGACTTGGTAGAGAGACTTGGCGGTGAGACTTTGAAGAGAGATTCGATGGTGAGATTGGGTGGTGAGAATTGGTAGTGAGGCTTGGTGGTGAGACTTGGTTGTGAGACTTGGTGGTAAGATCTGGTAGTGAGACTTGGTGGTGAGACTTGGTAGTGAGACTTGGTGGTGAGACTTTGTTGGTGAGACTTGGTGGTAAGACTTGGTGGTGAGAACTGGTAGTGAGACTTGGTGGTGAGACTTGGTGGTGAGAATTGGTAGTGAGACTTGATGGTGAGACTTGGTGGTGAGACTTGGTGGTGAGACTTGGTGGTGAGACTTGGTGGTGAGACTTGATGGTGAGACTTGGTGGTGCTAATTGGTGATGAAACTTGGTGGTAAGAACTGGTAGTGAGACTTGGTGGTGAGACTTGATGGTGAGAATTGGTAGTGAGTCTTAGGAGTGAGACTTGGTGGTGAGACTTGGTAGAGAGGCTTGGTGGTGAGACTTTGTAGAAAGACTTGGTGGTCAGACTTCGTAGAGAGCCGTTTTCGTGAGACATGGTAGAGAGACTTTGTGGTGAGACTTGGTGGTGAGACTTGGTCGTGAAGCTTTGTGGTGAGACTTGAAGGTGAGACTTGATGGTGAGACTTGATGGTGAGACTTGATGGTGAGACTTGATGGTGAGACTTGATGGTGAGACTTGATGGTGAGACTTAATGGTGAGACTTGATGGTGAGATTTGATGGTGAGACTTGATGGTGAGACTTGATGGTGAGACTTGGTGGCGAGACTTGATGGTGAGACTTAATGGTGAGACGGCATGGTGAGACTTAGTGGTGAGACTTAGTGGTGAGACTTGGTGGTGAGACTTGGTGGTGAGACTTAGTGGTGAGACTTGATGGTGAGACTTGATGGTGAGACTTGATGGTGAGACTTGATGGTGAGACTTGATGGTGAGACTTGATGGTGAGACTTGATGGTGAGACCTGATGGTGAGACTTGATGGTGAGACTTGATGGTGAGACTTGATGGTGAGACTTAATGGTGAGACTTGATGGTGAGACTTGATGGTGAGACTTAATGGTGAAACTTGATGGTGAGATTTGATGGTGAGACTTGATGGTGAGACTTGATGGTGAGACTTGGTGGTGAGACTTGATGGTGAGACTTAATGGTGAGACGGGATGGTGAGACTTAGTGGTGAGACTAGGTGTTGAGACTTGGTGGTGAGACTTGGTGGTGAGACGTAGTGGTGAGACTTGATGGTGAGACTTAGTGGTGAGACTTGGTTGTGAGACTTAGTGGTGAGACTTGTTGGTGAGACTTGATGGTGAGACTTGATGGTGAGACTTAGTGGTGAGACTTGGTGGTGAGACTTGATGGTGAGACTTAGTGGTGAGACTTGGTGGTGAGACTTGGTGGTGAGACTTAGTGGTGAGACTTGATGTGAGACTTAGTGGTGAGACTTGGTTGTGAGACTTAGTGGTTAGACTTGTTGGTGAGACTTGATGGTGAGACTTGATGGTGAGACTTAGTGGTGAGACTTGGTGGTGAGACTTGATGGTGAGACTTAGTGGTGAGACTTGGTGGTGAGACTTGGTGGTGAGACTTGATGGTGAGACTTGGTGGTGAGACTTGCAACATAATATATTTCAAGGTGAGTACACTGGGTAATGGTCTGTGTGCTGGAAGACTTCATCTATGTAGACAATATTCCAATTCTACACGCTCAAGAGAATATATAGCGAACAAATGAAGCAAATAAGTCAGTCTGAGAGTGAATTTAAAAAAAAAAAAGTAAAAGCGGCCAAAGTTGTGACCGTAATTTTTGTAATAAGTTACACGTCACGACTATAAATTTCACACAAGTCATGACTCTTAATTAAATAATAAAAAATATTAACGAATCGATTATTCTAAAGTTTACAAAATATTGCTAAAGTAATGATATCATCAACATTGAGTGGCGTTTCCGCATCGAAGGTTGGCTACCATGGAGCGCCATTCCACTCTGTCTTTTGCTTTAATGGTACAGATTGTTATAGGTTGACTTGTCCATCTTTTGATGTTACTCGTCCATGTTAGTCTTGGTCTGTCTCTGTCTCTGCCTCTTTTACCTTGCATTTTCCCTTACTACAATATTACTTTTTGTAGGCTGTTGTGTCTTTTCAATCCCTCCCCCCCCCCCAAAAAAAAAAATTCATTTGCCTTGTTGTAATTGTGTCTAGTCATTCTCATTTCATTTTTAGTTTTTTAAAAACTGCATCGTTTGTTTTCTTTTCTTTCCATCCAATTCTACCTATCCTTCTATAAATCCACATCTCAAAGGCTTCAATTTTCTGTTCTGTCTACTTGTCTAATGTCCATGTTTGTGCACCATACAGGAAATTTTGAGAAGATATAACATTTTGCTATTCTTAGTTTTAGCCCTGGTGTTAATTGTTTTGGTGTTAGTATATTTTTCATGACATTAAAATTAAAAGTAATGATAACACATTGTAAAGTGGCAGTATAGTCAGGATAAAAAATAAAAACCTAAATCATGACCCAAGATTTTTTTAAATGACTATTTTTTAACAAATTCGGATTAGTTTATTTTTGGTTAAAACCAGGACTTAGAGACCTACAAAGAACAACAGAGAGCAAACTAAGATTGTGTGAGAGCTGTGTACATTCTCACTCTCTCTCTCTCTCTCTCTCTCTCTCTCTTTGCGATCAGGACTCAATCAGAGTAGGATCCCAGACTCACATGAAGTCTGCTGTCAGGTTAAGTGTGTTGATCGCCCCCACAGACAGAACATCACAGTTAGAGTCTGCCAGATCCACTCTGAATTGAACACCCGTTAAAACGTTGCACTGTGTTCTGCGCCAGTGGCCCAGTGCATCCGCTTTCAGCCAGCATTTTATTCAGGTTTGCATTCCTTAGCCTTTGATTGTCTTGATCTTCCTGCAAGGCAACAGATGATCTTTTCTGTAGAGGGATTCTGCCCTTAGATGGTCTGCCCTCCCAGGTTTACGAGCACCATCTGCCCGAGTCACTAGAGGTGACTAACACAGACACGCACACACAAAGATAAACACATCAAGATATATGACACATGACTAACATAAACATGCACATAAAGATATGAGATGTGACTGACATAGACATGCACACACAAAAATATGACACATGCCTAACATAGACATGCACACAAAGTTATGAGATATGACTGACATAGACATGCACACAAAGAAATGAGATATGACTGACATAGACATGCACACACAAAGATATGACACGTGCCTAACATAGACATGCACACAAAGATATGAGATATGACTGACATAGACATGCACACAAAGATATGACACATGCCTAACATAGACATGCACACAAAGATATGAGATATGACTAACATAGACATGCACACAAAGATATGACACATGCCTAACATAAACATGCACACAAAGATATGAGATATGACTGACATAGACATGCACACAAAGAAATGAGATATGACTGACATAGACATGCACACACAAAGACATGACCCGTGCCTAACATAAACAAGCACACAAAGATATGAGATATGACTGACATAGACATGCACACACAAAGATATGACACATGCCTAACATAGACATGCACACAAAGATATGAGATATGACTAACATAGACATGCACGCAAAGATATGACACATGCCTAACATAGACATGCACAAACAAAGATATGACACATGCCTAACATAGACATGCACACAAAGATATGACACGTGCCTAACATAGACATGCGCACAAAGATATGACACATGCCTAACATAGACATGCACACAAAGATATGACACATGCCTAACATAGACGTGCAGACAAAGATATGACACTTGCCTAACATAGGCATGCATACACAAAGATATGACACGTGCCTAACATAGACATGCACACACAAAGATATGACACGTGCCTAACATAGACATGCACACACAAAGATATGAGATATGACTGACATAGACATAGACATGCACACACAAAGATATGATATATGACTAACATAGACATGCACACAAAGATATGAGATATGACTAACATAGACATGCACACAAAGTGTACATTGAGTTCTCTTGTTTTGATCTCAGTGCTGATGAACAACAGAACAGAAAACGTTGTATTCCATCTTTTATATTGTCTTCTACAAAACCTTCCTCGGGAAAATTTCCAGATTATGTTGGGCAGAATAAATAACGAACAACAAAGTTCATTCTAAGAGGTGAACCAAGGAAAGATACAAATAGTTAACAACGGTAGACGCTTGAACTTGAGAGCTCATCATTGCAGAATTATCATCAACATTTAATGCCGTCTCCGCGTCGAAGGTTGTCTACCATGGAGAACCATTCCGCTCTGTCTCTTGCTTTGATGGTGCAGATTGTCATAGGTTGACTTGTCCATATTTTGATCGTACTCGTCCATGTTAGTCTTGGTCTGCCTCTGCCTCTTTTACCTAGAATTTTCCCTTCCAATATTACTTTTATTAGGCTGTTGTGTCTTTTAACATGCCCCAAAAATGTCATTTGTCTTGTTATAATTGTGTTTCATTGCAGAAGAAACATGAAAATAATGACATGCCATTAGACCCTGGTCAGAAGACAAATGAGATGCCGGGTAAGAAGACATTTGTGAGTGTAAGTAAGTTAAAGTAAGAGCCCACATCGCGTCAAGTGACGTAAAGAGAATATGGTGTTAGTGACCATACATTTTACAGACCTTCAGCACATGATTTTTGGGGTAATGTGGTCGGTATTGCGCCCGTGCAGCTTTACTTTTCCAGAAAAATTCTGGTACCTATTAAAGGCTGGGTGAACTTGGAAGCCGTCGGTTGAGATCGAACCCTACCTCTTGTTCATTGTAGTCCAGTTCACTAACCACTGAGCTATCGCGGCTCCCAGACATTTGTGACTGACGTGCAGAAGAAATGGAAAGGAATTGTCTGCGCCCGACCTCTTACATTGAAGAATAAAATATGATGGAGACCTCAAGAGAAATAGTGATCCGGAAGTAAGAGCTATTGAAAATAATGTTCAGGGAAGATGAGACTGCGATCAAATAAGAAGAATGTTGTTGCAGCAAACAGATCTTGCAATTAACAAGAGGAAGTGGCGATATCTGGCGAGATACAGAGAGTTCTTGAGATGGGCTCTGATAAGACGTGAAATTAGATGATGGGACAAACTTGGTGCACTTTTCGAAAGATGGCTGCGGAGCGCAGGATGTGGAGATCTGAAAAACAACATAAGTACCTGCATAGTTTATTAAGTGATTTGCCATCAGTGTCTCTAAAAAATAAGACAAACCAGTATTAAAAAGTTGTTTTTATTTCTACGATATAGGCAGATTCCGTAGCACATACATATCCCTTGGTCCGACTGGAGGTAAAGAACTGTGGTAACGGTTTAAGAGTTCCATAGCTGCCTCTAGAGCGAGTGTGCCATTGTTGACGATTATCGTGTTATTGAGGCTCAATGTCCAAGATTTATCAAAGGAGGATAATTTTAAATATGGCGGGTTGTCGATCAGGACATGAGGAATGTCCATCAACGTGGACAAGATATGCCCGTGAAGACGATCTGTCACCACAATCCGCCCTCTTTGTAGAAACTGAAATCCCTCTGATGTAATCAGAAATGCATGCTCCATCCCTGTTTGCCCTTTATTTGATGTCCATGACCCCCAGTCTCTAATATCCACAGAAATATGTGACGGGACAGCTGGTAGGGCATACTTGGAAGACTCATCGTCACTTCGTCTCAACCAAACAATATCATATATTGGCGGCATCTGTCGAGGTATCATCCCAATACCAAAAGCCAAGTCCGGTGCTAAAATTAATTTCACTCCTTGAAAATTTTCTTTGGCTATTCCTAGAGACTGTCTGTCCCTTAAGAACATTATCAAATTACTGTGATTGGAATAGATACGTCTGCAGTAGTTCATGTCATCTTGTCTCTTCGAAGTAAACCAAATACTCTGAGAGAAGAGAATGATCCTTCTGTCTGGGAAAGTCTGAATAATTCTTTCACGTATGCTGTCTACGTATCTATACCCAACCAAATTTCCACCACCTTGCATCAGAATTACCAGTTCATCTTTTCCATATTTCTTATTCACTTCCAAAGCTTGACTTAAAGCTTTCTTGTTACAGGTATACGTTTCGCAGTAGAAGACGATGCTTATATTCATTTTTCTCAGCAACAAAATCTCGCCAACAGAAATGGCCGGATCACCTTTATTCTCATACGTCGCGATTTCTAAAAGCATGACATGTTTGGCCTTTCCAAGAAGATCTTCAAGAAGATTAATAATGATCCGTTGGGCTTCTTCTATTATTTCTTCACTTTTAGTTAGAGTTTGAGATCTCATATCTGTGTCTTCGGGATGGTCAACTAGACGCCATGAGAGAAATTCTCGAATCTTAGGGTTTGTTTCTGACTTTTGTAAGTGGGAGAAGTCGGTGGGCGGTGTCTCTGGTTTATAAGTGTGACGTAGACTCATGACGCCATCATTTTCTTTGTAAAATATTGCTGGACGCGTTTCTGAAGGTAGGTATAACTGTCCAAGATAACCTATTGTAACAAGCGATGCTAGAGCAAGAAAAGTAGCAGCAATTGTGAGCTTCCTTCTGTTTGGCTCTCGGTTGGTGATTTCTGAAGAAAAAAAAAGAAAATTGTGAGTGTTGGTGAAAGAGTGGGAGATAGGGACAAAATCTGTGCGCGAGTGGGTAGATTTTTATTTGACGGAATGCCACGACTTAATGAGGGCACGGTGCTCTTTGACTCATTGGTGTGGCGTGTCGTAATAGCGTCCTTGACATTCCTGGCTCCTAATGGAGAAGTTGGAGTTCGTCTATCCCAGGCTATCCTGGGAAACTACTAGCCTAGCCCAGAGGTTATACTGGGCTTCTATATACTGGGTCTTCTATATCAGCAACAGCCACCACTACAGGGAACACGGCGATCCTAGCTTCTGTTAGTCAGCCTGTTTTGACGCAGACTGTTACCAGGGGAGACCACGGGGAAGTAGAACTGCTAGGTCTTGGGAAGCTGATGATGCGCCCGACCCTTCTATTGCGACCGCTGATTGCAGGCGCTTCTACTCCCCAAGAGTGGGTAGACACGGTGAGATAAGCTGTGGAGATAGAGGTCTGAGAGAGAAGTTGTGAGAGCCGAAGCTTGAGAAAATATTTTGAGAGCACATGGAATAAGAAATGGGTTTTGAGAGAAGAAGTTTGAGGGAAAGGTAAAATGAGAGAGAAGTTATGAAAGAGGGAGTCGGGATAATTAGTTCTGTGAGTGGAGGGAAAAGTGGTTGTTAGATATCTAGATGGAGGGAGATACTGTTATAGAGGGAGATTGAGGGAGAAGTTTGATAGATGGAGTGGGAAAAGTGGTTGTTAGATATCTAGATGGAGGGAGATGCTGTTATAGAGGGAGATTGAGGGAGAAGTTTGATAGATGGAGTGGGAAAAGTGGTTGTTAGATATCTAGATGGAGGGAGATACTGTGATAGAGGGAGATTGAGGGAGAAGTTTGATAGATGGAGAGGGGAAGGGAAAAGTGGTTGTTAGATATCTAGAAGGAGGGAGATGCAGTGATAGAGGGAGATTGAGGGAGAAGTTTGATAGATGGAGAGGGGAAGAGAAAAGTGGTTGTTAGATATCTAGATAGAGGGAGATCCTGTGATAGAGGGAGATTGAGGGAGAAGTTTGATAGATGGAGAGGGGAAGGGAAAAGTGGTTGTTACATATCTAGATGGAGGGAGATACGGTGAGAGAGGGAGATTGAGGGAGAAGTTTGATAGATGGAATGGGAAAGGGTAAAGTGGTTGTTATATATCTAGATGGAGGGAGATACTGTGATAGAGAGAGATTGAGGGAGAAGTTTGATAGATGGAGAGGGGAAGGGAAAAGTGGTTGTTAGATATCTAGATGGAGGGAGATGCTGTGAGAGAGGGAGATTGAGGGAGAAGTTTGATAGTTGAAGAGGAAAAAGTGGTTGTTAGATATTTAGATGGAGGGAGATGCTGTTATAGAGGGAGATTGAGGGAGAAGTTTGATAGATGGAGAGGGGAAGGGAAAAGTGGTTGTTAGATATCTAGATGGAGGGAGATTCTGTGATAGAGGGAGATTGAGGGAGAAGTTTGATAGATGGAATGGGAAAGGGAAAAGTGGTTGTTAGATATCTAGATGGAGAGAGATGCTGTGAGAGAGGGAGATTGAGGGAGAAGTTTGATAGATGGAGTGGGAAAAGTGGTTGTTAAATATCTAGATGGAGGGAGATACTGTGAGAGAGGGAGATTGAGGGAGAAGTTTGATAGATGGAGAGGGGAAGGAAAAAGTGGTTGTTAGATATATATATGGAGGGAGATGCTGTGATAGAGAGAGATTGAGGGAGAAGTTTGATAGATGGAGAGGGGAAAGGAAAAGTGATTGTTAGATATCTAGATGGAGGGAGATACGGTGAGAGAGGGAGATTGAGGGAAAAGTTTGATAGATGGAGAGTGGAAGGGAAAAGTGGTTATTAGATATCTAGATGGAGGGAGATGCTATGAGAGGGGGAGTTTGAGGGAGAAGTTTGATAGTTGGAGAGGGAAAAGTGGTTGTTAGATATCTAGATGGAGGGAGATGCTGTGAGAGAGGGAGATTGAGGGAGAAGTTTGATAGATGGAATGAGAAAGGGAAAAGTGGTTGTTAGATATCTAGATGGAGGGAGATTCTGTGAGAGAGGGAGATTGAGGGAGAAGTTTGGTAGATGGTGTGGGAGAAGTGGTTGTTAGATATCTAGATGGAGGGAGATGCTGTGAGAGAGGGAGATTGAGGGAGAAGTTTGGTAGATGGTGTGGGAAAGGGAAAAGTGGTTTTAGATATCTAGATGGAGGGAGATGCTGTGAGAGAGGGAGATTGAGGGAGAAGTTTGGTAGATGGTGTGGGAAAGGGAAAAGTGGTTTTAGATATCTAAATGGAGGGAGATGCTCTGAGAGAGGGTGATTGAGGGAGAAGTTTGATAGATGGTGTGGGAAAGGGAAAAGTGGTTGTTAGATATCTAGAAAAGTTATGAGGGAGATGCTGTGAGAGAGGGAGATTGAGGGAGAAGTTTGGTAGATGGAATGGGAAAGGGAAAAGTGGTTGTTAGATATCTAGATGGAGGGAGATGCTGTGAAAGTGGGAGATTGTAGGAGAAGTAGTGATAGATGGAGCGAGAAAGGGAAAAGTTATTGTTAGATATCCAGAAAAGTTATGAGGGAGAACACCTACCCACTTTGCCTTCCTTATTATTTATTTAGAAAAAAAGCGGTTCTGCTGAAATGCCATTTCGTTTATTTTTGCACAGAAGAGCTGTCTTCATCAAATGTTCACTCTAAGAATTATACTAGAAGAACATACAATAAAAAAAAACATTAATTTGTAATTTCGTTGATTATAAGAAAAAAATATGTTGACACTATACATATATTGTCCTTGTGCAATATATTGAAACATGACGAAATATCACCGATGATGATCAATTTCAAAAAATACATATGACGGCTATACTTGCGCACTTTGCACAAAGCAGTGAATGAGTGATTACCTTTGGATTGAAACAGGAGTAGAACAGGGATGTATACTAACGCATTTGCTGTTTGGAATTACCATTGATTACATAGCTGACTACCCGTGCAAATGAAAGCATAAAAGAGAAACTGCAAAAGACAGTAGAAACATCATTTACACTGTTTTCCATGCCATGACACCAAGCTATCCAGTATTTTCTCTCTTTGTCGTCGCGAACTCTCTCTCCGTGCATTTTGCCAGTTGTAACCAAGTATACCAACTTTCCTCTTTTCATGATGTGCCCGAAAAATGCTGATTGTTTCTTTCTGATATTTCTTAGGAGCTCCCTTTTAGTGTCGGTCTCTGATAATTTTCTCGTTGGTCCTTCTAGCTGTCCAGGGAACTTTCAACATTCTTCTGAGAAATCCTATCTCTGTGGCCACCAATTGTCTTTTTCATTTGTTTGTCTACTGTTCATGATTCATTTCCATAGGTCAGAATTGGCTCTATATAACATCGGCAAACTCTCTTTCTCACTTCTATTGACATAGATTTATTGAATAAGATGTTTTTAATTTTCTGAAATGCTATTTTGGCTTGAACTATTATACTTTTTATTTCTGTGGTGCATCTTCCATCTGATGTTATTGTGCCCAAGTATTTGAAACCTTTCACTTGTTTCAGATTTGTCCTGTTTGTTTTTATGCTGCATGATGGTGATGATTGTTTCTTTATTATGACTATTACTTCAGTTTTCTTACCATTGAGACTGAGACACTTCTTGTTGCTTTCTTTTACTATTACGTCTATCATTTCTTGTAGTTCATTCCCTGTCTCTGTTATTAAGACTGTCATCCGCATATCGCAATTATTATTTATGTTGTGACTGTTGACTTCAATTCCTCTTTTGTTTACTATTGATCTCATAATATGTTCGCTGTAAAATGAAAACAAATCCGGCGACAGAACACAGTCGCGTCTGACTTCTTTTATATATTGCAATTGTCCTGTTTGGTTGTTTATAGATTACACTGACAAAATATGCAAAGATGGCAAATCACAAAGTGAAGATATAAATGAACTACTTTTTGCTGACGACAAGGCCCTAAACGTTTTTAAAGAAACAAAACTTCAACAACATCTGATATATATTGATAAAGAATGTAAAAGAAATAACATGAAAATAAGCATTGAATAAAATATGTCATATCGACAGGAAAACGAAATAAGATAATAAACATTGATATAGAACAACATTAGAGGCCACAGAGATGGGATTTCTCAGAAGAATGTTGAAAGTTCCCTGGACAGATAAAAAGACCAATGAGGAAGTTCTCAAAGAGGCCAACACAAAAAGGGAGCTCTTAAAAAACATCAGAAAGAAGCAATCAACATTTTTCGGGCACATCATGAGAAGAGGAAAGTTGGTATACTTGGTTACAACTGGCAAAATAAAAGGAAAGAGAGATCGCGGACGACAAAGAGAGAAAATACTGGATAGCTTGGTGTCATGGCATGGAAAACAGTGAACAAAAGAACTGATATGATGCACTGTAGATAGAAGATCGTGGAGGGACATGATCGCCTACGCCAACCGGTATGGCACATGAGGATGATAGAACAACAAGTTATAAAACAAGTAATACACTTGAAATATATGGGACAAACATTCTCTGCAGATGATAAAATCGAAATAAAAATAAACATACGATGCAACAAGATAAACTAAATGTTTGTACATCTGTTCCCCATAAGTAAAAACAAAGAAATAAAGGTAAAGTACGAGACTTGAACCGGCGTCTTAGCACGCGAGTTTCCACCCATATGTGCTCGGCCACCTATCCAGAAATTTTCGGAGATTTCTGGATAGTGTCGCTTCAAGCATCGAAACTCACGATGCGAAGCGACATTCCTCACCTTCCCAGGGTAATAACCTGGTACCCATTTCTGCCAACGGCTGGGTCGACCGTGGGAGTATTTTTTTTCCAACCACGAGTACAATTCACGCTGCTCCCAGCGGGAATCGAACACGGGTTGTCCGAACGTCGGTAGTTCAGTCGAGTGGTTTTCCCAACTAGGCTACCGAGACCCCCAAAGCAGTATATATTCCCAAGAAACATCATACACAGAGTATATTCATTCCCATATTGTGCTACGAATGCCAAACATGATCTAATACGGCTAAGCGTAAAAGAAAGCTTGTAATTACGCTTGGGCAGAATATAAATAGATTATACGGACAATACTAAGCTTCAGAAATGATATAATAAGAGAAGGAGAAGGCATTGAACCAATACTAAGCTTCAGAAATGATATAATAAGAGAAGGAGAAGGCATTGAACCAATACTAAGCTTCAGAAATGATATTATAAGAGAAGGAGAAGGCATTGAACCAATACTAAGCTTCAGAAATGATATAATAAGAGAAGGAGAAGGCATTGAACCAATACTAAGCTTCAGAAATGATATAATAAGAGAAGGAGAAGGCATTGAACCAATACTAAGCTTAAGAAATGATATTATAAGAGAAGGAGAAGGCATTGAACCAATACTAAGCTTCAGAAATGATATAATAAGAGAAGGAGAAAGCATTGAACCAATACTAAGCTTCAGAAATGATATAATAAGAGAAGGAGAAGGCATTGAACCAATACTAAGCTTAAGAAATGATATAATAAGAGAAGGAGAAGACATTGAACCAATACTAAGCTTCAGAAATGATATAATAAGAGAAGGAGAAAGCATTGAACCAATACTAAACTACATAAAGAAACAACAAATGAACTGGTTTGTCCATTTAGAAAGAATGAAGTCTGACTCGCTACCATACAAATCCTCATTTAGTACCGTCTCCGCATCGAAGGTTAGCTACCATGCAGCGCCATTCCACTCTGTCTCTTGCATTGATGCAGATTGTCAAAGGCTGATTTGTCCATCTTTTGATGTTACTCCTCCACGTTAGTTTTGGTCTGTGACTGTGCCTATTACCTTGTATTTTCCCTTCCAATATTACCTTTAGTAGGTTGTTGTGTCTTTTAATATGCCCCAAAAATCTCATTTGTATTATTCTAATTCTGTTTAGTAGTTCTCTTTTAAAATTTAGTAATTTTAAAACTTTATTATTTGTTTTCTTTTCTTTCCATCCAATTATACCTATTCTTATATAAATCCATATTTCAAAGGCTTCAATTTTATGTTCTGTTTTCTTGCCTAATGTATATGTCTCTGCAACATACAGGAATATTGAGAAGATATAACATTTTGTTATTCTTAGTTTTAGCCCTGGTGTTATTTGTTTTGATGTTAGTATACTTTTCATGGCATTAAAATTATATTTTGCTATTACTATTCTTTTGTTTATTTCAGTTTTACATTTTACATCACTGGTTATAGTGTGTCCAAGGTAGTTGTAGCCCTGAAATGTCTCCAGGTGTGTTCCTTCAACTTTGATATTTATTTGTAGGTCTTGAGAATTTTCTTTCCTTATGAACATACACAGTATATATTAAAAGAGGAGAAGGGAGAAGAGAAGAGGTAGACCAGGAGAAATATGGACAGAAAACATCAAAGAAGCGCTACAAACATTCAACTGACATTTGTTGATGCCATAAAAAGGACGAGAACCAGAACTGTGTATATTCCTCGACGCTCGAGCGGGTACAAGAAGAAGTGAAGAAAATAAGAAAGAAAGAAAAAGAAGGAAGGAAAGAAAGAAACAAACAAACAAACAGAGAAACAAAGAAAGAAAGAAAGAAAGGAATAAAGAAAGAAAGAAAGAAAGAAAGAAAGAAAGAAAGAAAGAAAGGAAGAAAGGAAGAAAGGAAGAAAGGAAGAAAGAAAGAAAGAAAGAAGGAAGGAAGGAAGGAAGGAAGGAAGGAAGGAAGGAAGGAAGGAAGGAAGGAAGGAAGGAAGAAGGAAGGAAGGAAGGAAGGAAGGAAGGAAGGAAGGAAGGAAGGAAGGAAGGAAGGAAGGAAGGAAGGAAGGAAGGAAGGAAGGAAGGAAGGAAAGATTGCATATTACATAAATGTTGCGTAAGCAATAAAGGCATTAAATGACACAAAAAGAATTACCTAGAAGATCTAGATTTTGCGGGTGAGATGTTCACAAGTGAAAATTGCAACAAGATGCAAAACATCGTAATATACTATCATCCATGGCAGAAAGATTTGGGAGCCGCGATAGCTCAGTGGATAGTGAACTGGATTACAAAGGACAAGAGGTAGGGATCGATCCCAACCGACAGCTTCCGGTTCACCCAGCCTTTAATAGGTATCGGATTTTTTTATGGGAAAGTAAAGCGGCAAGGGCGTAATGCCGACCACATTACCCCAAAAATCATGTGCCGAAAGTCTGTAAAATGTATTGTCACTAACACTATATTCCCTATAAGCCACTTGCCGTGAGGGAGGTACTTTATTTATTTTTTTTTTTTACTATGGCGGAAGGATTTGGATTTGAAATCAACAGGGATAAAACATAAGAAAGGTAAGAGACCAAAGGGTATACCAGTGCTGACATATAATGATGTTTGCAGGACTTCCTTGAGGGAATTCTCTATCAGTGAATGAAACTAGGAAAATATGGCTGCAAGTAGTAGCACATGAAGAACAAGAATAAAAAAATGACACAGTAACTTTCGAGGCAGTAAAAAAAAAAAGGTAAAGTACCCCCGTCACGCCAAGTGGTATATAGGAAATATGGTGTTAGTGACCATAAATTTTGCAGACTTTCGGCACATGATTTTTGAGGTAAATTGTCTGTATTACGCCCGTGTCGATTTACTTTTCCAGAAAAAAATCGTGTACCCATTAAAGGGTGGGTGAACCGGAAACCGTCAGTTGGGATCGAACCCGGCCTCTTGTCCTTTATAGTCCAGTTCACTAAACTATGTATATCTTGGTAGCAATATAGATCGAAAGAGCGACATAAGAAAAGAGATCAGAAGCGGGATAACAAATGCGATAGCAAATTTAAAAAACCTAGACATAAAAATTACAATCTAAAATACTAAGCAAGAAAATCAAGCTAAGAATATTCAACTCAAACTAAAACGGAAAACAACAAGAGAGATTTAGAAGGGAAAAAAACTGCATGCTATTGAAGACAAATGCCGTAGAAGAATACTCTGTGTACAATAGAATTAATTCAAGACTAATATTGAGACAAGCGAAGTGGACATGCTATCAACGATCTTATCTATAGTTAGGAAGAGAAAATGGACACATGTCTGGCATGTGTTGAAAATAGACAACACAATTTAAAAACAGGCGCTACTATGGGAAACACCAGGATACAGAAAAAGAGGAAAACCTAGAGATACACTGAAAAGAACACTTATAAGAGAAGCAAAGTTGGCAGGCATAGACTCATTAGATAAGATCGAGGATCTCACCCAGAATAGAAATGAGTGGCGGAACGCACTACAAGCCCTATGTGACGCGTAGCGGCCCTGGGTCAAGATCAAGATTTTAATGCTTTTCGCAATGGAAACAATGCATACAAATAAGTCCATGTGGTTACAGGGACCCTGATCATGGTGATGTAAGACCAGAATACAGCCACTGTCACCTGATACACATGTCGTAAGAGGTGACTAAAGATTTTTGGGGGGGGGGACAAGATGCTTATGAGATCGAGTATTTGAGTTGAAGTCATATTCATTGCTTTCACTAGTGTGGGGGTAGGCATGTTTTATACTGGGAGCAAGTAGCGGGGTGTAGCGTTTTCTCTTACAGGGTGACAGCTTTACATTAAAGAAACACAACAAAATACTTATGTTTCGATCGAACTACAGAAGGATAACTCTACTACATCTGGGATGAGAACAGGTAAATCAAGGAGAATTAAACAGAGGAATATGAGATGATACGATGCATCAAAAGAGAGATGTGCTACATATCGGAAGATAAAAGTAGATAATATGTAAAAATTAATAAACTAAAACATATATAAAATTAAAAAGAGACTTAACTGAGGAAGATCCAAAAGCTCCCAGCGAGTAGATGACCGTGAATCAATTGGGACGCAGGCGGGATGGCGGAATGGGGGTGTGGGAAATCAAATCGTTTGTACTAGGAAACGTAATGATGAAGGTATCTGAGCAGTATGGTGTTTAAAGTTAACAGAAACTTACTTTCTACAGGTTGATTAGATATATCGTCTTTAAGCTGAGCTTTTCCCTGAGTGTAAATGAGAAGTCCACACAATGCCAGGACCAAACCCAACAAATTGGCTGTAGAGATGTATCGGTTGCCAACCAACGAGAGCATCAGTACAACCAGAAATCGTTTGAAGATGTTCGCAATTGAGTGACTGACCACGTTCATTACCTACAAATATAAAGACAAGTCAATGTGGAGGGCGGTACAATGTGTGATGATGAGTGTCAGGCAAGTTCGTGTTTGATAAGGCGGGATAACTTTGCGTTTCTAATCTTACTTCCTTCTTGTTTCCCCTTTCATTCAGAAATATGTTTCTCTTTTCCTTTTCTTGCCCCTCTTATATTCGGCCCATTCATCATTCTCTTAATCAACCCTTTCATCATTTCATCCACTATTCATCAAACACAAACACACTCAACGACCCATTCAAACCAATTTATCCACTATTGATCTTACCCACACACTGAACTACCCATAGAAACCGATTCATCCACTATTGATCGCACCACACACTCAACGACCCATCAAAATCCATTTATTCACTATTGATCACACCACACACTCAACGACCCATCAAAATCCATTTATTCACTATTGATCACACCCACACACTCAACGACCCATCCAAATCCATTTATTCACTATTGATCACACCACACACTCAACGACCCATCCAAACCCATTTATCCACTATTCATCACCCCCACACACTGAACATCCCATCCAAACCCATTCATCCACTAATCATCACCCCACACACTGAACATCCCATCCAAACCCATTCATCCACTAATCATCACCCCCACACACTGAACATCCCATCCAAACCCATTCATCCACTATTCATCACACCCACACACTGAACAACCCATCCAAACCCACTCATCCATAATTCATCACACCCACACACTGAACAACCCATCCAAACCCACTCATCCATAATTCATCACACCCACACACTGAACAACCCATCCAAACCCACTCATTCACAGTTCATCACACCCACACACTGAACATCCCATCCAAACCCATTCATCCACTATTCATCACACCCACACACTGAACAAACCATCCAAACCCACTCATCCATAATTCATCACACCCACACTGAACAACCCATCCAAACCCATTCACCCTTCCTTCCTTATTCACTGTGATGTTTCCCTCACAAAATGTGAGGGGTTGGTGACCCCTACACCTGAAGTTTTCGTTTCTAAATATACTAAATTGTTGGTATATATTATTTCTATATGTAATGTAGTAGGCTAGGGAGCCGCGAGAGCTCAGTGGTTAGTGAACTGGACTACAAAGGACAATAGGTAGGGTTCGATCCCAACCGACGGGCTCCGGTTCACCCAGCCTTAAATAGGTACACGATTTTTTTCTGGGAAAGCAAAGCGGCACGGGCGTAATACCGACCACATTACCCCAAAAATCCTGCGCCGAAGGTCTATACAATTTATGGTCACTAACACCATATAATAATATTTATGTATTATTATTTGTACCCAGTATATAATCACTGGGAACTACTATTCGTGCTGTTTCGTCCAATAAATGTTTGTCTACAACACAAGTATTCAGCCCTACTGGGAGATACTTGCATTAATAGGAAAGTACAAATATACAATTTATTTCCGGTCTGTGATCGTTACCCTATGCTATAGTCATTGAGAACGTCATCGTGTAAGACACTACTGCAATAGCCAATTTTTTAGTTGGCTGCGTGGTAGTGTGCCAAGCGTTCGGCTTCTCGTGGCAAGGCGCGGTGCCACTGAGTACGGGTTCGATCCCACTTCGGACCATATATTGTTCTTCGTTTTTTTCTATTGTTGTTTGTCTGTCAATTTTTCCGAGTGCTAACACATACTTCTTTGTTCTATTATTCCCTATTATCGCCTCGGAAGTTCCCCATATAATAATATTTATGTATTATTATTTGTACCCAGTATATAATCACTGGGAACTACTATTCGTGCTGTTTCGTCCAATAAATGTTTGTCTACAACACAAGTATTCAGCCCTACTGGGAGATACTTGCATTAATAGGAAAGTACAAATATACAATTTATTTCCGGTCTGTGATCGTTACCCTATGCTATAGTCATTGAGAACGTCATCGTGTAAGACACTACTGCAATAGCCAATTTTTTAGTTGGCTGCGTGGTAGTGTGCCAAGCGTTCGGCTTCTCGTGGCAAGGCGCGGTGCCACTGAGTACGGGTTCGATCCCACTTCGGACCATATATTGTTCTTCGTTTTTTTCTATTGTTGTTTGTCTGTCAATTTTTCCGAGTGCTAACACATACTTCTTTGTTCTATTATTCCCTATTATCGCCTCGGAAGTTCCCCATATAATAATATTTATGTATTATTATTTGTACCCAGTATATAATCACTGGGAACTACTATTCGTGCTGTTTCGTCCAATAAATGTTTGTCTACAACACAAGTATTCAGCCCTACTGGGAGATACTTGCATTAATAGGAAAGTACAAATATACAATTTATTTCCGGTCTGTGATCGTTACCCTATGCTATAGTCATTGAGAACGTCATCGTGTAAGACACTACTGCAATAGCCAATTTTTTAGTTGGCTGCGTGGTAGTGTGCCAAGCGTTCGGCTTCTCGTGGCAAGGCGCGGTGCCACTGAGTACGGGTTCGATCCCACTTCGGACCATATATTGTTCTTCGTTTTTTCTATTGTTGTTTGTCTGTCAATTTTTCCGAGTGCTAACACATACTTCTTTGTTCTATTATTCCCTATTATCGCCTCGGAAGTTCCCCATATAATAATATTTATGTATTATTATTTGTACCCAGTATATAATCACTGGGAACTACTATTCGTGCTGTTTCGTCCAATAAATGTTTGTCTACAACACAAGTATTCAGCCCTACTGGGAGATACTTGCATTAATAGGAAAGTACAAATATACAATTTATTTCCGGTCTGTGATCGTTACCCTATGCTATAGTCATTGAGAACGTCATCGTGTAAGACACTACTGCAATAGCCAATTTTTTAGTTGGCTGCGTGGTAGTGTGCCAAGCGTTCGGCTTCTCGTGGCAAGGCGCGGTGCCACTGAGTACGGGTTCGATCCCACTTCGGACCATATATTGTTCTTCGTTTTTTTCTATTGTTGTTTGTCTGTCAATTTTTCCGAGTGCTAACACATACTTCTTTGTTCTATTATTCCCTATTATCGCCTCGGAAGTTCCCCATATAATAATATTTATGTATTATTATTTGTACCCAGTATATAATCACTGGGAACTACTATTCGTGCTGTTTCGTCCAATAAATGTTTGTCTACAACACAAGTATTCAGCCCTACTGGGAGATACTTGCATTAATAGGAAAGTACAAATATACAATTTATTTCCGGTCTGTGATCGTTACCCTATGCTATAGTCATTGAGAACGTCATCGTGTAAGACACTACTGCAATAGCCAATTTTTTAGTTGGCTGCGTGGTAGTGTGCCAAGCGTTCGGCTTCTCGTGGCAAGGCGCGGTGCCACTGAGTACGGGTTCGATCCCACTTCGGACCATATATTGTTCTTCGTTTTTTTCTATTGTTGTTTGTCTGTCAATTTTTCCGAGTGCTAACACATACTTCTTTGTTCTATTATTCCCTATTATCGCCTCGGAAGTTCCCCATATAATAATATTTATGTATTATTATTTGTACCCAGTATATAATCACTGGGAACTACTATTCGTGCTGTTTCGTCCAATAAATGTTTGTCTACAACACAAGTATTCAGCCCTACTGGGAGATACTTGCATTAATAGGAAAGTACAAATATACAATTTATTTCCGGTCTGTGATCGTTACCCTATGCTATAGTCATTGAGAACGTCATCGTGTAAGACACTACTGCAATAGCCAATTTTTTAGTTGGCTGCGTGGTAGTGTGCCAAGCGTTCGGCTTCTCGTGGCAAGGCGCGGTGCCACTGAGTACGGGTTCGATCCCACTTCGGACCATATATTGTTCTTCGTTTTTTTCTATTGTTGTTTGTCTGTCAATTTTTCCGAGTGCTAACACATACTTCTTTGTTCTATTATTCCCTATGTTGGTACAAGTAGGGAATTGCGTTCTTTAGTTATGGAAGGCCCCGGTATCATTGTAAACGAATTAAAATCCATAATTGCTCAGCCGCCCGTGCCAGTGGAATCATCCGAATTAATATAGCATCTCCCAACAGCAACAGCAATCTCTCAAGCAAAGAAAGGTAACTGCATTCCCCATTGTAGCAGTCTCAGCACACGCCAAAAGACATAAGGCGAAACCGCGCAAAAAGTGAATACAGTCAACTGTTCACTGTCATACGGTATCATCATTCATCGTAAACAATTGGAATAACGAAACATGATCAAAACGGATGAAACGCACAGCTCACTGTGTGCACAGAGCACTTAACTCAGTAGCTCCTGCAACAAGCCGGACTTGGAATATGAGGAAACTGCAACAAGGAACACTTTTCATGCATAGCCTTCAATGGTTCCTGCCACCTATCCACCATATACCGGAAGTTCTCGTCCTCCTGAAAATGATGATCATCGTATTTTTTTTTAAATGTATAGCGCTTCATGATGTTAGGCCATCGTTGTTGACTCCATTTCCGAATATATAGACACACAGTCAGTCGTCAGATTCTCCCCGTCGCACATCAAATAGACCGTAAGATTAGCGTATGGCCGGTCTAGGGGTATATGATGAGCCATTACGATGACGTAGCACACACAACAATGTCTGAGTTCTTTGGATTCCTGATTACTCTAGTGAATGCAGCCTACGACGAACAAAACACGGTTCAGATTCCCTAAAAGGATAAAACTGCGGCTGACGAAGCATTTCACATTAATGAGTAACATGTAAATACTCCGTCTATGTACGACTCCGCTTTATCGGCGCAGATATGTTAAGTAGAACATCATTTTGATTTTAACGCAGAAAAGTTCAGTGGAGAACCGAAATTAACCAGACCCCGAATGCACTTTCTGCAGCGATCGAGAGAACGTGACATCAGTTGCGTTTTGTGTGTCAACAAGCAGGCGATTAGTCACTTGATGACATATGTTGCGAAATCTCCTCAAACCGTTTCCTGGCTTAAATGCAGCAGCAAAGTATTGAATTTGCGTCGATGCGATTAATGCGCATTCGATCGGTTTGGATTTAAAAATTGCTAACGCCATCGTAAACATACATGAATGTTATTTGGTTATTTGGTTATGGAACGGCCCGGTATTACTGCAAACGAATTAAAATCCATAATTGCTCAGCCGCCCGTGCCAGCGTAATCATCCGGATTAATATCTCATCTCCCAAACAAAGAAAGGTAACTGTAGTCCCCATCGTAGCAGTCTCAGCACACGCCAAAAAGACATAAGACGAAACCGCGCAGAAAGTGAACATAGCCAGATATTCCCTGTCATACGATATCATCAATCATCGTAAACAATTGGAATATCGAAACATGATCAAAACGGATGAGACAAACAGCTCAAGGTGTGCACAGAGCACTTAACTCTTGGCTCCTGCAACAAGCCGGACTTGGAATATGAGGAAACTGCAACAAGCCGGACTTGGAATATGAGGAAACTGCAACAAGCCGGACTTGGAATATGAGGAAACTGCAACAAGCCGGACTTGGAATATGAGGAAACTGCAACAAGCCGGACTTGGAATATGAGGAAACTGCAACAAGGAACACTTTTCATTCATGGCCTTCGATGGTTCCTACCGCCTATCCACACATACATAAATGTTTGCTGGGTTAAAGGTTCGTCTCCTTGGCTTTTCTCGTGATTCTGATACACTTCTCCGACAGTCTATTTCATTTTCCTTACCATTTTTCACATTATCTCTATCTTCTCTGAAAGACATACTCGGTTCGCTTTAAATCTGTTACTACGCTTTGGTGCTGTACACTCTTATTATGTGTTTTTCTAAAGACAATTTAATGTGCGAGCTTTTAGGTGCCATTTTTACCCATTTTTGGAACCGCTTTTGTTTGGTTTCATTGGTTACTGTTAGGGGGTCTAATCTTGTGAGAGTTAACATTTTGTAAAACCTCTGGCCCAATTAATATTTATTTTGTTTCTATTGGCATCTTTTTTGCTCAGATTTTGTTACTGTGGAACAGGATATAATGTAATGTATAAAGAATAGGTATATGAAAATCCAAAGAAATTAGGTTAAATACAAAAATAAATGTTTTCAACTCCAATGTTAAGTAAGTCCTATTATATGGCTGTGAAACATGGAGAACAATAAAATTGACAATCATGAAGATACAGACTTTCATTAATAAATGCTTACGCAGAATAAAAGGATGGAAATGGCAGGACAAAATCATTAACATAAAATTATGGAAATGTACCAGCCAAATACCAGTGGATAAAGAGATACAGCGAAGACGATGGCGCTGGATAGGTCACGCACTGCGGAAGCCAACTGAGAGTATTACACAACAGGCCCTTTTTTTGGAATTCCCAGGGGAAAGAAAAAGAGGAAAACCAAAGAATTCTTGGAGAAGACAGATAGAAGCAGAGATGAAGATAATGGGGAAGACATGGAACGATCTTAAGAGAATGGCAAGAAACAGAATGACTTGGAAAGTGTTTGGTGAAGACCTATGCTCCACAGGGAGCTGAAAGGTAGAAGAAGGAAGAAGAAAACCTCTGGCCAAATTTATATTTATTTTGTTTCTATTGGCATCTTTTTGTTCAGTTTGTGTTACTGTTTTGCAGGTATATGTCCCGGTTGAAGAAATAACAGTGACGAAATGAGGGTTTCAGTTTAGTCTTATTTTATCTGTTTAGCAAAAAATTCCTAACTTTTCGTACTTTGTTTATTTTTTTGTAATACCTTGCGAACCAGAAAATTTATCTTTCTGTCATATCACATAGTTCTTCGTTTTTACTTTCCTTTATGCAAGACAGCAGTTGTTTGTGTTCAGAGCTGCTGTTTCAGGAAATTAGTCCTAAGTTTACTCTTTCGTGTCCTGTTTTAGAAGGGAAAGTTTTCTGCAAGGTTTAAGGAGTGTAGAGGTTATGGTGATGAGACCCATATTTTCCGATGACCAATGATTCATTTCTATGGGTGACGTGAACGGCATTACGTCAGGCCGCCTTAATGTCCCCAGAAAAATGCGCTAAGATATATTTTTAAAAGCTGGGTTAATCCAGAAGCTGTATCGGCTCAATAAAATGCAACATCTGATTTAAGATTTAATGTGGTTGGAGTCTCTGACGACGTCAATACTGACAAACGTCTGTATCATTATTATTATTTTTTTTTGGTTTACCAGAACACTTGCATGTATAACGAAATTAACGAGCAGATAAACCGGTTGGGTTCGATGTTTGGAGAATGGACTAGCAATGGTTCGAGCCGACATGAACTCTCTTTTAAGGATTCATAATGAGTAAATGAATAAAACAGTCGATGTGAATAGACAACTTTGAATTAAAAGTAGTAAAGTCCCCCTGTCACACCAAGTGGCGTATAGGAAAATATGGTGTTAGTGACCCTATATTTTACAGACCTTCAGCACATGATTTTTGGGGTAATGTGGTCGGTATTACGCCCGTGCTGCTTCACTTTCCCAGAAAAAAATCCGGTACCCATTTAAGGCTGGGTGAACCCGGAAGCCGTCGGTTGGGATCGAACCCTACCCCTTATCCTTTGTAGTCCAGTTCACTAACCACTGAGCTATCGCGGCTCCCAACTTTGAATCCAGAATATCGCGTCCAGTAAGCCAAACAAGAGCGGTCTGTGGGGAGCTAACAAATACTAGGCGTAATAAATTACATAGAACTGGAAACAGGAACAAATATAAATATCGCGCGAGGCAGTGAGTGAAGCCAGAACAACGTGAACAAATAAACTTCACTTTGGAAACAACACAAAATATAACGTACCGCCACAGGTCTTTAACAAAAACAGGGAAACAACCTATATATTATTTTTGGTTTCCTTGTTAGCTTAACTGCCCAACAGAGTTTCACGTTTATTTTTACACAAAATTATGATTATAGTCGCTGGTGTGTATACAGCCTGAGAGATAAGATCAGAAATGAAGAACTGAGAGAAAAACTAGGAATAACCCTTGCTATAGAATATATAAAGAAACAACAGATAAAATGGTTTGGCCACGTGACGAAGGAGAGTGATCAAAACATCAACACAAAGAACCCTCAATAAATGTTGCAAGAACACCAGACCTGAGGATCAACAACGTAAAAGATGAACTGACGGAATTTTAGAAGCACTAACAGCAGCAGAGGCGAACACAAGAACAAAATACCGCAAATTATATCTCCCCTCGACGCTGAAAGCAAATGAGGAAGGAAAGAAGAAGAGGAAGAAGACGTGTGTATACTGAGTATGAGATCTTGGCACTCATGTGGCTGCCTTAAGTGCGGTGAGGGACATCCGTAACTGAACTCATTATAACAAGCTTCTGGTCAGTAGCACCAAGTCATCATCCGCCATAAGATTGTTCACCGAGAGCCATATCAGAATTGTCTTGTATAAATTGTATAAAAAATAATATATAAATGCTAAAACATGTGAAATAAGGAAATCACATACAAGTTGTATTTATAGACCAAACAGATAGCAAGACAATTAAAAAGTCACTGACAAATATTAGTGCACTTTGTATCACTACTTCTATAGTTCAAAAGGAAGCAAACGATAAAAACAAAAGAAGTGGATGATTGGCACTCATAACAAATTGTATGCAGTGGACTCAAGAGTAAAGAGAAGGTAGATCGATACAATCGTGCAGAGAAATATCCATCATCATCATCATATGCCATACCGGTTGGCGTAGGCGATAATGTCCCTCCACAATCTTCTATCTACAGTGCGTCGTATCAGTTCTGTTGTTGACTGTTTTTCATGCCATGACACCAAGCTATCCAGTATTTTCTCTCTTTGTCGTCCGCGATCTCTCTCTTTCCTTTTATTTTGCCAGTTGTAACCAAGTATTCCAACTTTCCTCTTCTCATGATGTGCCCGAAAAATGTTGATTGTTTCTTTCTGATATTTTTTTATGAGCTCCCTTTGAGAAATATTAGGAAGATATAAACAGCGCTAAAGTTATCCAATAACAGTTTTCATACCACAGACAAGTAATAAGTGGAATCATAAACACTTACCTTTAACACCAGGGTGGTAGATATAAACGAATAAGCGACATGGAATATTCCAGACGTCATTGACAATCCAGCCAACATGGTGACACTTCCAGGAACTATGCCGTGTGTTTCCAGGTAAAATAATATTGTCAACAGACTAACATGAGCTACTAATGACGTAACAATGTGGAAAGAAGGTTTCAACACGATCCCTGTATTAACAGACTCCCCAAGTTGTAGTTTTTTCAACGCGATATTTCGCCCAGCCAGGACAACATTTGATGCAAATGCCAAACCAATTCCGGTAGAATCTGAAAACTGGTCTAACCTGTAACCTGTTCAATAGAAATGTGGTTGTTCAATCTACAAAATATGAAAAACCATCAAATTGTACAGGATCTTAACTAAAAGAAGTTTTGGACTTGGTCTGTGAGGTCTATAATATGTTATTGATAGCGTATAATATGTGAGGTCTATAATATGTTATTGATAGCGTATAATATGTGAGGTCTATAATATGTTATAGATAGCGTATAATATGTGAGGTCTATAATATGTTGTAGATAGCGTATAATATGTGAGGTCTATAATATGTTGTAGATAGTCTATGGTATGTGAGGTCTATAATATGTTGTAGATTGTCTATGGTATGTGAGGTCTATAATATTTTGTAGATAGTCTATGGTATGTGAGGTCTATAATATGTTGTAGATAGTCTATGGTATGTGAGGTCTATAATATGTTGTAGATAGCGCATGGTATGTGCGATATGAAACAGATACATACTTTGTTATAACAGTGTATTGTCTGTGAGATCTGTAAAAAGATAGCATGTTATTGGTAGTGTATTGTCCGAGAGATGTAAAATAGATTAATATGTTGTTAATGATCTAAGATAAGTTAATATGTTGTTAATGATCTAAGATAAGTTAATATGTTGTTAATGATCTAAGATAAGTTAATATGTTGTTAATGATCTAAGATAAGTTAATATGTTGTTAATGATCTAAGATAAGTTAATATTTTGTTCATGATCTGAGATAGATTAATATGTTGTTCATGATCTGACATATAAAAAAATAACTACAGTAGATAACGAGTGGCTTACATTCAAAAAAATCATTGACGAAAATAGCAACCGCAATATGCGGAACGAAGCAAAGGAAGAAGGAGGAAAAGATGAGCACTCCATGGTGGAATGATATAGTCAAGAACGCCATAAAAGGAAAGAAAAACTATACAAAATCTGGCTAGAAAATAAAAAGCAAAGCGATTATGATATATACACAATAGAAAGAAGAGAAAGAAAGAAATTAATCAAAGAAGAAAAACATAAAGCATGGGTAAAATTTGGAGAAATAATTAGTAACAATCACAAATCAGCATCTAGAGACTTCTATAGAACAATTAAAGCCATAAGACAAAAGAAAGACAATTATGACCCAACTGAAATTATCAATGATAAACGAGGCCAAGCAATAACAAACAAAGCGCAAATCTTAACGAGATGGAAAGAATATTTCGAAGAGCTTTTGAATGTAGAAACAACGAGTACAAAAACACACAAAAAGCAACTAATAGTTGGCGATAAAGAACCAAATATACTAATTGAAGAAATAGAAGAAACATTACGACTAGCACCAAGAAACAAATACCCGGAATCGATAACATCCCAGTAGAAATGCTAGCAGCAGCGGGAGATGCAGGATGTAAATGGCTACACAGAATATTCAACGCTGCATGGATACAACAGCAAGTCCCAAACGATTGGAAACAGTCCATTATATTACCAATATGGAAAAAGAAGGGCAGCAGAAGAGACTGCAACTAATATAGAGTAATATCGCTATTAAGCCACACAGGGAAGTTATATGCCAAGATAGTTGAAAAAAGATTGAGACCAATTATAGACCCACAACTAAGCGATGCTCAGATGGGCTTCAGGAGGAACAGAGGTTGCACAGATGCCCTATTTATCATAAAACAACTAGAGGAGAAAACAATAGAGCATAATAAAACACTATATACAGCTTTTATTGACCAAGAAAAGGCGTTCGATAGGGTGGACAGGGAACAACTGTGGTCTGTATTGCCCTTGTACGGAGTGAGTCACCACCTAGTAGAGATATGCAAGAGCCTCTATAAAAGTAGTCGCACTACAGTAAGATCTTCAGCAGGCTACTCTAAACATTTCACCATTAACTCCGGAGTAAGACAAGGCTGCGTGCTTTCCCCTTTACATTTCATCACATATATGGACAATATGTGCAAATTAGCATGTCCAATCAAAGGAAGTATACCAACAAGGATGATAACAAGCGATAACTCAAAAGAGAACGAAATATACGTACCAGAAAACAGCAGAAGAGAGGAAGAAATAAATGAAATACTATTTGCAGACGACCAAGTTCTGATACATGAAACAACTGAGGACCTGCAAGAATATATCAACAGGCTAAACAACACTTGTAAACAATACAACATGAAGATCAACTTAAACAAAACCGAAGTAATGGCAATAGCGATAAAGAAAGAAAACTAAGCATCATAATAGATAATACAACTCTGAAGCAAGTAGACAATTTTAAATGTCTGGGTAGCACGTTAACACAAGACAATAACCGAGAGACAGAGATAGATATAAGGTGTAACAAAGCATGCCAAGTTATAGGCCAAGTATCAACACTATTGAAAAACAAAACAATAACTACGGAAGCAAAAAGGGCAATATACAAATCAATTTTTCTACCAACTCTGTGCTATCAGTGCCAGAATTGGACGCTGGACTCTAAAACAATAAGAAAGATAACGACCACCGAAATTAAATGTGTCAGAAGAATGACAGGAAACAGCTTAAGGGAGAGAGTAAGAAACACTGACATGATGAAGAAGCTCGAAATTGAACCAGCCACCGAATACATAAAGAAACAACAGATAAATTGGTTCGGCCACATAACAAGGCAAAAAGAACTAACAATGACTCAAAGAGCCATAAACAAACGCTATGAAAACGCCAGATTAAGAGGAAGACCGAAAAAGAGATGGATAAAGGGAATACTAGAGTCACTAGGAGGGATAACACCAGAAGAGGCCAACAGAAGAGCAAAGAATCGCAGATTGTATCCCCCCTCGACGCCAATGGCAATGGAGGAAGGATAGAAGAAGAAGAAGAAGTAGAAGAGGAAGAAGAAGAGGAAGCAGATGAAGATGTGAGATAGATTAATATGTTGTTAATGATCTAAGATAAATTAATGTTGTTAATGATCTAAAGGAATTACGAACAAGATGGCGACCAATATGGCGGGTGTTTTATATTCGGAGCGTAGATTGTGTGATTAATGTGATTAAATATAGTGTTTCCAACGGGATATAATTTTCAGAAAGTTGTGTAAAGTTTTCTACCAAGGAGGAGGATAAGAACTGATAAGTACTTTTTTAATGTAACCAGCTAAAGTTTTATATTTAGACCGTAAAAGATCGCATGTGAGACCTTAGCGATCAAACACGTGGGGGGAAACAATCAGCCGGGCTAAACCCCCACCGTGTGTTTTTCTTAAGTTAAGCCCTTAACTTACGACTGACTTAGCAGGTCGGTAAGAGATCAATGTTTTATGCTCCGAGAAATACTCAGAAGATGGAGATCAAAGTAGCAACGATAAACATATGCGGGATAAAAAAAAATAAAGAAATCGAACTTATAGAAGAAACGACAAATAGGAAAATTAAAATACTAGGATTAGCGGACACCAGAGTAAAAGGACAACAGATAAAGAAAACACACATGAACTACACGAAAATATTCTCGGGAGTCTACAACACAGAAAGAGCTATACATGGTGTAGGTTTTATCATCGACCCAGAACACGCAAAGAATATTCTAGAAATAAAATACCATTCAGAAAGAATTATCACAATTAAACTGCTAGAAGACGATCGAAAAACAAATTACATTCAAATCTATGCCCCATGCAACAACAATGAAAGAGACAGCGAAGAATTCTACGACACACTGAGTGAAATTTTTAACGAAATTGACGAAAGCGACGACATGATAGTGATGGGAGATTTTAATGGAAGGCTTGGGAAACGCAACAGTGAGAACAGTGATATCTTAGACCCTTTGGCGATAAAACAGCTGAAATAAACGAAAATGGAAGCAGACTGCTGGATCTATGCAATCAAAATGATTTATTTATCACCAACACATTCTTCAAACACAGAGAGTCGCAAGTATACACCTGGTACAAATGGAATGACACAACATGCAGAAGCCAGATAGATTTTATACTAACAAGAAAAGAGAACAAGAAAAGAATAACCGACAGTAGAGCAATCCAAAATATTACAGACGACGCGGATCACAAGATGGTTATGATCACACTAAGACAGCCAAAAATAAAGAGAATATACGAAAACAAACAAAAGAAGCGAAAAGAACAGACAATAAAAATAAAACAATTAAAAGATCAAGAAACAAGGAAAACCCTAGAAGAAAAACTAACAGAGGAATTCAAGAAACTCCCTAACGAAGTAGGCACAGTAGAAGAAGAGTGGAAACAATTTAAGGAAACAGTAACTAACATCTCTAAAACAGTTTGTGGAACGAAGCTAAGAACAAGAGAAGGGAAAAAGAGCACCTCGTGGTGGAACGAAACAATCAGAGAAGCAATTAAAGAAAAGAAGAAACTGTTTAAAAATTGGAGGGAGAACAAGAACCAAGAAAAATATGAAAAATATGCCTTAGTTCGAAAAAGAGTTAAAATGCTGATCAAAGAAGCTAAGCAAAAGAATTGGACAGAATTCGGACAAAACATGAGCAGGGACTTCAAGACAGCCACAAGAGATTTCTACAAACAATAAAAGCTACAAGAGCGAGAAAAGAAAACCATGATCCTACTGAGCTGATAAAAGACAAAGACGGACAGTCAATATCAAATAACCAATGTATGCAACAGAGATGGACAGAATATTTTGAAGACCTGTTAAGCATACCAACTACCAACAAGACAACAAAAACCACGCTAGAATTCACAAATACTGAACCCAACATCATGAAAGAGGAAATCGAAGAAGTAATCAAATATGCACCAAGAAACAAAGCACCGGGGATAGATAACATTCCAATATAAATAATAGCAACAGCGGGAGAAACAGGAATGCAATGGCTGCACATAATATTTAATGCAGCATGGCATTAACAACAAGCCCCAGAAGACTGGCAACAGGCAATCATCATACCAATATGGAAAAAGAAAGGTAGCAAAAGAGACTGCAATCAATATAGAGGTATATCTCTTCTCAGCCATGTAGGAAAGCTATATGCCAAAACCTTGGAAAAAAGGCTGAGACCAATAATAGAACTACAGTTAAGCGATTCTCAAATGGGGTTCCGAAAAAACAGAGGGTGTACTGACGCTCTATTCACATTAAAACAGCTTGCAGAAAAAACGACAGAACACAATCAAAACTTATACATAGCTTTCATTGACCAGGAAAAAGCATTCGACAGAGTAAACAGAGAACAACTGTGGGAGATGCTAACAACATACGGAGTAAGCCAACATCTAACCAACCTTATTAAAAATCTCTACGCCAACAGCAGCTGCAGGGTCAAAACAGCAGCAGGCTACACAGACCACTTCGAAGTTAGATCAGGTGTAAGACAGGGGTGCGTACTATCCCCCCTACTGTTTATTACATACATGGACCATATATGCAAGCTAGCCAACCCATCAGAGACAGAGGAGATCAACGAGCTTCTATTTGCAGACGATCAGGCACTAATACATGAAACAATAGAAGACATACAAGAGCACTTAAACAAACTCAACATCTCAGGCACAAAATACAACATGAAAATCAACATCAACAAAACAGAAGTCATGAATGTCGCCAAAAATAAACAGAACGTCAACATAACTATAGCTGGCACACAACTAAAACAAGTAGATGAATTGAAATACCTAGGAAGTCTAATGACAAACGATAATTCTCAAACAGCAGAGATAGAATCAAGATGCAACAAAGCTTGTCAAGTCATCGGACAGTTATCACCACTATTGTCCAACAAGGAAATAACTCTGGAGACAAAACGAGCACTATACAATACAATCTTCATCCCAATGTTGTGCTACCAATGCCAGACCTGGACCCTAGATGCAAGAACAATAAGAAAAATAACCTCTACTAAGATGAAATGTGTTAGACGAATGATAGGAAACAGTCTGAGAGATAAGATCAGAAATGAAGAACTGAGAAAAAAGCTAGGAATAGCCCCAGCCATAGAATATATAAAGAAACAACAGATAAAATGGTTCGGCCACGTGATAAGGCAGAAAGAACAAAACACAACACAACGAGCCTTCAACAAACTTTGTGAGAACAACAGACCCAAGGGTCGACGATGAAAAAGATGGATCGATGGAATATTAGAAGCACTAGGAAACATAACAGCAGCAGAGGCGAACAGAAGAGCAAAAGGCCGCAAATTATATCTCCCCTCGACGCTGAAAGGCAGATGAGGAAGGAAAGAAGAAGAAGAAAAAGAATGATCTATGATACATTAATATGTTGTTAATGATCTAAGATAAGTTAATACGTTGTTCATGATCTAAGATAAGTTAATATGTTGTTCATGATCTGAGGTAGATTAATATGTTATTAGCGATATAAAAGATATTAATATGTTATTCATCTCATCATCATCATCAAGTACCGGGCCTGCTGGCGTAGGTGATCATGTCCTCACAACGTTCGATCTCGACAGTTCTTTATCATTTCTGTTGTTGACCTTCTGCTAAGCCATTCTCTTAAGCTGTATTGTATTTTCTCTCTTTGCTTCCCTCTATCTCTTCATCCCTCAATTTTCCAGTTGTTCTCTTCTCATTACATGGCCAAAAATGATGATTGTTCATCTAAAATAGATTAATATGTCGTTAGTGATCTAAATTGTATTAATATTTTGTTATTGATCTAAAATGGAGTAATATGTGTTGGTAGTGAGACACGCATTCGAAGCTCTATAGGTTGGGAAAGACAGCCTACAAGGCAAGCCACTGCTGCCCAGCAGTTACCATCTGGAGAAAAGAAAGGCTATGGGAGAATACCCAGACAGAAACCACGGAAAGGGTGGGCACAACAGCCCTGGTCGACATCCACCCAAAGAGAAGGAAAAGTCCTGCGTTAAACGAAGATGCAGCCTGCCGAATACAGGGTGTTTTAGCCGCGGCACAGGTATAGGAGAAAAATCAGGAGATACGTATATACGGGTCTACGTGAAGTTCTGACCCTTTCATATACGAGTACTGACCATGCGACCATCGTGGATCGATGTGAAGTTCTGAACCCTCCATATACGAGTACTGACCATGCGATCATCGTGGGTCTACATGACCTTCTGACCCCTCCATATACGAGTACTGACCATGCGATCATCGTGGGTCTACATGACCTTCTGACCCCTCCATATACGAGTACTGACCATGCGACCATTGTGGGTCTATGTGAAGTTCTGACCCCTCCATATACGAGTAATGACCATGCGACCATTATGGGTCTACGTGAAGTTCTGACCCCTCCATATACGAGTACTGACCATGCGACCATCGTGGGTTTTAATCCAAGTTCTTACCACCCCCTTCCCCCCCCCTTCTCCCCACCCTTCTCCCCCCCCCCCCCAACATGGTATAGGACAAAGTTTTAGGTTTGCATGATCACACGTTTTGTGTTATAGGTTGGAGAATTATTTATCTTGTCTATATTTAAATGTTCATTGTTCCCAGCACAGCTCATTTATAGTCAACACAGTTAATCACCACATACCTCTCAGTCGTAATTCGTGTTCAAGTTCATTGATCTTTAACTTGGCACGTGATACATAATAGTGGAAGCACTTTTCTTAGAATTACTGTTCTTTAATAATTCTGGACATTCAGAGGCTAACGCCGAATATTTATTGAAATGTCAACAAGTGCATATTTATAAGTAAAAATTAATCTCTCTCACAGCTTACTTACGACTTTGCTCTCTGAAGCACAACTTTGGAGACATTCTTAACAAAAGCACTTTCACAGATAAATGTGCATTATGTTCTAATTCACCTGTTCTGGTTCTGTCTACTGCTCAACTAATTTCTAAGTCACTTCTATAGCTTGACTAGTCCATATTTATGTTTGTTACTACTACTTGTTATTACTATGACTGCTTCTTACTACTACTCTCTTGTCTATTCCTTGATAAATACGCAACTAACTTAAAACTACTAACTGACTGCCTTCGGCAGTTCTTCATGACTAGCATGTCTTCCTGCTAACTGCTTAAATCTTGTGTTTAACTACTTGTCTGTTCTAAATTGGGTGCCTAACTAACTTGTCTGTTCTGAATTGCTTTCCTAACTACTTGTCTGTTCTGAACTGTGTGCCTAACTACTGAAAACCTATTGTGTCGAAGCTTAAATAACCAAAAAAAAATTTCCATTCGGAATACCTGCATCCAATGAAATTGTAGACAGCCGACGTGAAGCCGTCGCTAAATTGCCCGCTCTGTGATTTCCGCCTCCAAACTTAACCGCTCCGTGACTTATGTCTCAAAATTGTCTAAACAAGCTGTGTGTGACTTCAACGTACCTTCTGGTCAGCTTGATCTCTCCTGAGTTTCAAAATAATGATGTTTACTTCGTGACTTTGACCTGTCCTGGAAGTTGTTTGTCGACCTATTTACCTGACGTGTCAAGCCATGACTTGACTCAAACTTTCACAACAACTATACAATTTCCATTCTCCAAAAACTTGTGTCTGTCCGAGTACTACCCTTCCCTCATCCCCACCTCTTTATCCACTAACAGATAGAGGCATTTTCATTCGCACAACTTTCCATTGCCTTTCCATTTCTTACGTACTGCCACTAACTACTGTCGAGTCACTAGCTACTGGCGTTTGTTATACCACTGTTATAAGCTGCTAAGAAATAGGTACCGACCGAGTTACCTGACCCATGCTTTAATTCACAATTACTGTTACATAAGAAAGCTGAGTAGGAAGAAGGGAGTGTTTCCTTCAGCGGTTAACTTATCCCTTTATTTTGCCCCCGTTGTTTCGCTCACGTCTCGTGAAGGGTAAAAGTTGGCGGATAAAAATAAGTAGAGAAAATCCGGAGCTGAGACCATCAGGTGCCTGGTGATCTGTTATAGATTCCTTATCTGTATTAGATTTTTGGTCTGTTATAGATTCTTGATCCTTTACAGATTCTTGATCTGTTATAGATTATTGGTCTGTTATAGATTCTTGATCTGTTATAGATTCTTGGTCTGCTTTATATTCTTGAATTGTTATAGATTTTTGGACTGTTATAGATTGTTGGTCTTTTATAGATTCTTCGTTTGTTTTAGATTCTTGGTTTGTTTTAGATTCTTGATCTGTTATAGATTCTTGATCTGTTACAGATTCTTGATCTGTTATAGATTAGTGGTCTGTTGCAGATTCTTGATCTGTTATATATTTTGGTTTGTTATAGATTCTTGGTCTGTTATAGATTCTTGACCTGTTATAAATGCTTGGTCTGCTATAGATTCTTGGTCTGTTATAGATTCTTGATCTGTTATAAATGCTTGGCCTGCTATAGATTCTTGGTCTGTTATAGATTCTTGATCTGTTATAAATGCTTGGTCTGCTATAGATTTTTGGTCTGTTATAGATTCTTGGTCTGTTATAAATGCTTGGTCTACTATAGATTCTTGGTCTGTTATAGATTCTTGGTCTGTTATAGATTCTTGGTCTATTAAATATTCTTGATCTGCTATAGATTCTTGGTCTGTTATAGATTCTTGGTCTATTAAATATTCTTGATCTACTATAGATTCTTGGTCTGTTATAGATTCTTGGTCTGTTATAGATTCTTGGTCTATTAAATATTCTTGATCTGCTATAGATTCTTGATCTGTTATAAATGCTTGGTCTGTTATAGATTCTTGGTCTGTTATAAATGCTTGGTCTGCTATAGATTCTTAGTCTGTTATAAATGCTTGGTCTACTATAGATTCTTTGTCTGTTATAGATTCTTGGTCTATTATATATTCTTGATCTGTTATAGATTCTTGGTCTGTTATAAATGCTTGGTCTGTTATAGATTCTCTCCTGCAACTTTTAAAGTCACATATGTAGCAACCATAGAGCAGTTGTGTTTTTCTTTGAGACGGACCAAGAGACTGAAACGGGCATTCAACGGCCTGGACAAAGCAGAGTCTCCATTTACATCCTTCCAGCTTGAGTTATGTTAAGGTCATCACAATGCTTTAGAACAGCGCTTCTCAAACTGGTGTCCGCGGGGTCCACGAAGGCTTGAAGAATAGTGTGATATTTTATGACTAAATTGAAAGAGAGAATAAATAAAATGAAAGCACAGTGAAAATAAATCCTGCGGGCTCCGCAACTACAAAACGTATCTAATAGGAGTCAGCAGTAAAGTATAGTTTGAGAAGCGCTGATCTAGAATGTTCTAATATTACATAAGGTATCGAGATTATGAGTTTGGCGACATTGTGTCCTACGTCATCGTATTGGTTCCCTAAACCGGCCGTGCGCAAATCTTACGGTCTGCTGTTTGATGTGCAACAAGAATAAATTGACGACTGACTGTGTGTCTATATGTTCGGAATTGGAGTCATCAACGATGGCCTAACATCATCAAGTGCTACGATGATCATCATTTTCGGGAGGACGTGACTTACCGGTATATGGGGATAGGCGGCGGGAACAAATGGAGGCTATGCATGAAATGTGCTCCTTGTTGCAGTTTCCTCATATTACAAGTCGCATGTCTGTGTTAGTCACCTCTACTGACTCGGGCAGATGGTGCTCGTAAACCTGGGAAGGCCGACCATCTAAGGGCAGAATCCCCCGACAGAAAAGATCAACTGCTGCCTTGCAGGAAGATTGGGGACAATCAAAGGCTAAGGAAAGCAAACCTGAAAAAATGCTGGCTGAAATCGGATGCACTGGGCCACTGGCGCAGAACACAGTGCAACGTATTAACGGGTGTTCAGTCAGAGTGGATCTGACAGACTCTAATTGTGATGTTCTGTCTGTGGGGGCGATCAACACACTTAGCCTGACAGCTGACTTCATATGAGAGTCTGGAATCCTTACTCTGATTGAGTCCTGAACGCAGAGAGAGAGAGAGAGATATTACATAGCGATGTTTTTCTTGAGAGATAGAAATCCTTTTATTTATTATTATTATTATTATTATTATTGTATTTCTCAACTGAGAGCTGATCGCATGTGCTTCGTTCCGTGGTTTAAGTTCCAGAAAACCATGACTTTCATGAAAACAACGTTATGTGGAAGCCGTTTTACTATAGGCAGAACTATATAATTAGAGATACCTTCTGTAACATTCTAGTCTGAGTAATGAAAAATGTAACACTTCTATGAGGGAGGAAGGAAGGAAGGAAGGAAGGAAGGAAGGAAGGAAGGAAGGAAGGAAGGAAGGAAGGAAGGAAGGAAGGAAGGAAGGAAGGAAGGAAGGAAGGAAGGAAGGAAGGAAGGAAGGAAGGAAGGAAGGAAGGAATTGGGTCATTTGCCACCACAACCACAGTGCTCCACGACTATCGGTCGCGTCAGCCGTCGATAAACAAAAATACTATAACATCTTTGAACTCAGGAACAGTCAGTGATCCCCACAGCTACAGATGAGCTTGCTGGCCAAATGATAATGCTCAAGACAAACTTACCAGTAAAAATTAAAGAGCCACAAATAATCAGAGGCAAGCTGATGACTGTATGTACCGGCACGGACGTTTGGAAGATCACGTGATGAGCGATAGCCATTGTGATTGGTTCAGTCAGTTTAATTGCCTGTGTGGAAGAGGCCTGAAAAATAAAGAAAATATAATTAAAAAACAATTCCTCTTCTTGTGCTCCGATTTCTTTTGTTACACATTCAGACACAAAAGCATGATAAATGTGACTCGTATCTCTTCTTCTTCTTCTTCTTCCTCTTTCCTCTTCTTCTTCTACTTCTTCTTCTTCTTCTACTTCCTCTTTCGCTTTTTACTTTTCACTGATACCTAAAAGGTGTCGTGGTTATATCATTTGTCGTTCTTGAGCTGCTCGAACTGTCTGAATTAATGTTTCCATTGTTGTTACATGTCTCTGTCACTGCATCTATCCATCTTCTTCTGGGTCTTCCTCTTGGTCTTTTTCCATGCATTCTCGAGAACGCCCTTGATGGTGATTGGTGAGGATTCATTCTGACCAGGTAGCCAAACCATTTAAGTTGTTGTTCTATATATTCTTGGCAGGGTTTTGTTCCTACTATTTTTCTTATGGTTTCATTTGGTATTCTATCTCTTCTTGTGTTGTTTGTTACTTTTCTCAAGCATCGCGGTCTTTCTTAAATGTGATTTAGAAAGGGTCCATGTTTGACTTTCATAGCACAAAGTTGGTATGAAGATGCTATTTATCATTTGTTGTTTAGCTGGCATAGAAATGTTTGGATGTCTTAGCAATGGTGAAAGCTGGTATGTGACAGCATTTGCTTTTTGTATTATTCAACTATTTCTGTGCTTTCATCACCTAATCCGCAGATGTTCCATGTACCTATTAAACGTTCTGATTATATCGTTTTCTTTGAATTGTAGTTTTCCCGCTTTCTGACATTTTCGTTCAAGATCGTAATATCGTAATAGCACAATAGATGGTAATTCTGCTTATTTGCACAAACTGTAAAAATAAATCACAAATAAATCCGTCCGAAATAACACAAGAACGCTTGAATTTCTTTTACTACAGGCATTGGAACTCACTTATATCTTAAATTTGACTTCTATCGAAAATTGTATCGTGTTGCCAGCACAGTCACACACTGGAAGTCAATACAAGGAAGGAAGGCTCGTATCTGATGATAACAATGAGCTTTATAAGACTTGCATTGCAGTGTTAAATTATTGGTAGTTTTGAACGCGAAAATACCTCTTTCTAATATTTCTCGACCGCCCCATCTTTTAATACAAAAGTTTATTTCGTTCCGTGTTTTACAAAAATGGGTTTTTTTTCCGAAACGTCATATACATTCCACGTATTTCTTTTTTTTTTTTTTTTAAGTTCTAAACTATTTTTTTTCCTTATTACGCCTTTTAACACAATTTGTATGAGAAGCTTTTGAAAATGGTATTTTTTTCGGTAAATATTTGTTGTTGAAAATATACGATCGCGGCATAGTTCGCCTTTAAATATACAGGAGAAATACGATCGCGTTATAGATCTCCTCTAAATCTACAGGAGAAATACGATCGCGTTATAGATCTCCTCTAAATCTACAGGAGAAATACAATCGCGTTATAGATCTCCTCTAAATCTACAGGAGAAATACAATCGCGTTATAGATCTCCTCTAAATCTACAGGAGAAATACAATCGCGTTATAGAACTCCTCTAAATCTACAGGAGAAATACAATCGCGTTATAGATCTCCTCTAAATCTACAGGAGAAATACAATCGCGTTATAGATCTCCTCTAAATCTACAGGAGAAATACGATCGCGTTATAGATCTCCTCTAAATCTACAGGAGAAATACGATCGCGGTACAGTTCGGCTCTAAGTCTGCAGCTGAAATACAATCGCGGTACAGTTCGGCTCTAAGTCTGCAGCTGAAATACAATCGCGGTACAGTTCGGCTCTAAGTCTGCAGCTGAAATACAATCGCGGTACAGTTCGGCTCTAAGACTGCAGCTGAAATACAATCGCGGTACAGTTCGGCTCTAAGTCTGCAGCTGAAATACAATCGCGGTACAGTTCGGCTCTAAGACTGCAGCTGAAATACAATCGCGGTACAGTTCGGCTCTAAGACTGCAGCTGAAATACAATCGCGGTACAGTTCGGCTCTAAGTCTGCAGCTGAAATACGATCGCGGTACAGTTCGGCTCTAAGACTGCAGCTGAAATACAATCGCGGTACAGTTCGGCTCTAAGTCTGCAGCTGAAATACAATCGCGGTACAGTTCGGCTCTAAGTCTACAGCTGAAATACAATCGCGGTACAGTTCGGCTCTAAGTCTACAGCTGAAATACAATCGCGTTACAGTTCGGCTCTAAGTCTGCAGCTGAAATACAATCGCGGTACAGTTCGGCTCTAAGTCTACAGCTGAAATACAATCGCGGTACAGTTCGGCTCTAAGTCTACGTGAAATACTGCTGGAGTTCTGTTACTGGAGTCAAATGACAATCTCAAAAGCGTAGACAATTAATCTTTTCTTTATCTCTTATGAATAAAAAAATTTTCTGTCTATCTCGTTTTTGATTCCAGGAAATCTGATTAGCCTAGTTTGTGAGCAGATGTAACCACCCTCACTGGTCAAACATCAGATAACGCTATGTTATCGTCCCTGGTTTGATACCATTTAAACATAACATTTGACTGGGGACTGGTTTCTTTATGGGGAAGAGTTATGTTTACAACACTTTGGGGGAAAAAGTCACATATAATCAACAACAGAAAAAAAACAAAGAATAAATGACAGTCCAAAGTGTTCAATCCTGCTTCGGGATGTCTGTTGTTCTTTGTTTTTTTAGGTTTTTTTTTTTCTCTGTTGATTATTTGTGAAATTTTCAGTGTTGTAAAAATAGCTCTTATCCTGAAATAATTCGTTGATCTGTTGCGTCGGAAAGTTTCCGTTAAAAATACCATTAATTTATTATTTATGATCATGTATTATTTATCATGAATTATTTGTCATGTATTATTTATCATGTATTATTTATCATGTATTATTTGTCATTAGTCTCTATATGCGATGTCGACCTCAGGGTTCAAAGCACACCCAGACGCTGTATTTTTTTGTTTTCTTCAGAAAGAAGAACAATTAATCCGCGGCACGTTTGTGCATTACCTCCCCTTAGCCTGTGAGTGGTGAGATCCGACGCCTAGCCTCCTCGGATAAAGGAAGTTAACAGTAGGCTCCGTGTGCTCTCGCGCGTAAAAAACAATAAAATTTAAAAAACCGGGGCTGTTAAAATCCAAAAATGTATGCCATCTATGTGGCAGCTATCCGAGCAAAACTGTCAGCAACAAACCCTACCCTCATCGTGGATCCCAGGCCGTGCTAATGAGTTCGTGCACGTGGGCCAGAATTATCCTCGGATTTTCTCGAAATTTTCGAGGGGAATATTGGAGCACCTATGGAATGGCCCGGTGTGCAGGAATGATGATGATCATAACAAAAATAACTTGAATACAAAAGATGAAACCAGCAAGTTACAAACATTACGGAATTCATGTTACGATCCTCTTGTGCCTTGCAGCGTCGAGGTAAGTGAAGTTTTTTTTTTTAGCAAAACTCCTTGGTTGGTCTTGTTCATGTTGTATAATGTGGAGTCAGATAGTTCTACAGTCCATCTCTTTGAAGGTCTTTCTCCACTTTTGTTGTGCCTTGGTCTTGTACATTTTCTCAGCACCTGTTTACTATTGACAACGTTATTTCTCCACACAAAATAAATTTGTCGCTGGGCATTACTCCAGAAGTGGTCGCATTATTTCTATTTTTTATTTCTTCATTTCTTTTCTTAATAATTACATTGTGTTTTATCTGAGGACGTTTCATTTTAACAGTTTTAATTTTTAGCGTTTTTTTTTCGTGCATTCAACAAAATCAACAGTAAACAGTTGTTTGTTTTTGTTTAGTTTTCGATATTTCTTTCACAAAATATGTGTTGTATGTCGATATTTCTTTCACAAATTATGTGTTGTATGTCGATATTTCTTTCATAAGTTATGTGTTGTATGTCGATATTTCTTTCATAAGTTATATGTTGTATGTCGATATTTATTTCACAACTTATGTGTAGGGAGTAGTAATTGTACCGCTTTTTTATCAACCGTTTGTGAAGATATTTTGTTATATACGGTGCATGCATACATGTTCGTACATGTTTTATGTAAGCCTGCAAACCGCGTGCCAAAACCGCGTGTTCGGCTGACCGGTGACCATCGGCGATCGGTGACCCGTGGTAGGTGGGTGACTCGGTGATCTGCGCTGGCCTTGTTATTGGCATGGAAATTTTGACAGGAATTTTAAAGTTGTGAATATCGGCTGTGATTACTCAGGTAGATTTGTGAATAGGGGTAAGACTGACACGTGTTCAGGTAGCGTGCGGGTGACCGCTGTGTGACCTTGTTATTGGAACTGAGTAAAAGTTGGGAATATTGATTATTTTTTAAATTGTGAATATTTAAATGACCGCAAACTAATAAAAGTGAATTTTAAAGATATTTTTGTTTTTAAATGATCGCGAAATAATAAAAGTGAAAGTTTGAAAGTGATTGTGAATTTTTTTTCGAAATAAGCAAAAAAAATCTTTCTAAATAAAGCAGTTCTAAAAATTAATTTTTTTTAAAAATATTACACTTGAAATAAAAAAAATATAGAATTTTTCTCGATATATTTTTAATGATCGCAGAATTTTAAAGTTGTGAATTTTTTTCGAAATATTAAAAAAAAAAAAATCTTTCTAAATCAAGTGGTTCTAAAAATTAATAAAAGTGATTTTTTTTTAAAATGTTACAAAACATGTGGAATTTAAAATTTGTGATTTTTTTCGAATTTAGCAAACAAAAATCTTTCTAAATCGAATGGTTATAAAAATTAATGGTTTTTTAAAAAAATTGTTGCATTAAAAAATAAACGTTTCGGAATTTTTCTCGATATATTTTTAATGATCTCGGAATTTTAAAGTTGTGATTTTTATTGAAATAGGATAGTTTCCCACCAGAACTGGGATAACACTCGAGATAGAGGAATTTATCATGCTAGTTGAGATGCGAGATGAAATTGTATCCGCTTATGCTAACCTCATTTTACACGCCACTCCTTGTCAACCAGAACCTCAACTAAACGCCACTTCTTGTCAACCAGAACCTCAACTACACACAACCTCTTGTTAACCAGAACCTCAACTACACACAACCTCTTGTTAACCAGAACCTCAACTACACACCACCACTTGTTAACCAGAACCTCAACTACACACAACCTCTTGTTAACCAGAACCTCAACTACACACCACACTTGTTAACCAGAACCTCAACTACACACCACCTCTTGTTAACCAGAACCTCAACTACACAAAACCTCTTGTTAACCAGAACCTCAACTACACACAACCTCTTGTTAACCAGAACCTCAACTACACACCACCTCTTGTTAACCAGAACCTCAATTACACGCCACCTCTTGTTAACCAGAACCTCAACTACACACAACCTCTTGTTAACCAGAACCTCAACTACACACAACCTATTGTTAACCAGAACCTCAACTACACACCACCACTTGTTAACCAGAACCTCAACTACACACAACCTCTTCTTAAAAAGAACCTCAACTACACACCACCACTAGTTAACCAGAACCTCAACTACACACCACCTCTTGTTAACCAGAACCTCAACTACACGCCACCTCTTGTTAACCAGAACCTCAACTACAAACCACCTCTTGTTAACCAGAACCTCAACTACACCACCACTTGTTAACCAGAACCTCAACTACACACCACCTCTTGTTAACCAGAACCTCAACTACACACAACCTCTTGTTAACCAGAACCTCAACTACACACAACCTCTTGTTAACCAGAACCTCAACTACACACCACCTCTTGTTAACCAGAACCTCAATTACACGCCACCTCTTGTTAAACAGAACCTCAACTACACACAACCTCTTGTTAACCAGAACCTCAACTACACACAACCTATTGTTAACCTGAACCTCAACTACACAACACCACTTGTTAACCAGAACCTCAACTACACACAACCTCTTCTTAAAAAGAACCTCAACTACACACAACCTCTTGTTAACCAGAACCTCAACTACACACAACCTCTTGTTAACCAGAACCTCAACTACACACCACCACTTGTTAACCAGAACCTCAGCTACACACCACCTCTTGTTAACCAGAACCTCAACTACACACCACCTCTTGTTAACCAGAACCTCAACTACACACAACCTCTTGCTAACCAGAACCTCAACTACACGCCACTTCTTGTTAACCAGAACCTCAACTACACACCACCACTTGTTAACCAGAACCTCAACTACACACCACCTCTTGTTAACCAGAACCTCAACTACATACCACCACTTGTTAACCAGAACCTCAACTACACGCCACCTCTTGTTAACCAGAACCTCAACTACACGCCACTTCTTGTTAACCAGAACCTCAACTACACACCACCTCTTGTTAACCAGAACCTCAACTACACACCACCTCTTGTTAACCAGAACCTCAACTACACGCCTCCTCTTGTTAACCAGAACTTCAGCTACACACAACCTCTTGTTAACCAGAGCCTCAACTACAAACCACCTCTTGTTAACCAGAACCTCAACTACACACCACCACTTCTTAACCAGAACCTCAACTACACACAATCTCTTGTTAAAGAGAACCTCAATTACACACCACCACTTGTTAACCAGAACCTCAACTACACACAACCTCTTGTTAAAAAGAACCTCAACTACACACAACCTCTTGTTAACCAGAACCTCAACTACACACCACCACTTGTTAACCAGAACCTCAACTACACACAACCTCTTGTTAAACAGAACCTCAACTACACACAACCTCTTGTTAACCAGAACCTCAACTACACACCACCACTTGTTAACCAGAACCTCAACTACACACAACCTCTTGTTAAACAGAACCTCAACTACACACAACCTCTTGTTAACCAGAACCTCAACTACACACCACCACTTGTTAACCAGAACCTCAACTACACACAATCTCTTGTTAACCAGAACCTCAACTACACACCACCTCTTGTTAACCAGAACCTCAACTACACACCACCACTAGTTAACCAGAACCTCAACTACACACCACCTCTTGTTAACCAGAACCTCAACTACACGCCACCTCTTGTTAACCAGAACCTCAACTACACGTCACTTCTTGTTAACCAGAACCTCAACTACACACCACCACTAGTTAACCAGAACCTCAACTACACACCACCTCTTGTTAACCAGAACCTCAACTACACGCCACCTCTTGTTTACCAGAACCTCAACTACAAACCACCTCTTGTTAACCAGAACCTCAACTACACCACCACTTGTTAACCAGAACCTCAACTACACACATCCTATTGTTAACCTGAACCTCAACTACACACAACTTCTTGTTAAACAGAACCTCAACTACACACCACCTCTTGTTAACCAGAACCTCAACTACACACCACCACTTGTTAACCAGAACCTCAACTACACACCACCTCTTGTTAACCAGAACCTCAACTACACACCACCACTTGTTAACCAGAACCTCAACTACACCACCACTTGTTAACCAGAACCTCAACTACACACATCCTATTGTTAACCTGAACCTCAACTACACACAACCTCTTGTTAACCAGAACCTCAACTACACACAACCTCTTGTTAACTAGAACCTCAACTACACACAACCTCTTGTTAACCAGAACCTCAACTACACACCACCACTTGTTAACCAGAACCTCAACTACACACAACCTCTTGTTAACCAGAACCTCGACTACATACCACCACTTGTTAACCAGACGAAAGATCCTGCAGTCATGGATGCCCCGGGTGATTCAACAGAAACACAAATTACCTATTTCATCTTTGATCAAGGTTTTGTCAAAATGGAGGGCGGTTGTGTTTTGTAGACTAATCAACCTTCCTATGCACCTGTGTATGATATACATTTAACACAAACAGACAGTACCACCAAAACTGGAGGGAGGAAGCCTAGACGGTTAAAATTAATAAATTAATCAACCGGACAGTAATATATTTTCAAATATCTGTTATCTGCTGTATTAATAAAATCGTTATTGTGAAAAGTGATATACATGACTATATTTTTGTGTAATGGTGTCCCTCTCACATAATCGTTAAACCATCATCCCACATTTATAAATTATCAAGTCTCTTGTATATTAATAAAAATCGTTAATGTGAAGTTATATAGAAAGTATTTGTTTTTTTTTTACTTGTTTTAACTTAAATGTGAAAGAGAGAGAGAGAGAGAGAGAGAGAGAGAGAGAGAGAGAATACATGCGGGTGGGGATGGTACTTGGTGGTGATGATGATGATGATGATGATTGGAGCTGTTGGTGTGTATTTACACTTGTACATTTTTAACAACACTTTATTACACTGCCACAACATTTAAAGTAAATAAAATAAAAATTGAGAAACGGCATTATCATCAACAAATATATTACAATAACGAAATCTCTTGCAGACAGAAACATAAAATCTAATATCTGACCCTAGTACGTGGACTTCATTTCAAATAAATAAAATAACAAATATATACTGAGTTATTTGCGGGTCATCATCATTGCACTTCGAACATGTCCATAGGTGCCCAGATCCCCTCCTCAGCAATTCCCGCAGTGTCCAGCGACTGACGACTCCAGTTCTATGTTGGTCGATAAGTCTTCTTACACGGCCACTAAGTTTCTCATATCTGGCTGTACCCATCTTAACTCCCATTTCCATCATCCGAAGAAGTGACGTGATCTGTGTTTGTCCAAGTCCTGTGCTCTTCCCACATCTCGGAGGGCATTGTTGATGTCCGCCCGTTTCATTGGTTGTCCGTCCTCAACGACAGCACAGCTAGCCAACCTGTCCGCTCTTTCATTTCCCCGTACTCCCGAATGTCCAGGGACATAGGCAAAGGTAACTTTACGTATTTTGGATTTCTGCAACGACTCTACACAGTGAATGCGTACAGAACCCGTGTTCACTTTTTTAATCATGCTCATCGAATCACTCAGTATACATGCGTGGGTGTAGTCTTGTAACTCTAACCATTTGAATGCCTTGGTCACTGCCATCGCCACCATTGTCATGCTACTCGTGGTCATAACGTATGCACCACTGTCTACTTTGACTATTCTGCCTGCTGAGCATTAACCGCACCCGGGTTCTGTTCCCTACTTTTCCTGTCGAGTGTGGCAATACACGAGAAAGTCCCTTTGAACGACGTAGGCACCGGTATCCACTCCTCACCAACGCTGATATTGGTAAGCCCACATACCTGTTTGATGACATCTTCTGCTCGGGCCACCCATTATTTTCCTCTTTTTAGCCTGGCACCTTTCCCTGTGTTGAGCACGTGGGGCAATGCATACTCTCATGATTTGCCGTAGTCTTGCGAGAGTTTGGGACGAGGCAAGCCCGACGTGATTTGCCGTAGTCTCGCGAGAGTTGGTATTTCACTGATACAACATTAAATATATACTATATTCTTTAAATTTCCCCATATTTTTTTTATTTAGGTAATAAACATTTTAAAAACATCTTTAAAATTCACTTTTATTATTCGCGATCAATAAATATATATATATATATATATATATATATATATATATATATATATATATATATATATATATATATATATATATATTCACAACTTTAAATGGTCACGTCGCGTGACCTTTGCGCGCTTGTCATGTATTCACGCGTGACCCCAGCCAGGCGTGTAACTTCCTGACAGTTACATAGCCAGTCTTTACAGGCGGGATGAATGGCGACTCAGTGTTTCGATATACTATTCTCCCTACATATGCGGTTTTTATCTAATCATTTATATGTATTACCTATTTTTTTTAATGGAATATATATTTTTTTTGCGCTATTTCGCTGTACTTCACGTTTCTTTTTATTTAAGTGTAACACTTTAAAACTTTCACTTTTATTATTACGCGGTCATTTAAAATATATCGATAAAAGTTCCACATGTTATATTTTAGGTGTAACATTTTTTTTTTTATTGATTTTTAGAACCACTCGATTTAGAAAGATTTTTAAAAAAATATATTTCGAAAAAAATTCACAACTTTAAAATTTCGCGATCATTAAAAATATATCGAGAAAAATTCCACATTTTTAAGTGTAACAATTTAAAAAAAATATTTTTAGAACCTCTCTATTTAGAAAGATTTTTTTGCTTATTTCGAAAAAAAATTCACAATCACTTTCAAACTTTCACTTTTATTATTTCGCGATCATTAAAAAAAAATATCTTTAAAATTCACTTTTATTATTTTGCGGTAATTTAAATATTCACAACTTTAAAAAAAACAAACCAATATTCAAACTTTTCCTCAGTTCCAATAACAAGGTCACACAGCGGTCACCCGCACGCTACCTGAACACGTGTCAGTCTTTCCCCCTATTCACAAATCTACCTGAGCAATCACAGCCGATATTCACAACTTTAAAATTCCTTTCAAAATTCCCATGCCGATAACAAGGCCACCGCAGATCACCGAGTCGCCTACCTCGGGTCACCGATCACCGATGGTCACCGGTCAGCCGAACACGCGGTTTGCAGGCTTACATGAAACATGTACGAACATGTACGCATGCACCGTATATAACAAAATATCTGCACAAACGGTGGATAAAAAAAAGATACAATTACTACTGTTGGGTGTCAGTACTTCTTTCAGTGTCTTTGCTGAGACGGAAGATCAAATATTACTGTTCATGTTGAGTAACACACAATGAATACATGAAGGTTGTAATTTCAAACGATCATGGCAAAAGTTAAAAATAAATAAATGAAAAATTACAATTTCTTTGAATTTTGTTTGAACTATTCGCCATCTTGACCTACCTCGATAAAAGCCATGCTGTAGTTTGTTGCCAAGGTCGCGATCACGTGAGTGGCCACGAGGAAGGACATCCCCCGTGAACGTAAGAAGCCTCCGATTCTTGCTTCCGGTTGCACCAGCATAAAACAGAACAAACTCTGTAATTTAATGAAGAAGTAATGTAATCATGTAATCATGTAATCACTTGTCTTCAAGATTTCTTGACTACTCTTTCTTCTATCCTTCCTCCGTTGCTGTTGGCGTTGAGGGGAGATACAATCTACGATTCTTTGCTCTTCTGTTGGCCTCTTCGGGTGTTATCCCTCCTAGTGACTCTAGTATTCCCTTTATCCATCTCTTTCTCTGTCTTCCTCTTAATCTGGCGTTTTCGTGGCGTTTGTTTATGGCTGTTTTGAATCATCGTTAGTTCTTTTTGTCTTGTTTCTGTATGTATTCGATGGCTGGTTCAATCTCGAGTTTCTTCCTCAAGTCGCTGTTTCTTACTCTGTCCCTTAAGCTGTTTCCTGTCATTCTTCTGACACATTTCATTATGTGGTCGTTATTTCTTGACTGATTCTTCAAATCCAATGGAGTGTCTGTCCTATATATTATATTACCTTTAGTTTGATAGATTGTTTCATTGGTCGATCAATTGTTCGATAGATCGATTAATTGATTTATTAATTGATTTATTGATTGATTGATTGATTGGGGGAGTTTGCCTACTTATTGGCAAGACATGATCAACTCAACCTCAGACTAACTCTTCTAGGTTATATTAGACTGCTAATGTTATACAGAATGACAGCGGCAACTTCCTTTTTATCGAAGCGCGATGTTGTCTTGAGGATTGACTTGAATGTCTTGTGAGGTATTAAACTCTAGTAGCATGGGATTGAGTGTTTACACGTTTGTTTCTGTGATACGAAATCACATTGTTTGTTTCTGTGATACGAAATCACATTGTTTGTTTATGTGATACGAAATCACTTTGTTTGTTTCTGTGATATGAGATCACTTGGGTCATGTTTGTTTCTGTGATACGAGATCACTTTGTTTGTTTCTGTGATACGAGATCACTTTGTTTGTTTCTGTGATACGAGATCACATTGTTTGTTTCTGTGATATGAGATCACATGGGTCATGTTTGTTTCTGTGATGTGAAATCACTTGGGCTGTGTTTGTTTCTGTGATATGAAATCACCTGGGCTGTGTTTGTTTATGTGATATGAGATCACCTGGGCTTTGTTATTTTTCTAGAGGTTTTACACGGTCTGTGAAATTCTGGTAGATTTTGCCTGCTTGCGTTTGCCAGATGACTAAATGAATACACATCTTCATCATCCGCCCTTAAATTGAGGGTTAAGTGGCGTGTATACGTTGTGTTGTGGTTTGCAGTAAAACTGTTATATTTGCGCCTTTCAACCCAACACATCCGACTTCAGCATGGTATTTTTGAGTGTACCGGGTTATCTTTCCCCCTTCGGTCCTTACTCGCTTGGCCAAACTAGAGAGGTTGGGCTGCTTCTAGAGGCACCGCGAAGAGGTAAAGTGGAGTCTGAATGGTTCTGGATCACCGATCCTGGTGTGAGCCATCAGCTGTGGATCGCTGACGGCTCAGCTACTATTAGGTACCTCTTATCTTATCCAGCTTACCAGTGGCCATGTCAGCATAGCTTCTCAACCATAATCCCCTACAAAAAAAATCAAGTGACGTCTGTTCTAGTTGCAATATAACTTGTTGTTTCTGTCAGGTCGGGTAATTTGTACCTGCTACTGTATGCAGTATGGGGGCCGTGATAGCACAGTGGTTAGTGAACTGGACTACAAAGGACAAGAGGTAGGGTTCGATCCCAACCGACGGCTCCCGGGATCACCCAGCCTTAAATGGATACCGGATTTTTTCTGGGTAAGTAAAGCGGCACTGGCGTAATACCGACCACATTACCCCAAAAATCATGTGCTGAAAGTCTGTAAAAATTATGGTCACTAACACCATATTCCCTATAAGCCATTTGGCGTGACGGGACTCTTTATTTTACTTTACTTACTGTATGCAGTAAACTGTACAACCTTCGGCTGTCCTGCTGCCTTGCAGGTATGCTCGGGAGAGCAAAAGACTAAGGGAGGGTACTCTAAAGTAAAACAACCCCTCTGCTATTTGGGTGAGACTTTTTAGTCAATGGCTAGTAGAGTCAACCGTAAACAAACAGACGGAAGACAACAGAAAACCACAGTCGTAAATTCTTTGTATAATCATGGATCACCACAATTACAGAATTTACGACAACAACGCTAAGGGGAATTCCAATGGAATACCCACGTTTGATAAGGGACACCATATGCTACATGTGATACCTGGTTGTATAATTGTCGAGATCGAAAGTTGTGAAGAGGCATGAACGCCAGCAATCTTGGCACTTGATGATGATGTATCCGAAGATAAGAAAGGGTAGTATAAGGTAAGAGAGAGTATTGCAAGACAAAAAAGGGCAGCGAAAGTCGAGAAAGGGCAGTGCATGGTAAGAAAGGGTAGTGCAAAACAAGAAGGGACAGTGAAAGTCAAGAAAGGGTAGTGCAAGACAAGAAAGAGTATTGCAAGACAAGAAAGGATTGTGCAAGATAAGAAAGGGTAGTGCAAGACAAGAAAGGATTGTGCAAGATAAGAAAGGGTAGTGCAAGACAAGAAAAGTCAATGAAAGACAACAAAGGGTATTGCAAGGCAAGAAAGGACAGTGCAAGGTAAGAATGGGTAGTGCAAGACAAGAAAGGAGTGAACGTCAAGAGATTGTAGTGCAGGACAAGAATGAACAATGCAAGACAAGAAAGGAGTGAACGTCAAGAGATTGTAGTGCATGACAAGAATGAACAATGCAAGACAAGAAAGGAGTGAACGTCAAGAGATTGTAGTGCAGGACAAGAATGAACAATGCAAGACAAGAAAGGAGTGAACGTCAAGAGATTGTAGTGCATGACAAGAATGAACAATGCAAGACAAGAAAGGAGTGAACGTCAAGAGATTGTAGTGCAGGACAAGAATGAACAATGCAAGACAAGAAAGGAGTGAACGTCAAGAGATTGTAGTGCAGGACAAGAATGAACAATGCAAGACAAGAAAGGAGTGAATGTCAAGAGATTGTAGTGCAGGACAATGATGAACAATGCAAGACAAGAAAGGAGTGAACGTCAAGAGATTGTAGTGCAGGACAAGAATGAACAATGCAAGACAAGAAAGGAGTGAACGTCAAGAGATTGTAGTGCATGACAAGAATGAACAATGCAAGACAAGAAAGGAGTGAACGTCAAGAGATTGTAGTGCATGACAAGAATGAACAATGCAAGACAAGAAAGGAGTGAACGTCAAGAGATTGTAGTGCAGGACAAGAATGAACAATGCAAGACAAGAAAGGAGTGAACGTCAAGAGATTGTAGTGCAGGACAATGATGAACAATGCAAGACAAGAAAGGAGTGAACGTCAAGAGATTGTAGTGCAGGACAAGAATGAACAATGCAAGACAAGAAAGGAGTGAACGTCAAGAGATTGTAGTGCATGACAAGAATGAACAATGCAAGACAAGAAAGGAGTGAACGTCAAGAGATTGTAGTGCAGGACAAGAATGAACAATGCAAGACAAGAAAGGAGTGAACGTCAAGAGATTGTAGTGCAGGACAAGAATGAACAATGCAAGACAAGAAAGGAGTGAATGTCAAGAGATTGTAGTGCAGGACAATGATGAACAATGCAAGACAAGAAAGGAGTGAACGTCAAGAGATTGTAGTGCAGGACAAGAATGAACAATGCAAGACAAGAAAGGAGTGAACGTCAGGAGATTGTAGTGCAGGACAAGAATGAACAATGCAAGACAAGAAAGGAGTGAACGTCAAGAGATTGTAGTGCAGGACAATGATGAACAATGCAAGACAAGAAAGGAGTGAACGTCAAGAGATTGTAGTGCAGGACAAGAATGAACAATGCAAGACAAGAAAGGAGTGAACGTCAAGAGATTGTAGTGCAGGACAAGAATGAACAATGCAAGACAAGATCAATCAATCAATTATCCCGTAACCTTGTCAGTCTTTGAGACACCATTGATGACATGTTCACAATTTAGTTCTAATCATCACGATTTAGAGCAGCTCTCTGCGATACAACAACATATAATCCTGTCCATTCTCTGATATTATCCACCCATCTTTTCTTTTGTCCTTCCTGTCTTCTTTAACCTAGTACTGTACCTTACAGAATGGTTTTGACAAGGTATGTGGACAGTGTGACCTGTCCATACCAGGGCAGTTAAGGCAAGAAACGGCACTGCAAGGCAAGAAACGGCACTGCATGTCAAGAAACGGCACTGCAAGGCAAGAAACGGCACTGCAAGGCAAGAAACGGCATTGCAAGGCAAGAAACGGCACTGCAAGGCAAGAAACGGCACTGCAAGGCAATAATGGGGACATTCAGGAGAGTAAACGAAGAATTATTTTTAAAGACAAAATTATAAAAATAAGCTAACTTATTGATAATACAAGATACAACAAGACACGGTAAAATAAGAACAAGTAAAATTATATATTATATGAACAATGAACGGTCAGATAAGCTAAATTAAGATGAAAGAAAAGATGAGATAGATAAGTTATTATGTTCCATGTGTCATGATGCTATATAATTTCATCATCATCATCATCGTGTGCCCTCTCCGCAACGAAGGTTGGCTACCATGGATCGCCATTCTACTCTGTTTCTTGCTTTGATGGTGCAGGCTGACATAGATTGACTTGTCCATCTTTTGATGTTACTTGTCCATGTTAGTCTTGGTCTGCCTCTGCCACTTTTGTCTTGTATTTTTCCTTCCAATATTACTTTTATTAGGCTGTTGTGTCTTTTAACATGATCACAAAATTTAATTTGTCTTGTCTTAATTGTGTTCAGCAGTTCTCTTTTTATTTTCAGTTGTTTTAAAACTTCATCGTTTGTTATCTTTTGTTTCCATCCAATTCTACCTATTCTTCAATAAATTCACATTTCAAAGGCTTCAATTTTCTGTTCTGTTTTCTTGACTAACGTCCATGTTTCTGCACCATACAGGAATATTGAGAAGATGTAACATTTTGCCATTCTTAGTTTTAGCCCGGCTGATATTTGTTTTGTTGTTAGTATATTTTTCATGGCATTAAAATTACTTTTTGCCATACCTATTATTTTGTTTATTTCAGTTTTGCATTTTCCATCATTGGATATAGTATGTCCTAGGTAGTTGTAGCTCTGGACTGTCTCCAGATGTGTTCCCTCAACTGTGATATTTAATTGTAGGTCTTGAGAATTTTCTTTGTTTATGATCATAGTTTTAGTCTTTTTGATATTCATTTCTAGTCCATATTTTTTGCTTGTTGTTATCACATTAAGCAATTGTTGTAGGTCTTTAGGATTTTCTGCTAGTAGAACAGTATCATCAGCATATATTAGGTTATTGATTATCTTTCCATTAATTTTTAGACCTGGTATCTCTGAGATGTTTTTAAAGATTTGCTCAGTGTATAGATTGAACAAGCTTGGTGATAGGATGCATCCTTGTCTTACTCCTCTTTTTATGTCCATGGGTGTAGAGTTCTCCTTGTTATATCTTATTATTGCTGTTTGCTCCCAGTACAAATTACATATTAGTCGTATGTCTGCGTCGTCTAGGTTTATATCCTTTAGGCAGTCTATAAGTTGGTTATGGTGTATTCTATCGAAAGCTTTGGTGTAGTCTATAAAGCAGGCATATATTGGTTTGTTTATTTCTGTGTACTTTTCAATCAATGTTCTCATGCTGAATATGGCGTCTTTTGTCCCACTGTTTTTCTTGAATCCAAAATGTTGCTCCTCTAATTCAGTATTGATTTTATTCTGAATCCTTCCCTGTACAACTATTAGTAAAATTTTTGTTACCCGGCTCATTAGGCTTATTGTTCTGAAGTCACTGCATTCAACTGTACCATTCTTTTTAGGCAATGCAATGAAAGTTGGTGTTTTTAGATCGTTTGGTATGTATCCTGTATGGTATATGTCATTGCATATGTCTGTGACCAGTTCGACGCCAAACTCTTCTAGAGCCTGTATCATCTCTATCTGTATATTGTCAGGCCCTGCTGCTTTTCCCTTTTTCATTGTTTTTATGGCTTTTCCTACTTCGGATTTCAGGATTTTATAGTTGTATGTACATTTTATGTCTGGCTTTTTGTCCCTTTCGTCATGAAATAATTATGTTATATATTCTTGCCATCTATCTATTATATCTTTGTTGTCTGATAGCATTCTTCCTCTTTGTTTGCTATACATCCGATTCCTGCAGCTTTTTTGTCTTTATTCGTCGTTCTCTTTATTTCTGTGTGCATCTCTCTTAGGTTTTGTTTACTTTCCATAGTTTCGACTTCTAGACATCTTTGGTTGAGCCAGTCTTCTTTTGCCTTTTTGCACATTCTCTGTATTTCATTGTCTATATCCTTGTATCTGGCAGTATTTTTCGCTTGTCTTCTTTCTTCCATTTTTTCTAATATTTTGTCAGTTATCCATTTTTGATTTTTGTTACTTTCCTTTTTGGGCAAGGTGTTGCAGGATTCTTGCATGCTGTTTTTTTATGCATTGCCATTTTGTTGTGACTTTTTCCACATGATTTTCTCTTCTGTACTGCTCAATCCCCTCTTCTAGTAGCTTCTGATATGTGTTCTTTACTTGTACAGTATAAGTTTCTTGTATATCTTTCTGGTTTAACGCTGTTATATCTATTGGTGTTGCTGCATTAGTTTTTTTTTGTTTGTTTCTCTTTAATTTGATTTTCATTTTTATCATTACAGGATTGTGGTCTGAATTAATGTCTGCTCCTGGGTAGGTTTTGGCTTTCTTGACGCTGTTCCTGAATCTGTCTTTTATCATTATGTAATCTATTTGATTTCTCTTCTTGTCTCCAGGGCTTTTCCATGTGTATAATTTCCTTTTCTCTTGCTCAAAGAAGGTGTTGCATATTATCAGTCTGTTTTCTTCGCAAAATTATATTAATCTTTCTCCTCTGTTATTTCTTTTTCCTAGACCATGATTTCCTATTATGGTCTTATATTTACCTTTTCCTACTTTAGCGTTCATATCAGCCATTATAATCAAGATGTCTGATGATTTCACTTGCTTCATAACTGTGTTTAGATCTTCATAGTATGCCTCTATTTGTTCGTCTGTATAGTCTTGAGTAGGTGCGTATGTCTGTAATATTGCTATGTCGAATGGTTTTGCCTTCAATTTTTATTAGTATATTCCAATCATTATATGTCAATTGAGTATTTATATATTTTTGTAGTTCTCGTTTTATTAGAATGCCCACTCCTCTTTGATGTTTTTTTGTGTTTCCTGAATATATAAATGTATATTTATCGTCTTGTATGTATCCACTTTCCTTCCATCTTGTTTCCGAGATTCCTAAGATATCTTTGTTTAGTCGTTCTGCTTCTACCATAAGATTTTCTAGTTTTCCTTGTTGGTACAAGGTCCTAACATTCCATGTAGCTATTTCTAATTCGTTCTTAATACAGTAGTTAGAATTTCTCTCCATGGCTTTCTTTTGATTGTTACGTGATGAGGCTCCAATCTCTTTCACGGTGGTCTGCCATTTTCGCCTTTCGTGTTCTGAAAATGCCTCATGTGTACCACACACTTTGCTGTTTTCGCTTTCTGGGCCGTTGATTATTTCAATTAATTCTTCCGCCCCATCCACCGTCGCAGACTTTTCACATACGGGTTGAACACACCCGACTATCGACGCCATTGTTGTCGAACCATGTGCTTGCCTATCGAACCGCGAACACACGACACAAAGAAAGAATAAATCCACTTAAATATCGATAAAGTTCGCAGTCCATCCTCCAGTCAGAAGTAAAACATTACACCAAGTGGGGAATAGCAACACATAAATTCACAACTAGACTGTCGCGTAAATCATTTAAATATCTCAGCAAGAGCCGAACTATAAAAACGACAACACGTAGTCGCCATGACAACGGAAGTTCATCATATAAAATTTAATGCAGCAAAATATAATACTGCGAGCCGCAATAGCCCAGTGGTCACAACTCAACTGGACTACAAAGGACGAAGGGGTAGGGTTCGATTCCAACCGACGGCTTCCGGGTTCACCTAGCCTTAAATGGGTACCGGATTTTTCTGGGAAGGTAAAGCGGCGCGGGCGTAATACCGACCATATTACCCCGAATATCATGTTCCGAAGATCTGTAAAATGTATGATCACTAACACCATATTCCATATACGCCACTTGGCGTGACGGGGCTCTTCACTTTACTTTTTTTTTTACAAATATATTGCATTGAGTAATATTGTAAGATAAGATAAAATAATATAAGATAAAATGGGATTCAATAACACAAGTTTAAAATAAGTTAATATAAGTTATTTAATAAGATTTCTTTTTCTTTCTTCACTTCCTCTTGTATCTGTTCGGGCGTCAAGCAAGTTACAAGATTCTGGTTCTCGTTCTTGCTGGCGGCTTCACTCATTGTCAATTGATGTTGTTGTAGCGTTTCTTTGATGTTGTCTGTTCATCTTACTCTGGGTCTGCCTTGTACTCTTCTTTCTTCTGTTTTAATATATGCTTTGTATGGTAATGAATCACACGACATTCTTTCTAGATGGGCAAACCAGTTTATTTGTTGCTTCTCTTATGTTGTTGTTGTTGTTGCGTTCGCCAGCTTTCAACTCTGACGAAGTCCCTAGAGACTAGCAACTGAATTTTGCGTGTTAATCGATTTTTTCCTGGTAGCCGTGTGCACAGCGGTCCCTCGCCGCACAGGCAGATAACTCCGACTTCGGAGGTATTCATGTTTTTTTTCTGTCGATGAGTATCTGACATTTCAAGCCGGGCCTCGCTGTTGAGAGCAGGGGTGGTTGACCCAGAGAGAAATCATAAATACAAATTCCAACCAGAACTTACCCTTTCTTATCTTGCACAACCCTATCTTGTGCATGCTACTGTATGCAGTATGCAATACAACCTTGTACTTATTTTCTCTTATAAGACCCAGTTTATGATTGGTTCAATGCCTTCTCTTTCTCTTATAATATCAGGTCTTACTCCGGGGTCTGTTTTTGAGAAAATAGAGTCCCATGGTATCACTATCCCCATGGCACCACTCTCCACATGGTATCACTATCCCCATGGTATCACTATCCCCATGGCACCACTCTCCACATGGTATCACTATCCCCATGGTATCACTATCCCCATGGCACCACTCTCCACATGGTATCACTATCCCCATGGTATCACTATCCCCATGGTATCACTATCCCCATGGCACCACCCTCCACATGGTATCACTCTCCACATGGTATCACTATCCCCGTGGTATCACGCTCCACATGGTATCACTATCCCCGTGGTATCACTCTCTACATGGTAACACTATCCCCGTGGTATCACTCTCCACATGGTATCACTATCCCCGTGGTATCACTCTCCACATGGTATCACTATCCCCGTGGTATCACTTTCCACATGGTAGCACTATCCCCGTGGTATCACTCTCCACATGGTATCACTATCCCCGTGGTATCACTTTCCACATGGTAGCACTATCCCCGTGGTATCACTCTCTACATGGTATCACTATCCCTGTGGTGTCACTCTCCACATGGTATCACTATCCCCGTGGTATCACTCTCCACATGGTAACACTATCCCCGTGGTATCACTCTCTACATGGTAACACTATCCCCGTGGTATCACTCTCCACATGGTATCACTATCCCCATGATATCACTATCCCCATAGTATCACTATCCCCATAGTATCACTATCCCCATGGCACCACTCTCCATGTATATTAACACTATCCCCGTGGTATCGCTCTCCACATGGTATCACTATCCCCGTGGTATCACTCTCCACATGGCACCACTATCCCCATGGTATCACTATCCCCATGGTATCACTATCCCCGTGGTATCACTCTCCACATGGTATCACTATCCCTGTGGTATCGCTCTCCACATGGTATCTCTACCCCCGTGGTATCGCTCTCCAAATGGTATCACTATCCCCATGGCATCACTACCCCCATGGTATCATTATTCCTATACCCTTCTCACTCCCAGCACTTTTCTCAGACATCCCATCTTTGTGGTGACAAGTTTTCTGTTATCCTTAGTCGCCAGTGAACATGATTGGCAACGGTAGCACTATGTGGAAATGAATGCATTTTTTAAAATGAATGTTTGTTTGTGGTGATAGGCATTGCTTTGCCTTGAAATATAGGGGATAGATGTCCCAATATTTGATTTGCCTTGTTGCATCTGATGTCTATTTCTATGTTACCATCTTCAGGCAATGTAGTTCCCATATATTAATACTTTGTTATGTGTGTATTAACTTGATGTTCTATTTCTTTATTTAACTCCCTTTTAATTTCATAACATTAAAATTATAAAATAAGTTATATAAAAATAACATGAGATACATTAAGATGACATAAAATAGCATTAGATAAGATTATGTTATGAAAAAAAAAGAAAGAAAAAAATAAAACAAGATAAGATGCAATAAAGTAACGTATTTTAAAAAAAATGTAATGTGATAATAATTGAGGAAAAAGTAATACAAAACAATGGAGTGTAATAGAAGAAAAGACAAAAGGTAAAAGAATAAAATAAAATAAATTTAAAATGTAAGTTATTTAATAAGGTTAAAGTAATAATAAAAATATAATAAACAATAGAATATGACAGAAACCTAAATATAGTGTTTATAGATCAGGAAAAAGCGTTTGATCGTGTGGACAGGAACAAACTTTGGCAAACTTTAGAAACATACGGGGTAGCAGGACAACTACTAGAAAATATAATAGCACTATATAAAAACAGTAAAAGTGCCGTCAGAACATCGGAAGGTCTGTCAGAATGGTTTCAGGTTACAACAGGAGTAAGACAAGGATGTGTCCTCTCACCACTCCTCTTCATCATATATATGGACAAAATAAATCAGGAAACAACCAACAACAAGGACAATTCAAATAATAACATAGAGGTAGAAAACTGCAACATCAATGAGCTACTCTTCGCAGATGACCAATGCCTAATATATGAGGATGAAAACCTGCTACAACAGCATTTAACATCTCTAGATAAAAGCTGCACAAACTTCAGTATGAAAATTAACACAGCAAAAACAGAGGCTATAAGAATAAGCAAATTGAGACACCCATTAAACATCAAGATCAAAGACAAAGAAATAAAACAAGTAGAGGAATTCAAGTATTTAGGCGCAATGTTCACAGAAGATGGAAAACTAGACAGAGAAATTGACATGAGAATACAAAAAGCAAATGCTGTCACATACCAGCTTTCACCATTGTTAAGACATCCAAACATTTCTATGCCAGCTAAACAACAAATGATAAATAGCATCTTCATACCAACTTTGTGCTATGAAAGTCAAACATGGACCCTTTCTAAATCCCATTTAAGAAAGATCAATACATGTGAGATGCGATGCTTGAGAAAAGTAACAAACAACACAAGAAGAGATAGAATACCAAATGAAACCATAAGAAAAATGGTAGGAACAAAACCCTGCCAAGAATATATAGAACAACAACAACTTAAATGGTTGGGCCACCTGGTCAGAATGAATCCTCACCAATCACCATCAAGGGCGTTCTTCTCGAGAATGCATGGGAAAAGACCAAGAGGAAGACCCAGAAGAAGATGGATAGATGCAGTGACAGAGACATGTAACAACAAAGGAAAATCACTAATTCAGACAATTCGAGCAGCACAAGAACGACAAATGATATAAATCACGACGCCTTTTAGGTATCAGTGAAAGAGAAAAGAAGAAGAAGCAGAAGAAAGTAATACCTAAGTTAAGGTAAGTTAAATATAACATATGGTATTATAAGGTGACATAAAAATAACAGAGATAAAATTAAATTATTTAAGAAAAGAACAGAAAATAATAGTGAGATAAAAAAAGAAATCAAACGAAACTTTTACAATAAAAATTTACCTGTACAGCGGTTAAAACAGAAGCCGTCATAAACAGGAAGAAAGGCCTTGAGCCAGAACGAATGTCGTCGGTTTTTGGAAGTAGATTCACTTCAGAAAGTTGTAGAAACAGTTTCCCGCTCTCATGACACAGAAATGACGTCAGTGTCCATGCAACAAACACAACCACAGCCGTTCCTGCTTCCCTCCATCCTACAAGGTTAATCGTCTGCATCCTCAATTAGACAGTGCCTACGAATACATTTGTTTTTTTAATGAGAATTATTTTACAAATGTGAAGGACTTTGTTTAGCCGAGGTCATGGAATAACATGTAAGATTACCTTCAAACAATACTCTTCTTCTTTCCTTCTTCATTCACTTTCAGTGTTGATGAAATGATATTTATAGTTCTTGTTCTTCTTTACCGTTCTGTTTCCTAGTATTTATTCCTCTTGTTCTTCTTTACCGTTCTGTTTCCCAGTATTTATTCCTCTTGTTCCTCTTCACCGTTCTGTTTCCCAGTATTTATTCCTCTTGTTCTTCTTCATCGTTCTGTTTCCTAGTATTTATTCCTCTTGTTCTTCTTCACCGTTCTGTTTCCTAGTATTTATTCCCCTTGTTCTTCTTCACCGTTCTGTTTCCTAGTATTTATTCCCCTTGTTCTTCTTCATCGTTCTGTTTCCTAGTATTTTTTCCTCTTGTTCTTCCTCACCGTTCTGTTTCCCAGTATTTATTCCTCTTGTTCCTCTTCACCGTTCTGTTTCCCAGTATTTATTCCTCTTGTTATTCTTCATCGTTCTGTTTCCTAGTATTTATTCCATTTGTTCTTCTTCACCATTCTGTTTCCTAGTATTTATTCCTCTTGTTCTTCTTCACCTTTCTGTTTCCTTATATTTATTCCTCTTGTTCTTCTTTACCGTTTTGTTTCCTAGTATTTATTCCTCTTGTTCTTCTTCACCTTTCTGTTTCCTAGTATTTATTCCCCTTGTTCTTCTTCACCTTTCTGTTTCCTAGTATTTATTCCTCTTCTTATTCTTCACCGTTCTGTTTCCTAGTATTTATTCCTCTTGTTATTCTTCACCGTTCTTTTTCCCAGTGTTATATCCCTCTTGTTCTTCTTCACCCTTCTGTTTCCTAGTATTTTTCCTCTTATCATTCTCAACAGGAAGATTAAAAACCTGAAGAAATCAAGGATTGAAGCTAAAATTTCTCATCGCCGTTGATGGAATTCGAACCCATTCTGTCAAGAGGCCAATGATTTACTCCTAAACCACCCAGAGTGTTTGTAAAAGTCAATAAATATAACTAGTAATCCTGTAGCGTTTGCAGATGACTTGTCTCGTTATATTTACTTCTGTCAATCTGCCGGCATGATCTTAATGATCTTTACAAAGAGGCAAGAAATAAGGAAATAGGGATCTCCACGAGATTAAATAAAGAAATTAAACTGTTAATCTACCTGGCATGAAAACATAACCAAAAACAATCCAGATAAACTATCTATCTATCTATTGACCTTTCGAGCCGTAGCCGGCCCATAGGGCGTAGACCAAGATACACCTTCTCCTATCTGAATTTTTGATCTAGCAGTTTTCTTTTAGAGATATTTTTATCAAATCTCGCCATTTGTCTCTGTTCTGTGCAAGCAGTTCTATCTCATTGAGGGAGCCGATCCTGCTGCTCTTGCCTCTCTCATCAATGTTCTTCTCAGTGTCTCCCTGGGTCTTCCTCTTTTACTCTTACCTGTTGTTTCCCACATGAGGGCTTACTTTGCTATTGGGTTATTATCTCTTCTCATCACATGTCCAACATATGACCATCGTCTTTTCTTTATTACTGAAGATATTAGTGGTTGATTGGCGATTTCTCTAATTTCATCGTTTGTTTTGAATTCGTTCCACGCTATACCAAGTATTTTCCTTAGACACTTATTTTCGAATGTGTTCAACTTTGTTTCTAAATCTCTTGTTGTTTTCCAGCTTTCACACGCACAACAAGAGATTCAGATAGATAAACTATCACAAACGCTAAAAAAAAACATTACTACGACCAGACCATTAAAACGATGGAAATATTAAACACCAGAAACAGCACAAGGAAACGGGACTACAGAAAAAGTAAAAAAAAATAAACCTGAAACCGTATCCCATTTCGAAGCTGAAAGTCAAATGTGACAGTAAATAGTAAGAATATCAGTAATAACAGAGATTAAATCGTCAGTCGCTGTACTCTGCAGGTCCATGTTGAGGAGTGGGTCTGAGCATCTCTGGACATGTTCTGAGTGCAATGATGATGACCCAGGAATAACTCAATAAAATTATGATAACCCACGAATGGCTCAAAAAAATTATGATAACCCACGAATAACTCAATAACAATGATGATAACCGACGAGTAGCTCAATAAAATGATGATAACCCACTAACAACTGAATAACCAATGAATAACTCAATATCAACAATGAAAACCCACGGATAGGTCAATGAAATGGTGAAAACTCACTAATAACTTAATAACAATGATGATATTCCACTCACAATTTAATATCCCACGAATAATTCAATAAAACGATGATAACCCACGAGTAGCTCAATAAAATGATGATAACCGACGAATAACTCAATAACATGATGATAACACACTTACAACTGAATATCCCACAAATAACTCAATAAAACGATTACAACCCACGAATAACTCAATAGTATTATGATAACCCACTAACAATCGAATAACCCATGAACAACTCAGTAACATGATGATAACCTACGAACAACTCAATAACATGATGATCCCCCAGGAACAACTCAATAACATGATGATAACCCACGAACAACTCAATAACATGATGATAACCTACGAACAACTCAATAACACGATGATAACATACGAACAACTCAATAACATGATGATAACATACGAACAACTCAATAACATGATGATAACCCACGAACAATTCAATAGTATTATGATAACCCACTAACAATCGAATAACCCATGAACAACTCAATAATATGATGATAACCCACAAACAACTCAAAAACATGATGATAACCCACAAACAACTCAATAACATGATGATAACCCACGAACAACTCAATAACATGATGATAACCCACGAACAACTCAATAACATGATGATAACATACGAACAACTCAATAACACGATGATAACCCACGAACAACTAAATAACATGATGATAACCTACGAACAACTCAATAACTCACGAAAACTCATTCATTGAAAATCTGTTTACACTATCGCCAAAATTTTAGGCTTGACATCTGCACTTTATGAACGGAACAGTGGTCTCTTCTTTTCATATTTCCTGACCGTCCTGCCGTTCAAAATAGAAATTACAATTTGTCCAGCTTGTAAATAATAATTATAATTATATTTTAATATCAGTCCCACAGTAACCTGTAAACTTGTATCAATATTATGGATACTAGTATTTTGTGTAATCTTGAAGTCGCGTTGTCCAGGTAGAAAAGCGCCTGTTGAGTATGTTGTGAAATGATAACGTAGATTAAGTGTTGAGACAATGACGGCTTTCCTTATTTGTAAGACACAAATGTGTTATGGGCTGTGAGAGGTTTTATTAGGAGGTGTTGACAGGTCGAACTTTGCTACGTGGGATGATTTTATGTGAGAAATATTTATGGTACGAATGTAGCGAGATGAATTTAAATATTTGGGAACTTTGTTAACCTCAGATAGAAGGTGTACAACAGAGGTGAGATGCAGAATGGCTCAGGCAAAAGCAGCTTTCCAAAAAATGAGGAAGATACTATGCAATCCATTTTTTACAATAGAAACAAGAAAAAGAGTTCTTAAATGTTATGTAGAGCCGGTCTTAACATATGGATGTAAATCATGGACAATAGGACAACAAACAAGAAAATCAATGGAGGCTGTTTAAATGTGGTTTTACAGAAGATTGTTGAGAACACCATGGACAGTTAAGAAGAGTAATGAAAACGTTCTGAAAGCGGCCAAAGGAAAAATAGAGTTAATTTCCAATATTAGGAAGAAACAATCATCATTTTTGGCCATATAATGAAAAGAGAACAACTGGAAATTATTGTAACAACTGGGAAAATTGAGGGACGAAATATAGAGGGAAACAAAGAGAAAAGATACCAGACAGCTTAAGAGAATGGCTTGGCAGAAGGTCAACAACAGAAATGATAAATAACTGTCATGATCGAAAGTTGTGGAGAGACATGATGACGCCAGCAGCTTTGTACTTGATGATGAAGATGATGATGATGACGAATGTAGCGAAATACAGTTCACCTGTACGTTAATCTAAAATGCTTTAAGGATTTTCTCCACTCAAAATTAGCGGCAAGATCTGTTCCTTTTATATAATTAAATTTTGCAATAACTTGAAATAAATTTATATAAAGGTTGATAATAAAGTAGGAAACAGGCAACTAATTGCAGTGTTGCGGTAAAGCTGGTAGCAAGGAGCCAGTAGTGGGTTGTGGTATACACTCCAAGTAGCGAGGAGCCAGTAGTGGGTTATGGTATACACTCCAAGTAGCGAGGAGCCAGTAGTGGGTTATGGTATACACTCCAAGTAGCGAGGAGCCAGTAGTGGGTTATGGTATACACTCCAAGTAGCGAGGAGCCAGTAGTGGGTTATGGTATACACTCCAAGTAGCAAGGAGCCAGTAGTGGGTTATGGTAAACACTCCAAGTAGCGAGGAGCCAGTAGTGGGTTATTGTATACACTCCAAGTAGTAAGGAGCCAGTAGTGGGTTATGGTATACACTCCAAGTAGTAAGGAGCCAGTAGTGGGTTATGGTATACACTCCAAGTAGTAAGGAGCCAGTAGTGGGTTATGGTATACACTCCAAGTAGCAAGGAGCCAGTAGTGGGTTGTGGTATACATTCCAAGTAGCAAGGAGTCAGTAGTGGGTTGTGGTATACACTCCATGTAGCAAGGAGCCAGTAGTGGGTTTTGGTATACACTCCAAGTAGCAAGGAGTCAGTAGTGGGTTGTGGTATACACTCCAAGTAGCAAGGAGTCAGTAGTGGGTTGTGGTATACACTCCAAGTAGCAAGGAGTCAGTAGTGGGTTGTGGTATACACTCCAAGTAGCAAGGAGTCAGTAGTGGGTTGTGGTATACACTCCAAGTAGCAAGGAGTCAGTAGTGGGTTGTGGTATACACTCCAAGTAGTAAGGAGTCAGTAGTGGGTTGTGGTATACACTCCAAGTAGCAAGGAGCCAGTAGTGGGTTTTTGTATACACTCCAAGTAGCAAGGAGCCAGTAGTGGGTTTGGTATACACTCCAAGTAGCAAGGAGTCAGTAGTGGGTTGTGGTATACACTCCAATTAGCAAGGAGCCAGTACTGGGTTGTGGTATACACTCAAGTAGCAAGGAGCCAGTAGTGGGTTGTGGTATACACTCCAAGTAGCAAGGAGCCAGTACTGGGTTATGGTATAAGATTTCTAGGTCTCTTGGAACCGTTGTTTGAGCCTGTAACTTCGCAACGTTAACTCCCTTCGGACCCAGGTAGTAAGAATTAACGTGCCCATTGAGGGTCGTCGGCTCTGCGCCGGACGGGCGATAGCCGACAAACATGCTGCCAGCGTTCATTAGCCATACCACTTTTGTAATACCACCCTCGGCCGGACTTTGCAAATCTATATAGCGCATGGCTAGGTCCAGCCTGAGCTCCCAATTGGGTTCAAAACCACTTGTATGACTTTCTATGGCGGCCCGCCGATAAAGGCCTCCTTTGGCTAACTCCATCCCATAAATCACCCCCGCGCCCCCGGATCATCGAATCCTCGAACATCTCCGAGGTTGGCGAAGCAATTCCTCGTGGCCCAGACCTTAGGTCTGTGCTCATTGCTTGAACCTTGCAAGAACTTGTCTACTGGCATAGTAGTAATACTGGCATATTCAATATTAAAAACTAATATATTTGTTGAATTGACCCGAACTACTGCAGTTTTTCAAGGAGGAGTGTTGCCTTTATATTAATGTATCACTGGTGGATGTGTGCACTGCTGAAATCATTAGTTGTAGAGACGAGGGCTGTGCTATCCAGAACAATCCCGAGGTGTTAAAATAGGTATAGTCTGTTATTGTATGTTGTAACACTAACGCAAGGGGAGGGCCTATATGCAGCGAGAGGTCAATCGACTCGCGGATACTCCCATTGCGCAGTCCTACCAACTGAATCTTATAGACCCCAGGCGCTCTTATGGAAAGGATTGCTTTTCTGTCGCCTTCGTTACGCGGATCCTGTGTAAGCTGAGGGTTCCCAATCGGGGTGATCGATAAGGTCCTAGATAACGTCCATTGCAAGGAAATCTCATATATATCGTAGCGTTGCCCCAAGGCTCTCACGAGCTCATCTTTTATGGTGTCCTCAACATATGCCTTAGTGGCCGCGTCTTGGGGTGCTTCGGGGTCGGCGAGCTCGGATATTTTGTGATGACCCCACTTAATGTCGTGGGTTGGTGCTTTTGATCCATCCAGCTGTAGGACTTTAGCGTTTAATATATCCATTGTGGATATAACGAGGGCGTCAACGTATTTTTTGGTTGCCGCGCTTTGATCTGTTTGTGGATCAGCAAGACCCGCAATTTCGTTGCCACCCATATGGAGAGCACCGCTCATACTTCCTCCGGATAGAGGCAGGACATCACGTGCGTCAACATACTCTTTAGTAGCCGCATCGCTAGAATCTAAAGGGTTCCCTACGTCTTTCAGCTGAAAGCCCCCCAATGATAGGTCACCTAGCATTGTATCGCCAGCCCTATGTACGAGGCCGACTGGGCTGCCCCACGAGGCCGCCGCCGCTCCACAGCCGGTGCTATGTCCCATATAAAACTTATCCACAGGCATCACACTCTCTGTTTAGCTATGTGTAAGATCACATTTTTAAAAGCATTTCCAGCTGCGAGTTCACACAACACTCGAAGACATAGGTGGCCGCAGATAACCTCTTCGGGTCTCTGCAGTTGGAACGTCTGTGTCTGTATAGGAAGACCCTCGCTGCGCGAAGCTTTTACCCGTCCGGAGGACAGATATTCCACGAGTTCCTTGGGGGGATCCAACCCAAAACTATCGAAATAACAAATCGTACGGCCATCTTTGTAATACGCCACCCAGTGGGTGCCCCCACCACTGCTGGAGTCGAGATTAACTATGCCGCATTCTTTCTGAGAAATCTTGTTAGGCAGGGTGTTTCGTGAAAACACGCCACGAAAGTGGGGGATGGTACGGCCGGCCTTTTCAATATCAAAATTGCTCAGGGGTTCTACTTTTTTTGGGGCGCCAAGTAGAGCCCCGAACCCTTGCATTTGGGGCACATGCCGCGCCCCGTGCTAGGTGCCAGAAACAACCCCGCACCAGCAAGCTGTTTCTCAACCTCACGATTGTGGCGCTCAGCCTCAGCCTGGGCTCGAGCACTCGCTTTTTTATCGTCGACTGCTTTCGCGATAGCCGCACTACCTCCTGCTAGCGACCCCGCTGCAGCGAGCCCGCCTAATATTAAGGGCAAAAACGGGAGAAACCCACCCGTTTTTTTGAGCCGCTAGCTGTGTTTTGGAAATAACGAGCTCGGCCCCAGCACTGGCGGCGCGTTTCTTCTCAAGGTGAGCTATTTGGCGCTTAGTGAGCCCCAGGGTATCGTCGCCATGAAGCTGCTCAACCGTCAGCCGAATAGTAACGCCTACCCCATCATGGGCGGCTTTTGCCAATGATTCTTTCTGCCCCTGCGTAAGTGTTAACCCAAAAGGAGTATACTTCATTTTCCTATACTGTATATTGATGGAGATTTTTGTTTAATACAATTTGCTAAATTTCGTGCCGTCAGACTCTAGCGTCAGCAGCCGGTCGCTAATGAGCACTGCGTAGGCCATGGTTCCTGCTGGCACGTTGTTTCCAAAAGTCGCCCTGACCTGTACGGTTTGGACAGCCGTTTTCAACCGCTCCGACTGTCTGCGGACATCGATGACGTGGATTGGGTATAATTCTACAAATTCGAGCGGAGTCACCTGGTTTGAGGACACGCTTCCCTCAATACCATAGTATTCTGCCTTAAAGTCACATAACCTCTTGTAAGCCCTGGAAATCTTTCGCTGTACAAAGTCCATTTTTTCCTCGGAGTCAGGATACTGATCGGTATTTAACCTCACATGAATGTCAGTTAAATTTACATGGTCAAAGCAAGCCGGATTGCTGGTCTGGCTATCGCGGTTGGTTTGGAAAGCCACCAAAAGCCATCGTGGTTTTTCAGTGCCCGACGTAATGGAGAGAGTCCAGGTAAACGAACTGGCTTCCGGCACGGCAAAGCTTTCGCATTGAAGAGCTCGAAAAGATATCGGCACTTTAACTTTCTTGGCTATCTGCTCTACTAATTCTGTCTTGGCAGCCAAAGAAGGCATGACGTGCGGTATTACCCAGGCAAGCTTAGTTAGCGTGACTTTCCCTCTAGGCGCCGCAGCATCGCGAAATATGCCTTTGGTATCTGATTCACGAGATAATATCAACGAATGTTTACAACCATAAACCACCTTGCGGTAGTCCTCGCAAAAACCGAACAGGTGGCTTAACGGGACGCAGAACGAAAACGTCCCGCTTGGATTCGGCTTGACCACTACTAGCTGCCGTCGGGCCTCCCACCCAGTATTAGCTGATTCAGCCGCCGCTGAGGTATCTTTTTGCCAGCACATGTTAAGACCCTCGGCCTTTGAAAAATCATCTCCATATGTCAACAGGCCCTTAATTGTTGTGGCTTGGCCAGGGTTGAGAACATTCTCAATATCTTGATCATTGAGCCGGTACCTTAGCCGCGAGAACATGTACATAACGGCGTTATTTACGAGCGAAGCAAGCGTTGTAGGTGTGTAGTCGACTTCTGTGCCGGATGCTAGCCTCCCTTCAACATTGAGAAAACTTTTAGACGGGTGTGTGTAAACGTCTTGGAAGTTTACTTCGATTGCTATATCCTGATTGTTGTTTATTGTGGCGGGGTTTTGTGGGTGATACTCCTTGTAGACGTACGACTCGATGCTCTCGTCAACAAGCGTCTGCTCTACAAGAGTCAACATTTCATCGGTAATTTCTTGTGTAGCCGCCATAGAAAATTTACTTCAGATATAGAAACAATTCTATTTTCTAATAAAGAATTTTCCTAAAACCCGAGCCTGCTATCCGACTGTTGATATTTTGACGTGCCGCTTCAGTCGTGGGGGCCGCAAGCCCATGCAGAATCTCTAAGGTTTTTTCAGAGATAACTCTCTCCGGCCCTGTAGTGGCTCGCGTGGACGAGCGTGCTTTGCTGTGGACTATGTCAGCGATTTGCTTAATTGAGGCTGCGGTTGTAGCGCCGGCCTTAGCAACTTTACCGGCCACGTCCGCTACATTTGCTATAGCGCCTTTGTTTGCCACAACGAATTTACCGACACCCCCAATGGCCCGCACCACGGGTTGTATCCAGTCCGACAGGCCTTTTCCGATTACATAGCGCTGTCTTTTCATCCGCCGGTTTCCCTCTGCCACGTTCCGCGAAATTCTCAACATGGTAGCTTAGAAGATTTTCTATAATGACAATCAAAATGTTTAATGTAAGAATTTTACTTCAAATCTGCCGAAGATGTAATCTAGCTGTAATTCGTTCCCCTCGGAGATTCAATTGAGAGCCATTCTGATCCGTTAGCCACAAGCGTATTCTTTGAATACTGCCACGCTGGCTTACCGGCAAATAAACCAAATTGTGTGGAGTCTCAATGATCTTAAATCCAGGTTGTACGCCTGGGTAGAAGCTGTACAGAACGGGGTGGTTGGTGCCATTCAGGTAAGAACCACCGACTAGATCGCAGTTTACAAGTATGCTACTAAGTGTTGAAATGTCTACTGGTTTGTCCCCTGTGTGGAATCCAGTAGTGGATAGCACCCTCGGCTCGAATCCGAGAGTCGACGCAATGGTAGATTTGCTCATGTCAACTCTGTAGCTAGGGTTCGTAATCTCGATGTTGGCACGTAATGTCGCCCTGTTTGCTCCTACAACTATGTTATGTGCCTGCGTCTCAGAATTCCAATCACCGCTGCCCTTCAGCTGGCATTGAATCTCATCGTTGATTTGAGCGAGTTCGTAGCTTCCTTCTGGTAATGAAATTGTCTTCCAGGTAACCCCTGCGTCTGGGCTGTAGACGAAAGTATTATTACTTTCTGTAATGTTGGGGACAGCGTTATATGTCTCCAAATTGACTAGAGCTAATTCGTACTTATTGTTGGGTTCGAGGTAAAAGGGCGGAGAGAAGGTGGTTGTCCAGTCGGTGCTGTTTGACGAAAATACGAAAGAGTTACCCTCTTTAGGGCGAAGATGGCTTTCAATCTTCTGTAACTGAAACTCCATTTGGGGTATGCACTTATAGGAGGCTTCTGTTCAATTCGAGAATCAAAGCCTTAGGAGCCGCGCCACTGCGAAGGAGCTCGTCTAAAATAGCCGAAATTTCATTATCAAGGCCCGTATTACCTGCACGCTTCGAGGCAGCTAATAGCTGTAGCCTTTCAACTAGCGCTTCTGGATCCTTATAATATTGCAAAGCCCCACCTTCGCTGCGCGAGGCTTTTTCCCGTCCGGAGGACCTTAGCAGCTGGTGTTTTTTGCTCTTTCGTCCATGGAGAGGCAAGCCGGCAAGTTCAGCCAGCCGCTGGAAAGTTTTGACAGCCTCGGGGGTATATTGCATCGTTTTTAAAAAGCGTTTTGTGAGGAGAGTGTAAAGCGAATCATCTGCCGGGGCTTCGAACACAAGATTGTCTCCATTGTCGAACGCCCGCAGTTTTCCCGCCTGCAAAGCTTGCGGGTCGATTGTGAGGGATCCAAACCGGTTACCCTTCAGTTTCAACCCACTACCTGTAGCGTCCTCCGGACGGGTAAAAGCCTCGCGCAGCGAAGTAGCCCCACTAGATCGGACGAGCCTGTAACCCTGTGTTAGTAGGCGAAGACGTTCACTATATTGTTTTAGAGCGTCCTTTTCCATCGTTAATTGCTGCTTTCTTTCTTCTGTGGTGACTTTACGCTTTTTTTCCGCCCCAGTACATGGCGGTTGATGTAATTTACACGATTGATGGTGTTGGTAATTTCTTGTGTGTCGCTGAGGTCGAGCTCGCTGGGGGGCTTAAATCTGTGGCGCCTTATCACTTCAATATCCAACCCTTGGTCGGGACTAATATATAGCGTGGGGGCATCTTCTACCGGCAGAGGCATGTCTTGACGTGCCGTCGGTGTCCTCCGGACGGGTAAAGCCTCGCGCAGCGAAGGTGCCGCTCCGTGGAGTGCGTAGGCTTGACTTGACGTGCCGTCGGTGTCCTCCGGACGGGTAAAAGCCTCGCGCAGCGAAGGTGCTGGCAAGCGCTCTATTGCGGCTGTGACTTTTCCTATCTCCGCTGCTTGGTGTGAGGTGATTGGTTTGAAAAGTTTGGCTGCCTCTTCCTGCAGAGACGACTCCCCTAGTGATTCTGTTTGAAGGCGTTGCCGAGCCTGGTCCCTGAGCGCTAGGTAGTTCCGGACGAGGGCTGTACGTTCGCGCATGTCGGTTACTTTGCGCCACATCCTTACTTCAAATAGATGTCATCCCTACTTCAAATAGATTTCATCCCTACTTTAAATAGATGACTTCGGTATGTAGAATCGATCAAATCCACATCGATACCGACCATCATAGGCCCGGCTGGTCAGATCGATACAACAGAACCCGTACGGCTCGCGCGTGCACGCACTAAAGAAGTTTCGAAATTCTTCGAAAGGCATGTCACCACACACATAGGTGTCATGTATGGCGCGCAAGTTTTTCGTGTCTTGATTAAATATGATAAGCATGTTACAATTATCTCGAATCGTTTGTTTGGGAATCCTGAAATAATTCTGCGTTAGATAGAATGAATCCGCACCACCGTGACGGCCTTGGCTGAAGTATTTCTCGATGGGGGTTTGTTTTTCCAACATAACGTCATCAAATACCATAATGCTACGTTCGTTTTTGTTCAGACTCTCTACTGGGATGATATCATCTGATATGCTGTGAAACGAGGCTACCTCTTTCCCAGTGACTGCTTTAATGGCATCCGCCCAGTCCTGCAGCCACTGGTATTTCTCTTGTCTAAGGGATTTGAGTATATATGCAGTCTATTGTATTTAAGGAAATCCTTTCTTAGGAGGAGATTGAGCATCAGGTTTGTTTTACCACATCCGGACGGGCCGCAAATTACACAACGGATGCTACTAGGAAGCAGCCAATGGTGTTTGTGCTCGTGTGGATTCGATTCATCAAGATCTAAATTTAAGATTTCCATACTTCTATATTTAGGGAGAGATGTATTGCCTCCGCTGTAAACAACACACTCCCACTTCAAATGAGGAGACTATAACTCTAAAGAACAACCGACCAGCCAAGAGAGGTGTTTGCACGGTGTGCGGTGCTAGAAAGAGCCAAATTCTCCCTGCGTCCTCGCACAGCGAAGGTGCTGGTCTTCTTAACAGTGCCATGAATGCCCTACCTCTGCCCGAGATGCACATGCGTCTCCCCATTGGGGTCCCATCTGAAGATGTCCCGGGTGGAACTTTTCAAAACACTGGAAAATACTCATATTGCGGGCCGTTTACCAAGATTGCCAAACGCCTCTCTCAGGGCTATAGGGGTGTGAATAGTCTTGATCGTGCCTGTCTAAACCACGACGTTGCCTACGCAGCCCATAAAGATACCCCCGGACGGAATCATGCGGATGATGTACTGGCCGCGGCTTCGTCGAAGATTGCTTTGTCAGACGTCCCTGAATGGGAGAAGAAGGACGCACGCGCGGTGACTGCTATTATGGCGACCAAATCCCGTTTTGGGATGGGACATCGTTCGCGTATTGGAGGCGTACGCAACCATAGCTATCTGTATGGAGGGTAAGCTATCACGTATATACTACAGTCCCCATGGGTACTGGCGTGGAGTTGGGGCTGTTAAAAAGCTTGCGGCTGCGGCTAAAGTATCTGAGTCCATAACGCGGGAATGGTTGAACCGTCAGGCAATATGGCAAATCTATCTGCCAGCCCCTCGACGTATACCACGTCCAATGTTTGATGTATCAGAGGTAAACACAGTGCACCAAGCAGATTTATTATATTTACCACATGACCGAGTGAAACGGCGCACGTACAAGTACGCCCTGACCGTCGTCGATGTAGGCTCTCGGTACAAGGAAGCTGAGCCTCTCACCTCAAAAGAGTCAAAAGAGGTGGGAAAAGCATTTGAGAGGATTTATCAACGGAGCCCTCTAGTGTATCCTAGGCTTCTTCAGGTCGACCCGGGAAGAGAATTCATGGGCTCGGTATCATCACTTATGGCGAAACATGGGACTGAAATACGGCGTGGACATGTTGATCTCCATAGAGACCAAGGTATAGTGGAACGTTTCAACCGTACTCTGGCTGAGCGGTTGTTTGGACACCAGTACGCTCAAGAAATGCTGCTTGCTGCTCGTGGGTCGTCTCAGCGCTCTGCAGAATGGGTTGTCCGCTTGCCCTCGGTGATTAGAGCTTTGAACTCTGAGCCGACTCGGCTGACAGGTAAGAAGCCTGTGGATGCCATTAAACTTCAGAGAGTGACTGCGCAACCCTCATCTGTCGTTCCAGGACGCCCTGTAGGGCTCGAGGAGCCGCTGATCCCGTCTGATGCAATGGTTCGGTATTTGTACCAGCCTGGCGAGCTCGAGGGTGGTCGAAAACGTGCTACTGACCCCGTGTGGTCTGTGACCCTGCATTCGATCCGAAATGTATTGCGGCAGAATGGCCAGCCTGCGGTATACTATTTGGAAGATGGTCCACAGCGTGGGTTTGTGCGTGAAGAGTTGATGATTGTTCCTGAGGGGACAGAGCTTCCTCCAGGTAAGATTCTTGCAATCAATTGAACCCAAGGAGACTCATGTAATCTAACGGCGTCATCAGAAACAATGTTCCTAATAGATGCCCAAGAAATGCATCGTCGACACCCAGGCACATTTTGGGCCCCACCCGATGAAGAGCTTCAGCGATTGAAATCAGGGGACATCGTAAAAGTTTGTAATGGGGAGGAGCGATTTTGGGTAGTGATTCAAACTGTAGAGTACCCACAGGACTGGAATGCTTCTGATATTAGATTAACTGGTGTGCTTGATAATAACTTAGTAAGTTCTAGTGCTCGTCTCGGGGACGTTATAGAATTTCGAGGCCTGCATGTATATGATATATACCCTTCGCTGCGCGAGGCTTTTACCCGTCCGGAGGCTTCGCTGCGCGAGGCTTTTACCCGTCCGGAGGACGAATACTCTCAATCATTTGAACCCATGGCGCGTCATGGTAATCCATCTATGCCTTTAGTCCTAGTAGAAGCTCAGCATAAAGCTCAGCATCAACAGTGCCCCGGTTCACCACCTCCGACTAACGAGGCCCTTATGGGCTTGTCGCAGGGGGACGTCGTTAAAATTGGTACCTCAAACATGCGCTTTTGGGTGGTCATTCAGAGTATAGTTCTCGCCTCTAGTCCCCAAGATTATACTTTTACGGGTATACGTGAAAGGGATCTCGAGAGAGACGGCGTGGGGGATGTTATAGTGTTCCAAGGTAAGCATATATACGCTACTGACTAGGCAGCGGTGTACTCAATGGGTTCCGTGTGGATCCCATCAGGCAAGACCCGTCGCTTGTCGTAGTATGCACTGAGCCCGAGCTTTTCTTGGTGGTAGGTGGTCATCTGCCCGTTATGCATACGAAAGCCGCGGTTCACAGCACGGTCTTTGAAACCGTAGAGAGCCAACTTGTACCGTTCCCATGTCAGGTTATTAAGCCTCGCCGACATCCCCTTACACGAGTGTTTGCTCTTTTGCTTACCATCGACGAAATAACATTTCGAGCACAGAGCAATAGCTCGATGCCCTGAGAATTCGAGCTTGAACAGGCCCGGAGTTCGTCCGCTCCAGGTATCCCAAGAAAGCCAGTCTTTTTTGCACTTAGCAAACTCTTCTTTGAGCTCTGGCCGAACTGCAGCCTCTAGTGTGGTGGTGCTCAGAGCGAAGTATAGTGAATCGGTGTCCATTTGAATGAGCTCAAAGTCTTGACGGTCGACGAACCGATCCAGGAAGTCGTAATAGAATTCAAGTATGCGAAGTTTTGCCAACTGATACACCGCGATTCCGACTTGGAATGGTCTGTATATACATACCCGAGGCTTGCGGCTTTTTATTTCGTAGGCATCTCTTATTTCGGTGAGATCATCGAACCAGGCTGAACGTAGTGCACGGTCCACGGTTTCCTCGTCTTTTGTGTAGCAGACGTTGGTGTGTCGCTCCAAGGCTTCGATTAGTTTTCCGTAGCTTGAGTTTCCTATCAGTTTGTGTATTTCGGCTAGGAGTGCCTTCTCTTTGTCGACATCACCCAGTCGGCGTGCCTCAGTGACTTCCTTGACGAACCAAGCCAAGCATTTTTCTGGCTTATAGTGAATTATTGTATAAACGGCTTGGAGCTCTAGTCCATGCTGCAAGTACCACTTTAGCAGCGGTGTGTATACCAGAATGTCATCGGCCTCAAGGACACCCAGCAGTTTCTTTGTGGAAGAACGTTTTCGATCTGTCTGCTTCAAATAATCCTTCATTTCTTGAGGCACGGCAGCTTCTGGAACTTCACGGTTTATAAATATCGGTGGCATTTCCTCGAATTTCTTCCATAGTGTTCGCGGTACGGCAAGCTTGCACCTGACGAAACCAAACAATCGATCGCTTAAGACTAGATCACGTACCCTGGGCGCATCAACCTCAGGCTCTTTAAGCTCGATTACCTTCTCTTTACCAGCTGGCATGTCATGAAGCATTGTAGAAAGATATAGGGCGTTTGCGTCATATCCAACTGCCCGCTTACAGCGTTTTGCTTTAGGATTTTGATGCGAGCGGATTCGTGTGACCCCCGCTTCGTGATAACGGGTGAAGACTATCGAGGGACCTCCAGTTACTGCAGCTTTCAAATACGTGTATGCCTTTTTACCTGGAGCATACAAGGTCCCTTCTGGTGTACCCCTTAATAGATACTGTAGGGACACCCCTGGCAGTGAAACAGCGTCTTTAAATATATCGATGCCTTTTTCGCCGTAGTAGGTTCTCATCTTCTCAGCCGCTTCAATGCCAGGACCTACGTCGAGGTCGTTGTAGTAACGTAGCCAATCTGCGAAAGTTGTCATTCCTTTCTCTCTGAAGATACATTGACAGTCACCCCATTCTGTCTTAGACAGGGGGTACGCATTTTTCAACCGAGAGAACCATGCAGGGTAGTCTGGAAGGCCTGGATACGCAAGTTTATCCGGACTGTCAAACCATTCGTATGGGAACCACGACTTTGTCTGCTGACACCCGTAGGCTTTGATCCAGTTGTCGTAGGAGGCACCAGGGCCTAAATAGTTGATGATATCCAAGAATTTGAACTCGGGTGTTACTAGGAACATTATTTTTGTGCCTTTACTGGCTACAAAGACTTTTTTACAGGTGTCGGCGAGCTCTTCTACAAAGTATTTCTTGATGAGGTTCAGATCGTATTTGCCCGAGTTGAAACCTAATACCGGGACCTGCGAGCACCAATCTCGTATCTTATTTTGTTGCTTCTGAGACAGTAAAGTGATGTCGTCTGGTAGAAACTGGGTCTCGACCTCAGCCCTTAAGATTGCGGCTCGTCGCTGGAGTTCTAGCCTGAATTTGTTTGTCAAAGCTTTTGGGTCGGCGTCACAAATATGTGTTGGTTGACGGTCTAGAGTATCCCCTATCGACACTGAGATCGGTGTGTGTTCGTTTTCGTATGTGAGGTCGAGGGTGGGTTCATTTCTCTTCGTTTTGTCGAGTAAAGCTTCGAAGTCATAAAAGATAAAATGTTGATATGTAACAGTTCTTTCTGCAGGCATTGGGATATTTAAACGCGGAGGCTTTCGACATTCCCACACGACCACCAAGTTGTACCCAGCGTTTACGATTTTTCGTTCTTGCTGACGGGTCTTCTTGAGTATATCTCGAACATAGACGGCCTCCTCCTTTATTCCCTGTCGTGTCTTTTTGATTATTTTTCTAGTTTCGTCCTGCTTACAGTGGACAGGGCATCCGTGGAAATAACAACCGTGGAATTGAAACACTGTCCTCGTGATTGGCTCATACCCGTCTACAGGAGCACCTGCGATCTCCCGCTCCCCACCGTGACCACAGTGAGCATGGTGAATGTGTAACCCTCGGGCTTGTGCTTCGTGCTCGATCCACTGTATCGAGGCGAGACTGGCACTTGACTTAGGATCGAAGGCTTTTTCATAGGCAGATTGGGGGCATATCACTTTCTCACCCTTACAAATGACTTCGGTTTCCCCCTTTTGACAACGAGTGACGTGTCGCTGCAGGCTAGTTGACTGCGTGCACCGCTGATTACAGTGTCCGCAAGCATAGGTGTTGGCTAGTTTCTTGATGTCAGTGATCAGCGAAGCATGTTCGTTGTAGATAGAAAGCGTTATTGGTTCGATGCCTATTTCGGAATAGTGCGCCGGTTGTCTTATAAGCCTCCAGATGCCATCCTCACTCGGCTCGTAAACTCGTATGCCCAGACGAAAATGCTCCTCGGCCAATTTAAAGTCTGCGTACGGTAGCTTTGGTGTTTTAGTAAGGTCAACATTTGCCCCAAAGAAAGATCTGGCTAGTTCGTGCGCTTTCGCAGTACAACGGTCTGATCTGGATCCTCGATGAACAGCTAGGCACCGGAAGAAACATAAATTATCGTTGTAGCCGTCCAGCGCAACGAGCCCTTTCTTGTTTCGCAGCCAGTCTGGTAATCGTCCGTTTCCTACCAGCAGTTCATTGGTCAGAATAGCCTTGATCTCGACCTGTACCCAACGTAGGAAAATCCATTTTGTATTGGGCTTCTTTTCATTATCCAAACGCTTTTCTTCCTGTTCCTCTAACCACTGACGAGCTGCGGCCTGTGTGGTCAATAGGTTACTGCCACGTCGACTGCCAAGTTCATTTGGGTGGAAAGGTATGATTTTACCAGTATCGATGTGACGGATCTGAATTGTGTAGCTATATCTGAGATAGAAAGCTGTCTGCAGTTCAGCTACCCTCTCCATCACACGATCGACAGGGGTGTTACCATTTTCAACGAACCTCGATAGACCTCGGAATAATTTCCAGATGATGACCCGTCTACCTCGCGATTCCCCGTCTATCGAGATGAGCTCCCAAAGTATTCTCTCACCCTCCCTTGCGATCTTGCGAGCCGGGGGCTCTCCGCTGCGATGAAGGGGGCGAAATAATTTACTGGCTTTACTTTGCAAGCTCATTCTCGCGAACCACTTTCTCAGAGCTGGCAGTCGAAGTTTTGGATTTTTCTCGACAGCTTGCTCATATTTACGAGCTCGCAATGTAGCAGTTATCTCAGCATCAAACATCTTTAGTTCATGACGCAGCTTTTCCAGCCTCTGGGGATCATCATAGTTAAGACTAAACATGGCAGGGTATCGTCTAGTTAAGTTTCCACTTTTTACTCCACGAGCTATGCGCTCACGTTGGACTTGTTGTCGGGCCTCTGTGATTAATTGTGACAATTCAGGTTTCCTCATCTTTGAGTAGCCTTCTAACCCGTAACTCTTTGCTTCTATTCGCAACTGCTTAACAGTAGGCATGTTGCAACTCTATATACACTAGCCCTCATTTCTCTAATAGGAAATTTCGATCCGCGCTAGGCGTGTAAACTCCTTCTGAAAGGCTCTCGCGCGTGCCATGCTTTCTCTGGTGTGTGCGTTATGGTACCCACATCTTACACAGAGACTAAGCTTGTTTGAGACGCCCACGCTGCAGCCAATACATGGTGTTGTTCCTCCACCTTTTCGCAATCTATCATTATGAATCCAGCAGTACGAACCCCTGCACGTCCTCCCACAGGTTGTAGTAGATCCCCACACTAGCCACGCACAATGATTTTTGCCTGGCGCCATATCATATATCTATAGAGCTACACTCTCTAACTGTTTTTTCCTGAGTAGTTAATCCGGTATGAAAATGATACGCGCCCGTGGGGCAGTCAGCCGCGTGCGTTGGACCTCCCAGAGGCTGTCCTCCGGACGGGTAAAGCCTCGCGCAGCGAGCAGACGCGCCCGTGGGCCAGTCAGCCGCGTGCGTTGGACCTCCCAGAGGCAACAGCTCGCTGCGCGAGGCTTTACCCGTCCGGAGGACAGCGGGTACCTCTGGGGGGGTGGCTGTTCGGGCGGGGCGTGCGAAAAAAGATACCCACCCCCCGGTAGGGTTTCTGGATACCGTCCGATATCAAAACGATCTAAAAAAGGTTGATTTGAGGGACACCCCAAAACTCGAGGGGGCTGGGGGTGTTCATTTGCTTCAGGATGGTGAGCTCAGTGGGGGTGGTATCATTTTAATACCGGATTTGCAGTTGGAACGTCTGTGTCTGTATAGGAAGACCCTCGCTGCGCGAAGCTTTTACCCGTGAGGAGGACAGATATTCCACGAGTTCCTTGGGGGGATCCAACCCAAAACTATCGAAATAACAAATCGTACGGCCATCTTTGTAATACGCCACCCAGTGGGTGCCCCCACCACTGCTGGAGTCGAGATTAACTATGCCGCATTCTTTCTGAGAAATCTTGTTAGGCAGGGTGTTTCGCGAAAACACGCCACGAAAGTGGGGGATGGTACGGCCGGCCTTTTCAATATCAAAATTGCTCAGGGGTTCTACTTTTTTTGGGGCGCCAAGTAGAGCCCTGACCCCTTACATTTAGGGCACATGCCGCGCCCCGTCGTCAAGAACAGCCCTTAGCCTGCAGCTAGCTGTTTCTCAACCTCACGATTGTGGCGCTCGGCCTCAGCCTGGGCTCGAGCACTCGCTTTTTTATCGTCGACTGCTTTCGCGATAGCCGCACTACCTCCTGCTAGCGACCCCGCTGCAGCGAGCCCGCCTAATATTAAGGGCAAAAACGGGAGAAACCCACCCGTTTTTTGAGCCGCTAGCTGTGTTTTGGAAATAACGAGCTCGGCCCCAGCACTGGCGGCGCGTTTCTTCTCAAGGTGAGCTATTTGGCGCTTAGTGAGCCCCAGGGTATCGTCGCCATGAAGCTGCTCAACCGTCAGCCGAATAGTAACGCCTTCCCCATCATGGGCGGCTTTTGCCAATGATTCTTTCTGCCCCTGCGTAAGTGTTAACCCAAAAGGAGTATACTTCATTTTCCTATACTGTATATTGATGGAGATTTTTGTTTAATACAATTTGCTAAATTTCGTGCCGTCAGACTCTAGCGTCAGCAGCCGGTCGCTAATGAGCACTGCGTAGGCCATGGTTCCTGCTGGCACGTTGTTTCCAAAAGTCGCCCTGACCTGTACGGTTTGGACAGCCGTTTTCAACCGCTCCGACTGTCTGCGGACATCGATGACGTGGATTGGGTATAATTCTACAAATTCGAGCGGAGTCACCTGGTTTGAGGACACGCTTCCCTCAATACCATAGTATTCTGCCTTAAAGTCACATAACCTCTTGTAAGCCCTGGAAATCTTTCGCTGTACAAAGTCCATTTTTTCCTCGGAGTCAGGATACTGATCGGTATTTAACCTCACATGAATGTCAGTTAAATTTACATGGTCAAAGCAAGCCGGATTGCTGGTCTGGCTATCGCGGTTGGTTTGGAAAGCCACCAAAAGCCATCGTGGTTTTTCAGTGCCCGACGTAATGGAGAGAGTCCAGGTAAACGAACTGGCTTCCGGCACGGCAAAGCTTTCGCATTGAAGAGCTCGAAAAGATATCGGCACTTTAACTTTCTTGGCTATCTGCTCTACTAATTCTGTCTTGGCAGCCAAAGAAGGCATGACGTGCGGTATTACCCAGGCAAGCTTAGTTAGCGTGACTTTCCCTCTAGGCGCCGCAGCATCGCGAAATATGCCTTTGGTATCTGATTCACGAGATAATATCAACGAATGTTTACAACCATAAACCACCTTGCGGTAGTCCTCGCAAAAACCGAACAGGTGGCTTAACGGGACGCAGAACGAAAACGTCCCGCTTGGATTCGGCTTGACCACTACTAGCTGCCGTCGGGCCTCCCACCCAGTATTAGCTGATTCAGCCGCCGCTGAGGTATCTTTTTGCCAGCACATGTTAAGACCCTCGGCCTTTGAAAAATCATCTCCATATGTCAACAGGCCCTTAATTGTTGTGGCTTGGCCAGGGTTGAGAACATTCTCAATATCTTGATCATTGAGCCGGTACCTTAGCCGCGAGAACATGTACATAACGGCGTTATTTACGAGCGAAGCAAGCGTTGTAGGTGTGTAGTCGACTTCTGTGCCGGATGCTAGCCTCCCTTCAACATTGAGAAAACTTTTAGACGGGTGTGTGTAAACGTCTTGGAAGTTTACTTCGATTGCTATATCCTGATTGTTGTTTATTGTGGCGGGGTTTTGTGGGTGATACTCCTTGTAGACGTACGACTCGATGCTCTCGTCAACAAGCGTCTGCTCTACAAGAGTCAACATTTCATCGGTAATTTCTTGTGTAGCCGCCATAGAAAATTTACTTCAGATATAGAAACAATTCTATTTTCTAATAAAGAATTTTCCTAAAACCCGAGCCTGCTATCCGACTGTTGATATTTTGACGTGCCGCTTCAGTCGTGGGGGCCGCAAGCCCATGCAGAATCTCTAAGGTTTTTTCAGAGATAACTCTCTCCGGCCCTGTAGCGGCTCGCGTGGACGAGCGTGCTTTGCTGCGGACTATGTCAGCGATTTGCTTAATTGAGGCTGCGGTTGTAGCGCCGGCCTTAGCAACTTTACCGGCCACGTCCGCTACATTTGCTATAGCGCCTTTGTTTGCCACAACGAATTTACCGACACCCCCAATGGCCCGCACCACGGGTTGTATCCAATCCGACAGGCCTTTTCCGATTACATAGCGCTGTCTTTTCATCCGCCGGTTTCCCTCTGCCACGTTCCGCGAAATTCTCAACATGGTAGCTTAGAAGATTTTCTATAATGACAGTCAAAATGTTTAATGTAAGAATTTTACTTCAAATCTGCCGAAGATGTACAAATACGCCTTGACCCTCGTCGATATAGCCTCCCGGTACAAAGAGGCAGAGCCCTTGGCTACAAAAGATTCACAAGAGGTTGCAGACGCCCTTGAGAGGATTTATAAACGGAGCCCTATGGATTTTCCAAAGCTTCTTCAGGTCGACCCGGGAAGAGAATTCATGGGCTCGGTATCATCACTTATGGCAAAACATGGGACTGCAATACGGCGTGGGCGTGTGGACCTCCATAGAGACCAAGGTATAGTAGAACGTTTTAACCGGACTCTGGCCGAGCGGCTTTTTGGTCACCAGTATGCTCAGGAGCTATTGCTTGCTGCCCGTGGGTCTTCTGAGCGGTCTGCAGAATGGGTGGCTCGACTCCCTGCGGTTGTTGCGGCTTTAAACAATGAGCCGACTCGGCTGACCGGCAAAAGGCCCGTGGATGCAATTAAACTCCAACGGGTTACGGCTCAGCCCTCGTCCGTTGTCAAAGGTAGGCCCGTTGGGCTCGAGGAAAAGCTGATCCCGTCTGATGCAATGGTTCGGTATTTGTACCAGCCTGGCGAGCTCGAGGGTGGTCGAAAACGTGCTACTGACCCCGTGTGGTCTGTGACCCTGCATTCGATCCGAAATGTATTGCGGCAGAATGGCCAGCCTGCTGTGTACTATTTGGAAGATGGTCCACAGCGTGGGTTTGTGCGTGAAGAGTTGATGCTTGTTCCTGAGGGGACAGAGCTTCCTCCAGGTAAGATTCTTGCAATCAATTGAACCCAAGGAGACTCATGTAATCTAACGGCGTCATCAGAAACAATGTTCCTAATAGATGCCCAAGAAATGCATCGTCGACACCCAGGCACATTTTGGGCCCCACCCGATGAAGAGCTTCAGCGATTGAAATCAGGGGACATCGTAAAAGTTTGTAATGGGGAGGAGCGATTTTGGGTAGTGATTCAAACTGTAGAGTACCCACAGGACTGGAATGCTTCTGATATTAGATTTACTGGTGTGCTTGATAATAACTTAGTAAGTTCTAGTGCTCGTCTCGGGGACGTTATAGAATTTCGAGGTATGCATGTATATGATATATACCCTTCGCTGCGCGAGGCTTTTACCCGTCCGGAGGCTTCGCTGCGCGAGGCTTTTACCCGTCCGGAGGACGAATACTCTCAATCATTTGAACCCATAGCGCGTCATGGTAATCCCTCTATGCCTTTAGTCCTAGTAGAAGCTCAGCATAAAGCTCAGCATCAACAGTGCCCCGGTTCACCACCTCCGACTAACGAGGCCCTTATGGGCTTGTCGCAGGGGGACGTCGTTAAAATTGGTACCTCAAACATGCGCTTTTGGGTGGTCATTCAGAGTATAGTTCTCGCCTCTAGTCCCCAAGATTATACATTTACGGGTATACGTGAAAGGGATCTCGAGAGAGACGGCGTGGGGGATGTTATAGTGTTCCAAGGTAAGCATATATACGCTACTGACTAGGCAGCGGTGTACTCAATGGGTTCCGTGTGGATCCCATCAGGCAAGACCCGTCGCTTGTCGTAGTATGCACTGAGCCCGAGCTTTTCTTGGTGGTAGGTGGTCATCTGCCCGTTATGCATACGAAAGCCGCGGTTCACAGCACGGTCTTTGAAACCGTAGAGAGCCAACTTGTACCGTTCCCATGTCAGGTTATTAAGCCTCGCCGACATCCCCTTACACGAGTGTTTGCTCTTTTGCTTACCATCGACGAAATAACATTTCGAGCACAGAGCAATAGCTCGATGCCCTGAGAATTCGAGCTTGAACAGGCCCGGAGTTCGTCCGCTCCAGGTATCCCAAGAAAGCCAGTCTTTTTTGCACTTAGCAAACTCTTCTTTGAGCTCTGGCCGAACTGCAGCCTCTAGTGTGGTGGTGCTCAGAGCGAAGTATAGTGAATCGGTGTCCATTTGAATGAGCTCAAAGTCTTGACGGTCGACGAACCGATCCAGGAAGTCGTAATAGAATTCAAGTATGCGAAGTTTTGCCAACTGATACACCGCGATTCCGACTTGGAATGGTCTGTACATACATACCCGAGGCTTGCGGCTTTTTATTTCGTAGGCATCACCTATTTCGGTGAGATCATCGAACCAGGCTGAACGTAGTGCACGGTCCACGGTTTCCTCGTCTTTTGTGTAGCAGACAGAACGAAATAATTTACTGGCTTTACTTTGCAAGCTCATTCTCGCGAACCACTTTCTCAGAGCTGGCAGTCGAAGTTTTGGATTTTTCTCGACAGCTTGCTCATATTTACGAGCTCGCAATGTAGCAGTTATCTCAGCATCAAACATCTTTAGTTCATGACGCAGCTTTTCCAGCCTCTGGGGATCATCATAGTTAAGACTAAACATGGCAGGGTATCGTCTAGTTAAGTTTCCACTTTTTACTCCACGAGCTATGCGCTCACGTTGGACTTGTTGTCGGGCCTCTGTGATTAATTGTGACAATTCAGGTTTCCTCATCTTTGAGTAGCCTTCTAACCCGTAACTCTTTGCTTCTATTCGCAACTGCTTAACAGTAGGCATGTTGCAACTCTATATACACTAGCCCTCATTTCTCTAATAGGAAATTTCGATCCGCGCTAGGCGTGTAAACTCCTTCTGAAAGGCTCTCGCGCGTGCCTTGCTTTCTCTGGTGTGTGCGTTATGGTACCCACATCTTACACAGAGACTAAGCTTGTTTGAGACGCCCACGCTGCAGCCAATACATGGTGTTGTTCCTCCACCTTTTCGCAATCTATCATTATGAATCCAGCAGTACGAACCCCTGCACGTCCTCCCACAGGTTGTAGTAGATCCCCACACTAGCCACGCACAATGATTTTTGCCTGGCGCCATATCATATATCTATAGAGCTACACTCTCTAACTGTTTTTTCCTGAGTAGTTAATCCGGTATGAAAATGATACGCGCCCGTGGGGCAGTCAGCCGCGTGCGTTGGACCTCCCAGAGGCTGTCCTCCGGACGGGTAAAGCCTCGCGCAGCGAGCAGACGCGCCCGTGGGCCAGTCAGCCGCGTGCGTTGGACCTCCCAGAGGCAACAGCTCGCTGCGCGAGGCTTTACCCGTCCGGAGGACAGCGGGTACCTCTGGGGGGGTGGCTGTTCGGGCGGGGCGTGCGAAAAAAGATACCCACCCCCCGGTAGGGTTTCTGGATACCGTCCGATATCAAAACGATCTAAAAAAGGTAGATTTGAGGGACACCCCAAAACTCGAGGGGGCTGGGGGTGTTCATTTGCTTCAGGATGGTGAGCTCAGTGGGGGTGGTATCATTTTAATACCGGATCAACTACTGAGGGAGGGAGAGAGATAGAGAGGGAGAGGGAGGGAGAGAGAGGAGAGAGAGGAGAGAGAGAAGAAGGAAAGGGAGAGAGGAGAGAGAAAGGGAGAGAGAAGGGGAGAGGGATGGAGAGTGACAGGGGGAGAGCGAGGGAGATAGAGAGGAATGGAGAGAGAGGGAGGGAGAGAGAGAAAGAGAATGGGAGTGAGATAGAGGATGGAGAGAAAGAATTGGAGAGGGAGGGAGAGAGAGGTTGATAATAGCATGTGTTGGTTGTGCGACAGTTTCAGAAACCAATGGGTGAACAAATTAGTTGGTGAATGAGTGAGTGAGTGAGTGAGTGAGTAGGTGGGTGAGTGAGTGAGTGAGTTGGAGAAAAGTGAGTGTGTGTGATAAACTAACAAATTAACAAACGCTTTAACATAGTATCAAATTTTTGCCACTATGTCTGTATTAAAAATGGTCGTCATCTATATTATCAAGGGACTCTACTCTGGGCTAGTTAATATTTTTTATTACTTTTGATCAGCGCAAATGTGGGGTAGATCACACGTATCTAATTATGCTTCATCAATTTTAGCTCAGCAGCAAGACTAAAGTGAGAAAGGGATTTTGCACTCTCTTTTCAGTGGAAGTCGCTTGGGATCGTCACCTGTGCCGACTAGTAGCACTACACGGTAGTCGACCTTGTCAACAGAATTTGCAAACTCTCTTTGACGGTATGCTGGTACGGTGATATGCGGTGGAGAGGATATGGGGAATTCTCGACTGCAGTGAAATAGATTCAATGAGCAGAGCAAAACAGAACTTGGAATAAAGGAAATCAAACATGTTCCAACATTTCTTGAACAAAACTTGGACAGTCTGGCTCATAGTTATCTATAAACACGTGTAGGAAGTATGCCTCATGCATTCTGCCTGATTGCCTGTCGGTCTGTCTGCCTGACAGCCTGTCTGTCTGTCTGCATGCCTACATGTCTGTCTGTCTGTCTGTCTCCCTGTCTACCTGCCTATCTGCCTGTCTGTCTGTCTGCCTGTCTGCCTGTCTGTCTGCCTCCTGCCTGCCTGTCTGCCTGCATGTCTGTCTGTCTGTCTGCCTACATATCTGCCTACCTGCCTATCTGCCTGTCTGTCTGTCTGCCTGACAGCCTGTCTATCTGTCTGCCTGCATGTCTGTCTGTCTGTCTGTCTGCCTGCCTGCCTGCATGTCTGTCTGTCTGTCTGCCTGCCTACCTGCCTATCTGCCTGTCTGTCTGTCTGCCTGACAGCCTGTCTATCTGTCTGCCTGTCTGCCTGCATGTCTGTCTGTCTGTCTGCCTGCCTGTCTATCTGCCTATCTGCCTGTCTGTCTCTCTGCCTGCCTGCCTGCATGTCTGTCTGTCTGTCTGTCTGCCTGCCTGCCTATCTGCCTGTCTGTCTGTCTGCCTGCCTGCCTATCTGCCTGTCTGTCTGTCTGCCTGCCTGTCTGCCTGCCTGTCTATCTTAGATGTATTTCTCGTCTATTTAAAATTAATTTTAAGGTTTCTTTTTCTTGTGACATTAAATAAATATATTTTTTTAAACGCTTCAAACGATCTGGTTTTGCTCTTGCTCCATTCAAGAGAAAATATGTTCCTATTTTAACTGCCTATTGTATTCAAAGTATTCTTCTATATAACCGTACTACTTTTTCTTCAAATTACCTTATAGTTTGCGCAATAATTCTATAACTCAATTTGTTCAGTTGGCACATTAGGAATATCATTACAGGTATCCAAGGTTGTCTATCTTTTGCTTTGGCTTTCTCCAACAGAGATGATGCAACTCTTTTTACGCTTTTCTTTCATCTCTGGTCTCTTCATTTCTTTCCTGTGTTCTATCCCTATTCCTCAGTGCGTTGTCTATATTACCTCTCTTGCCATTTTTCCTCCTCGTCACCCATATCCTCTCCCTTTTTAGCTCTTCGTTTCGTTTTCTTCGAACCCTACAGCACACCTCCTATCATTTTTTGTTTCAATTTTTCATTCTCCGGTTCCTTTGGTTTACTTAAATCCTACCTGCCTTGTTATCTATTATCTTTTTACCAGCCTCTACGTACATTCTGGCAACCGTATTTTCGTTATTTTTTCCTATAATTTTTCAACTGTGTCTTTGTGTTTTCTGGCTCATTTTTTGTGTTTAACGTAAATATTTTGTTTGCTATACCTGATAAAGGCGTTTACGTTGTAGTTTGTCTTGTCTTTCTGTTATTCTCATCATCATCATCATCATTATGTGCCATACCTGTTGGCATAGGCGATCATGTCCTTCCACAATCTTCTAGCTATCGTACATCGTATCAGTTCTGTTGTTGACTGTTTTCCATGCCATGACACCAAGCCATCTAGCATTTTCTCTCTTGTCGTCCGCGATCTCTCTTTCCCTGTATTTTGCCAGTTCTAACCGAGTATTCCAACTTTCCTCTTCTTATGATTTGCCCGAAAAATATTGATTGTTTCTCTCTGATGTTTCTTAAGAGTTTCCTTTTTGTGTTGGCCTCTTTGAGAATTTTCTCATTGGTCTTTTTAGCTGTCCAAGGACATTTCAACATTCTTCTGAGAAATCTCATCTCTGTGGCCTCTACTCGTCTTTTCATTTGTTTCTTTACTCTCCATGATACGCTTCCATAGGTCAGAATTGGCTTTAAATAGCACCGATGAACTCTCTTTCTAACTTTCTCCGTTATTCTAGCTGCTCTATATAGTGTTATCTTTATTTTATATATCTTGAACCAACTTTTCAAAACTTACTCCATATATCATTCTTTTCCCTTGATACGTTATCATCCATTCTACACCATGTTTCTCTCAATATTGATTTTGAACATGTATTATTTGAAGTTCCACGACGCGCTAACTTACTGTACAGTTGGGCTCTATGTCGCTTATGGTTTAAATATGACACAATGTTGCTTGACGCGTGTGCGAGAAACCATTAATGTCAACAGGACAGACACAACAACGCATGAAGAGATCATTAACTTCGTAGAAACAAACTCTCGTTGTTTTAAACTTATGCAAAGTCAAAAAATGAAAGCGTTCGGTGATGCCCTGAAAATGAGGCTTCTCATCATTATCCGGTACAATGCCTGCTATTGCAGGTGATCGTGTCTCTCCGCAACTCCCGATTTCGACAGTTATTTATCATTTATGTTGTTTACCTTTTATCGAACCATTCTCTTGAGCTGTCTGGTATCTTTTCTCTTTGCTTCCCTCTATCTCTTTGTGCCCTCAATTTTCCCAGTTGTCACAATATTTTCCAGCTGTTCTCTTTTATTACGTGGCCAAAAAATTGATGATTGTTTTTTTTCTTCATAATATGGGAAAGTAGCTTTCTTTTTTGCTTTAACCTCTTTCATAACGTGTTTAAATTATTCTTCTTAGCTGCCCATGGTATTCTCAACATTCTTTTGTAAAACAACATCTCTACAGCCTCCAGTGATTTTCTTCTCTGTTGTCCAATTGTTCATGATTCACATCCATATGTTAAGACTGGCTCTACATAACATTTAAGAACTCCTTTTCTTGTTTCCTTTGTCAAAAATTGATTTCACAGGAACTACTTCATTTTTTGGAAAACTACTTTTTCCTGAGCTATTCTGCATATCAGCTCTGTTGTACATCTACTATCTGAGGTTAATATTGTTCTCAAGTGTTTAAATTTATTCACCTCTTTTAAATATTGTTCCACTTGTCTTTGAAAAATGATCACGAGCGTTCAGAAAATTGATCAAGTGGGTCCAGACAAGAAAACACGAGGATCCAGACACTCGGGTACAGACTACTAATCACTCAGGTACAGACTACTAATCACTCAGGTACAGACTACTAATCACTCAGGTACAGACTACTAATCACTCAGGTACAGACTACTAATCACTCAGGTACAGACTACTAATCACTCAGGTACAGACTACTAATCACTGAGGTACAGACTACTAATCACTCAGGTACAAACTACTAATCACTAAGGTACAGACTACTAATCATTCAGGTACAGACTACTAATCACTCAGGTACAGACTACTAATCACTCAGGTACAAACTACTAATCACTCAGGTACAGACTACTAATCACTCAGGTACAGACTACTAATCACTCAGGTACAGACTACTAATCACTCAGGTACAAACTACTAATCACTCAGGTACAGAGTACTAATCACTCAGGTACAGACTACTAATCACTCAGGTACAGACTACTAATCACTCAGGTACAGACTACTAATCACTCAGGTACAGACTACTAATCACTGAGGTACAAACTACTAATCACAGAGGTACAGACTGCTAATCACTCAAGTACAGACCACTAATCACTCAGGTACAGACTACTAATTACTCAAGTACAGACTACTAATCACTCAGGTACAGACTACTAATCACTGAGGTACAGACTGCCAATCACTCAAGTACAGATTACTAATCACTCAGGTACAGACTACTAATCACTCAGCTACAGACTACTAATCACTCAGGTACAGACTACTAATCACTGAGGTACAGACTACTAATCACTCAGGTACAGACAACTAATCACTCAGGTACAGACTACTAATCACTGAGGTACAGACTACTAATCACTCAGGTACAGACTACTAATCACTGAGGTACAGACTACTAATCACTCAAGTACAGACTACTAATCACTCAGATACAGACTCCTAATCACTCAAGTACAGACTACTAATCACTCAGGTACAGACTACTAATCAATCAAGTACAGACTACTAATCACTCAGATACAGACTACTAATCACTCAAGTACAGACTACTAATCACTCAGGTACAGACTACTAATCACTCAGTAACAGACTACTAATCACTCAAGTACAGACTACTAATCACTCAGATACAGACTACTAATCACTCAAGTACAGACTACTAATCACACAGGTACAGACTACTAATCACTCAGATACAGAGTACTAATCACTCAGATACAGAGTACTAATCACTGAGGTACAGACTGCTAATCACTCAGGTACAGACTACTAATCACTTAGGTACAGACTACTAATCACACAGATACAAAGTACTAATCACTGAGGTACATACTACTAATCACTCAGGTACAGACTACTAATCACTCAGGTACAGACTACTAATCACTCAGGTACAGACTACAAATCACTCAGGTACAGACTACTAATCACTCAGGTACAGATTACTAATCACTCAGGTACAAACTACTAATCACAGAGGTACAGACTGCTAATCACTCAAGTACAGACTACTAATCACTCAGGTACAGACTACTAATCACTCAGGTACAGACTACTAATCACTCAGGTACAGACTACTAATCACTGAGGTACAGACTGCCAATCACTCAAGTACAGACTACTAATCACTCAGGTACAGACTACTAATCACTCAGGTACAGACTGCTAATCACTCAAGTACAGACTACTAATCACTCAGGTACAGATTACTAATCACTCAAGTACAGACTACTAATCACTCAGATAAAGACTACTAATCACTCAAGTACAAACTACTAATCACTCAGGTACAGACTACTAATCACTGAGGTACGGATTGCTAATCACTGAGGTACAGACTGCTAATCACTGAGGTACAGACTACTAATCACTGAGGTACAGACTACTAATCACTCAGGTACAGACTACTAATCACTCAGGTACAGACTACTAATCACTGAGGTGCTGACTACTAATCACTCAGGTACAGACTACTAATCACTGAGGTACAGATTACTAATCACTGAGGTACAGACTGCTAATCACTGAGGTACAGATTGCTAATCACTGAGGTACAGACTGCTAATCACTGAGGTACAGACTACTATTCACTCAGGTACAGACTACTAATCAATCAGGTACAGACTACTAATCACTCAGGTACAGACTACTAATCACTCAGGTACAGACTACTAATCACTCAGGTACAGACTACTAATCACTCAGGTACAGACTACTAATCACTCAAGTACAGACTACTAATCACTCAGGTACAGACTGCTAATCACTGAGGTACAGACTACTAATCACTGAGGTACAGACTACTAATCATTCAGGTACAGACTACTAACAGACTACTAATCACTGAGGTACAGACTACTAATCACTCAGGTACAGACTACTAATCACTCAGGTACAGACTACTAATCACTCAGGTACAGACTGCTAATCACTGAGGTACAGACTACTAATCACTGAGGTACAGACTACTAATCATTCAGGTACAGACTACTAACAGACTACTAATCACTGAGGTACAGACTACTAATCACTCAGGTACAGACTACTAATCACTCAGGTACAGACTACTAATCACTCAGGTACAGACTACTAATCACTCAGGTACAGACTACTAATCACTCAGGTACAGACTACTAATCACTCAGGTACAGACTACTAATCACTCAGGTTCAGACTACTAATCACTCAGGTACAGACTACTAATCACTTAGGTACAGACTACTAATCACTCAGGTACAGACTACTAATCACTCAGGTACAGATTACTAATCACTCAGGTACAGAATACTAATCACTCAGGTACAAACTACTAATCACTCAGGTACAGAGTACTAATCACTCAGGTACAGACTACTAATCACTTAGGTACAGACTACTAATCACTCAGGTACAAACTACTAATCACTCAGGTACAGAGTACTAATCACTCAGCTACAGACTACTAATCACTCAGGTACAGACTACTAATCACTCAGGTACAGACTACTAATCACTGATTTACAAACTACTAATCACAGAGGTACAGACTGCTAATCACTCAAGTACAGACTACTAATCACTCAGGTACAGACTACTAATCAAGTACACTCTACTAATCACTCAGGTACAGACTACTAATCACCGAGGTACAGACTGCCAATCACTCAAGTACAGACTACTAATCATTCAGGTACAGGCTACTAATCACTCAGGTACAGACTACTAATCACTCAGGTACAAACTACTAATCACTGAGGTACAGACTACTAATCACTCAGGTGCAGACTACTAATCACGCAGGTACAGACTACTAATCACTCAAGTACAGACTATCAATCACTCAGATACAGACTACTAATCACTCAGGTACAGACTACTAATCATTCAGGTACAGGCTACTAATCACTCAGGTACAGACTACTAATCACTCAGGTACAAACTACTAATCACTGAGGTACAGACTACTAATCACTCAGGTGCAGACTACTAATCACTCAGGTACAGACTACTAATCACTCAAGTACAGACTATCAATCACTCAGATACAGACTACTAATCACTCAGGTACAGACTACTAATCACTCAGGTACAGACTACTAATCACTCAAGTACACTCTACTAATCACTGAGGTACAGACTACTAATCACTGAGGTACAGACTGCCAATCACTCAAGTACAGACTACTAATCACTCAGGTACAGACTACTAATCACTCAGGTACAAACTACTAATCACTCAAGTACAGACTACTAATCACTCAGGTACAGACTTCTAATCACTCAAGTACAGACTACTAATCACTCAGATACAGACTACTAATCACTCAGGTACAGACTACTAATCACTCAGATACAGACTACTAATCACTCAAGTACAGACTACTAATCACTCAGATACAGACTACTAATCACTCAAGTACAGACTACTAATCACTCAGGTACAGACTACTAATCATTCAGGTACAGGCTACTAATCACTCAAGTACACTCTACTAATCACTGAGGTACAGACTACTAATCACTGAGGTACAGACTACTAATCACTGAGGTACAGACTACTAATCACTCAGGTACAGACTACTAATCACTCAGGTACAAACTACTAATCACTCAAGTACAGACTACTAATCACTCAGGTACAGACTTCTAATCACTCAAGTACAGACTACTAATCACTCAGATACAGACTACTAATCACTCAGGTACAGACTACTAATCACTCAGATACAGACTACTAATCACTCAAGTACAGACTACTAATCACTCAGATACAGACTACTAATCACTCAAGTACAGACTACTAATCACTCAGGTACAGACTACTAATCACTCAGGTACAGACTACTAGTCACTCAAGTACAGACTACTAATCACTCAAGTACAAACTACTAATCACTCAGATACAGACTACTAATCACTCAAGTACAGACAACTAATCACTCTCAGGTACAGACTAGTAATCACTCAAGTACAGACTACTAATCACTCAAGTACAGACTACTAATCACTCAGATACAGACTACTAATCACTCAAGTACAGACTACTAATCACTCAGATACAGACTACTAATCACTCCAGTACAGACTACTAATCACCAAGGTACAGACTACTAATCACTCAGGTACAGACTGCTAATCACTCAAGTACAGACTACTAATCACTCAAGTACAGACTACTAATCACTCAGATACATACTACTAATCACTCATGTACAAACTACTAATCACTCAGATACAGACTACTAATCACTGAAGTACAGACTACTAATCACTCAGGTACAGACTACTGATCACCACGGTGCCAAGTTCTTCCGTTCCTAAATGTAGCTTCTTTTTTTTTTAATCGATACATCTTCTTAGTTCACCCGGAGTCTGAAAATGGGTACCAGTGGATATCTCTAAAACTTTAGAGCGACCTAGCGCTGCACCGACCACCCATATATAAAATACACTCATTAAGCTATGAGCTCATTTGAAGGTCATTGCAAAATAAGCACGCTAGCGTCATGTTTCCCATAGACGCCACTATATGTGATGGGAACCTTGACTTCCAAATCTGTGAAGGCTATACTCGAATAAATATAAAGTTTACTTATTGAAAAGATCGGTAATCACTCAATTTTATTTTTAAAACAGTGTACATTTAGCTTACAATAGTTTAAGTTTACAATAGTTTTGAAAATCTTAGTTTATTTATGACAAACGATATATTTACTTCCACAGATACATGAAGAAAGGAATGAGTAAATTAAAACTTACTGCACAAAATATGAGAGGAAACTTATAGTGCAACAAAATCTCAGTTTTAAAAGCCTTTACAGCCTGGGCTATGGCTTCCAAATCACACCTTAGCAAAATTAACAGAACACAGAACCAAGCTGCCCGTATCATCACTGGTGCTATGAAATCTACACCTATCAAGACTCTAGAAACAGTAACAGGTTTACAACCGTTAGATGACAGACGGGTCACTAAAGTATTGCAACAAGCGGGGAAATATAGAAGGCTCCTTAGCCACCCCATGCACCAAAGAATAACTGGTGCAATTGCCAATGAACTAACTACCGGAGACCCAGTACTTTCCCAAATCATATCGAAACCCTTGGGCCCATCCGATATGTCTCCTTATGGAAAACATAAAATACCAGAACTTAAGGAAAATATAACAGGAATCATGAAAAAAGGCACCCAATCAGACACAGAAAGAAAACACGGAGCAGAAAAACACATACACGATACCTACCCACAGGACTCTTTTTCCCACATATACACAGATGGCTCTACTACAAATGCCACCAGAAATGGAGAGGGAGGTGTGTTCTTGACGCTGAATAATCAGGACGAGATTACTAAGTCAATAGCTACTGGAAAATTCTCAAACAACTTTAAAGCAGAAACTGAGACCATCAGAGATAAAAATATTCCTGGAGAAGATAGATGGAAGCAAAGATAAAGATGATATGGAAGACATAACATTATCTTAAAAGAATGGCAAGAAACAGAACGACTTGGAAAGTTTTTGTTAAAGACCTATGTTCCACAGGGATCTGAAAGTGTTAGTTGAAGACCTATGATCCTTAGGGAGCTGAAAGTGATTATTGAAGACCTATGCTCCACATGGAGTTGAAAGTGTTTGTTGAAAACCTATGCTCCACGGGGAGCTGAAAGTGTTTGTTGAAGACCTATACTCTACAGGGAGCTGAAAGTGTTTGTTGAAGACCTATACTCCACAGGGAGCTGAAAGTGTTTGTTGAAGACCTATACTCCACAGGGAGCTGAAAGTGTTTGTTGAAGACCTATACTCCACAGGGAGCTGAAAGTGTTTGTTGAAGACCTATACTCCACAGGGAGCTGAAAGTGTTTGTTGAAGACCTATACTCCACAGGGAGCTGAAAGTGTTTGTTGAAGACCTATACTCCACAGGGAGCTGAAAGTGTTTGTTGAAGACCTATACTCCATAGGGAGTTGAAAGTGTTTGTTGAAGACCTATACTCCACAGGGAGTTGAAAGTGTTTGTTGAAGAACTATACTCCACAGGGAGTTGAAAGTGTTTGTTGAAGACCTATACTCCACAGGGAGTTGAAAGTGTTTGTTGAAGACCTATACTCCACAGGGAGTTGAAAGATAGACAAAGAGGAAGAACCAAACAGTGGAACCACATGGACGTTCATGGTGGAAAAGACAAAAACCAAAATGATGTTAAAAAGTAAGTGCAAGTGAGTCAAGCAACGGACAATCTGTGAAGAATTTGCAGCCAGGTACCCATTTTGATCTGCTGAGTCTACGGGAGAGTGCTAAACTAGGATCCATCCACATTTACTTTAACGACAAACTATACAGCAGGGCGATGCATATACTGTTTTTTTACAGTTATTTTAATTTCTCATTTTAGTTTGACATTATTTTATTTTAGATATTCCATTATTAGTTAGCAATTTATGGCTAATTTCATTTACTTACATATTTGTGTATGTGTGTGTTGTTTCTTTGTTCCTGTTGAAGGCCTATTGAGCCGAAACGTCGTTCAGGTTTGTGTCGTTTATTAATTACGAGAATCTTTAACCATACTATTTTATTTCTAATTTTATTTAATTTCTCCTGTACAGCTGAGTTACTGAAGACAATACCAGCTATAGAGATGTAAGGTTGTTGTAAGGTTTTGGCCATCCCTTGATTATCACGATTGAACAAGTTAGCAAAATGTACCTTTTAAGATAAAACAAACAAAAAAATCGGAACTCGTAATGATCTTTTGACTTGTGAAGAAACACACAATGAAATGGTTTGGCGACATCTCAATCATCTGGCCTAACAAGGGCAATTCTGCAGGGAACTGTAAAAGTAGTGAGGGGAGGTAAGCGAGGAAAAGATGGGAAGATAATATCAAAGAACGGACAAGCTTCGACTTGCAGAGTCCACAAAAATGACAAGAGAGAGAGAGAGGGGGGGGGGAAGAGATGGTTAAGGATGAATAAATCTGTCAGCTGTTCATCAACGACCCCTACGGTTATGTGATTAAGAAGAAGATAGAGAAGTAGAAGCATGAGAAGAAAAGGAAAAAAAGAAGACATCTATGCTACTGACGACCTCAATTTTTATCGTAGCAACACGATGATGGTTGTTCGGTTGTGGCCTGATACAGATGACAGATAACGGGGATTGAAATTGTAAATTACGTTCAGAACAGAGGGAGAGAGAATGAGTACGATAGGGACAGAAAGTAATGGACAGTTCAATCACAGCCATCTATAGTTGTACTAAAGCCTGAGGGTTGAGCGAGAAATCCAGATTCGCCCAAAGTTTGGGACTTTTGCCGTTATGCGAGCTAGAGACTGCTGACGTCATTTTACCAGCCGCTTCTGCTCGGAAAGCAAAAAGGCTTACAAACTTTGGGTGATTTCATTAAGCCCGCGGGCCTTAGTATACTAAAGACAACTTTGAGCACAACTGTAAGATGGTTGTTGTTAAGCATTCTGGTAATTTAAAAAAAGAAGTTATCAGTAGAACTAACATAAAGTAAAAAGTACACCAGGAATATTAACAATGATGTAGAGACTTCGATAATTCATTGGTATAGCACCTAATGATGATGATGATGATGATAATGATGACATGGTGATGATGATGATATGATGATGATGGTATGATGATATGATGATGATGGTATTATGATGATGATATGATGATGGTGATATGATGATGGTATGATGATGGTATGATGTTGGAATGATGATGGTATGATGATGGTATGATGATGGTGATATGATGATGGTATGATGATGGTATGATGATGGTATGATGATGGTATGATGATGATATCATGATGATATGATGATGATATGATGAAGGTATGATGATGGTATGATGATGGTATGATGATGATGATATGATTATGGTATGATGATGGTATGATGATGGTATGATGATAGTATGATGATATGAGGATGATGATATGATGATCATATGATGATGGTATGATAATAGTATGATGATGATATGATGATGATGATGATATGATGATGGTATGATGATGGTATGGTGATGGTATGGTGATGGTATGGGGATGCAATGATGATGATATAATGATGATTATATGATGATGGTATGATGATGGTATGATGATAGTGATGATGATATGATGATATAATGATGATGATATAATTATGATGATATAATGATGATGATGGTGAGATAATAATGATGTTGGTATGATGATGATATGATGATGATTATTATGATGATGATTATTATTATGATGATGATGATATGATGATGATGATGATGATGCTATGATGATGATGATGATGATATGATGATGATGATGATGATGATGATGATGATATGATGATGATATGATGATGATATGATGATGGTATGATGATAATGATTGATGATGATATGATGATGATATGATGATGATATGATGATGATGATATGATGATGATATGATGATGATATGATGATGATATGATGATGATATGATGATAATGATTGATGATGATATGATGATAGTATTGATATGGTGATGATGATGATGATGACGATGTGATGATGGTATGATGATGATGTTCATCATGATATGATGATGACGATATGATGATGGTATGATGACGATGATTATGATGACGACGATGATGATGATGATATGATATGATGATGATAATGATGATGACGATGACGAGGGTCGTGATTATTAACAATTAAATGAACATTTTTCACGCACTCTCTAGTGATTTGATTTATTAGAAAATTAATTGTTGTATTTGCTGCCACTTTATAGAGACATTTAACACTATTTATAGGAACTTCATATATTTCAAGAAGGTTTCAGATATATTAGGGGCACTCAAGACCACATCTTTAACATGAGAAATATCCTTGAGAAGTTTTGGGAATACAAGATAGTAGGGGTACCCCGGACCACATCTTTAACATGAGAAATTTCCCCGAGAAGTTTTGGGAATACAAGATAGTAGAATAGTAGAGGTACCCGGGACCACATCTTTAACATGAAAAATATCCTTTAGAAGTGTAGGGAATACAAGATAGTAGAGGTACCAGGGACCACGTCTTGAACATGAGAAATATCCTTGGGAAGTTTTGGGAATACAATATAGCAGAATAGTAGAGGTACCCGGGACCACACCTTTAACATGAAAATCTCGATCAAAACACAGAGAAAACAAAGATAATATCTGGTGACAAAACAAAACGCCAACTCAAAATCATCATCAACAGTGAAGAACTTGAAATTGTAACAAACTATGAAAATCTGGGACCTGTTGTAACTAACAATGGAGACTGCTAGAAAAAGATCAAAAGAAGATTAGCATTAGCAACACAAGAATTACAAAGATAAAAAGAGGATTAGCAATAGCAACACAACAATTAAAAAGATCAAAAGAGGATTAGCAATAGCAACACTACAATTAAAAAGATCAAAAGAGGATTAGCAATAGCAACACAACAATTAAAAAGATCAAAAGAGGATTAGCAATAGCAACACAGCAATTAAAAAGATCAAAAGAAGATTAGCAATAGCAACACAACAATTAAAAAGATCAAAAGAAGATTAGCAATAGCAACACAATAATTAAAAAGATCAAAAGAAGATTAGCAATAGCAACACAACAATGAAAAAAATCAAAAGAAGATTAGCAATAGCAACACAACAATTAAAAAGATCAAAAGAGGATTAGCAATAGCAACACAACGATTAAAAAGATCAAAAGAAGATTAGCAATTACAACACAACAATTAAAAAGATCAAAAGAAGATTAGCAATTACAACACAACAATTAAAAAGATCAAAAGAACATTAGCAATAGCAACACAACAATTAAAAAGATCAAAAGAAGATTAGCAATAGCAACACAATAATTAAAAAGATCAAAAGAAGATTAGCAATTACAACACAACAATTAAAAAGATCAAAAGAAGATTAGCAATAGCAACACAAAAATTAAAAAGATCAAAAGAAGATTAGCAATAGAAACACAACGATTAAAATGATCAAAAGAAGATTAGCAATTACAACACAACAATTAAACGCCATGAGGAACATGTGGGACAGTACAAGCATGGCAGTAAAATTAAAATTACTGAGGATGTGAATCATCCAATATGGTTGTGAATCATGGACAATCTTACGAACAGCAAATCTCTCTCTCTCTCTCTCTCTCTCTCTCTCTCTCTCTCTCTCTCTCTCTCTCTCTCTCTCTCTCTGCGATCAGGGCTCAATCAGAGTAGGGTTCCAGACTCTCACATGAAGTCAGCTGTCAGGTTAAGTGTGTTGATCGCCCCCACAGACAGAACATCACAATTAGAGTCTGCCAGATCCACTCCGATTGAACACCCGTTAAAACGTTGTACTGTGTTCTGATCCAGTAGCCCACAAATAAGAAAATCGATTCATTGGAAACAAAGAGCTACAGAAAAGCCCTTATGATAACTATGATAAAGACAAAGAGTAATGAAGACATATTCAATGATTTAAACATTTAAAAAAAGAACTGGCTTATAAACACCATTTAACAGAGGAAATTAAAATGCTATATCCACGTTAAAAGACACAGCAGGTTATAGGGAACAATAATGAAATTCTTGGTATCTAGTTAACCCATTAGGGGCAGACCAAGAAGGAGATGGTTTCAAGACATTACTAGATGAACATTATTTATATATTCATAATTTAGCACGTATATACTGCATGAAGAAAACAATAATTTAACTGTTCAGCTTATTCATGTCTGCTTTATTTTTTTCTCCACAAAAATCTATGGTACCCATTTTCAGATGCCGGGTGAAATCCAGAGTAGCATCGACCAGGAAAAAAAAATCACTGCATTTGGGAATATAACCTACACCAACTTAGTACATACACAAACACATTAACCGCTTCGCTACCTCGCGCTGTAATTACATTACACATTTCATAAAATTATACCCCTTAAAATTACATTACACTTTTATAAAATTATATCCCTTAAAATTACATTACACTTTTATAAAATTATATCCCTTAAAATTACATTATCGAACGATCAAACTAAAAGTTCTCTTGATTATCTCTCACTAATCCACTCTTTTTTCTTAAAGACCAGACATTTCAGCGTGTTGAAGATAAGTCATTGGCGCAAATAATTATTAATGCAGTCAATCATAACAAATGCCAGAACGACATCAATACCTACCAATTTATCCTATATATGTGTGATTTCCAATTATTGTTGGGTACTTTAGCTTTATATTGTGCAAGAGGTGTCACATTGAAAGATGTTACCAAATTGATGTATGTATAATGTGGTGTGGGAAGTACAATAACTGAGCCTATCTTCAGCTTACAATCGACCGCTCACTGCTCATAGTGTGTGACGACCCTTTACGCTTCATGCTCACTTGATGACAAAACTCATTGATTTCTTTTTTTTAAAACATATTTGTCTGGAGTCATCATAGTTCATAACGTCCATCTTATGTAATGTTATATTATGTGATGCTATATTATGTTATGTTATATTATGTTATGTTATATTATGTTATGTTATGTTATGCTTTGCTATGTTAGGTTATGTTATGTTATGCTATGCTATGCTATGCTATGCTATGTTATGTTATGCTATGCTATGCTATGTTATGCTATGCTATGTTATGTTATGTTACGCTATGTCATGTTATGCTTTGCTATGTTATGTTATGCTATGTTATGTTATGTTATGTTATGTTATGCTATGTTATGTTATGCTTTGCTATGTTACATTATGCAATGATATACTATGTTTTGTTATGCAATGTTATGTTATGATATGCTATGTTATTTTATGCTTTGTTATGTTATGTTATGTCATACCATGATATGTAATGTTATGTTATGCTATGTTATGCTATATTATGTTATGATATATGTGCTATGTTATGTTATGTTATACTATTTTGTGCTATATTATGTTATGCTATGTTATGTTATGTTATGTTATGTTATCATATATGTGCTATGTTATGTTATGTTATGCTTCTTATGATATATGTGCTATGTTATGTTATGTTACGATATGATATGATATATGTGCTATGTTATGCTATATAATGTTATGCTATGTTATGTTATGTTATGATATATGTGCTATGTTATGTTATGTTACGCTATGCTATGCTATGTTATGTTCTTATGTTATGTTATGCCATATTATGTTATGCTATGATATGCTATGCTATGTTATGCTATGTTATGTTATGTTATGTTATGTTATGTTATGATATATTATGCTATTCTAAGTTATGTTATGCTATGTTATGTTTTATTATGCTATGTTATGCTATGTTATATTATGTTTTGCTATATTATGTTATGTTATGTTATGTAAAGTTATGTTATGTTAAGACCATCGTCATCATTACATTCCCGAAATATCTTCAAATTCTCTGATCTCCCCATATACAGAGAACCTAAAGCTACAGTTGTTTGTTACTAATGGGGGACTTGTTCATCTTGAGACAAGACGCCGGCTTCGAGACAGAGAGGCTGTGGGTTCAAATCCCGGCTGCACCAAGTTGGGATTTTTATTTATGATTTCTCTCTGCGGCAACCATCCCTGGTCTCAGCAGCGAGGTCGGTCTTGAAACGTCAATTACTCATAGACGGTAAAAAATATGAGTACCTCCTCTGAGTATATGAGGGAACAACGGATTAACATGTAAGATCCAGTTCCAAGTCTCTAGGAACTTCGTCAGAGATAAAAGCTGGCGAACGCAAAAAAAGGCAAAAGAAAAAAAGAAAAAAAAAAGTTTGTCACTAATAATTTAGTTAATCTGTTCATTTATGTCTGGTCATGAAAATAAATATAAAATTGACAAGCATCTTCTATTACACATTTTTTTTGCAAGAAGCTATATCTAAAAATGTATGTTAAACATATATTAAATGCTATATTAAACATATATTAAATGCTATATTAAACATATATTAAATGCTATATTAAACATATTATATATACATGTATATAACTTTGGATTGTGGACTACATAACATAACATATAAAGAGGTGAGATGCAGAATGGCTCAGGCAAAAGCAGCTTTCCAAAAAATGAGGAAGATACTATGCAATCCATTTTTGACAATAGAAACTAGAAAAAGAGTTCTTAAATGTTACGTAGAGCCAGTCTTAACATATGGATGCGAATTATGGACAATAGGACAACAGACAAGAAAATCACTGGAGTCTGTAGAAATGTGGTTTCACAGAAGAATGTTGAGAGTACCATGGACAGCTAAGAAGAGTAATGAAGATGTTCTGAGAGAGGTCAAAGCAAAAAGAGAGCTAATTTTCAATATTATGAAGAAACAATAATCATTATGTGGCCATGTAGTGAGAAGAGAACAACTTGAATATATTGTAACAACTGCAAAAATTGAGGGACGAAGAGATAGAGGGAAGCAAAGAGAAAAAATAACAGACAGATTAAGAGAATGGCTTGGCAGAAGGTCAACAACATAAATGATAAATAGCTGCCGAGATCAAAAGTTGTGGAGAGACATGATCACCTACGACAGCAGGCCCGGTACTTGATGATGTTGATGATGATGATAAAGTAAAAAGTAAAGTAAAGTACCCCCCGTCACGCCAAGTGGCGTATAGGGAAATATGGTGTTAGTGACCCTATATTTTACAGACCTTCAGCACATGATTTTTGGGGTAATGTGGTCGGTATTACGCCCGTGCTGCTTTTACTTTCCCAGAAAAAATCCGGTACCCATTTAAGGCTGGGTGAACCCGGAGCCGTCGGTTGGGATCGAACCCTACCCCTTGTCCGTAGTAGTCCAGTTCACTAACCACTGAGCTATCGCGGCTCCTACTAATTTTTTAGGGAATTAGTAAAACCCAGGTGTCCTCGCCAGGATTACGAACCCCGGCTGTTGCCGTGGTAAGCCAACCGCCTATCGATTGCGCTAACCGGACACCCTGATGATGATGATATCTAAAAAAAAATAAAAACTGCTGTTGTTAAAACTGAATATTGCACTCTATAAGCTGTCAAATTTGCAAAAATCTGTGACCTTTTTGTTGCAAGCATTATTGTTACGAAATATCATTCATGTATCATTATTTACTTTAACCAACCGAAGAGATCAGCCCACAGGCTTATGGATTCTTATCAACTTTAGCTAAAAATATTATGTTTTGTGTGTGGAGTCTCAAATTAAAACCACTTTCATTAAATATCCATTTCCATGATGAGAGGACTGTACTAGACGCAGGGAATTTCCAAGATAGTAATTAAAATATAATTTTTAGAATTAAACAAGCAGTTATGCCAAGGTTAACTTTGACCCTCGTACAATAACAACGTTGCGCGACCTGGGTCCACACATTGTACGGATGCGCAGACAGAAGAGCAAAAGACACAAATTATATCTTCCTTCGACGCTGAAAGGTAAATGAGGAAAATAAGGGGAAGAAGAAGAAGTAGTAGTATTTCTGCTATGTCCTTCTTTCTTCTTTCATCCCATAGCCTGAAGGTCTTTGAGGCACTACTGCGATACTAGGTCTTCTATATCAATACATCTCACCACTATAGACAGCACTGCAATAGGTGGTCTTCTAGATCAATACATCTCACCACTATAAACAGCACTGCAATAAGTGGTCTTCTATATCAATACATCTCACCACTATAGACAGCACTGCAATAAGTGGTCTTCTAGATCAATACATCTCACCACTATAGACAGCACTGCAATAAGTGGTCTTCTAGATCAATACATCTCACCACTATAGACATCACTGCAATAAGTGGTCTTCTATATCAATACATCTCACCACTATAGACAGCACTGCAATAAGTGGTCTTCTAGATCAATATATCTCACCACTATAGACAGCACTGCAATAAGTGGTCTTCTAGATAAATACATCTCACCACTATAGACAGTACTGCAATAAGTGGTCTTCTAGATAAATACATCTCACCACTATAGACAGCACTGCAATAAGTGGTCTTCTAGATCAATACATCTCACCACTATAGACAGCACTGCAATAAGTGGTCTTCTAGATCAATACATCTCACCACTATAGACAGTACTGCAATAAGTGGTCTTCTAGATCAATACATCTCACCACTAAAGACAGCACTGCAATAAGTGGTCTTCTAGATCAATACACCTCACCACTGTAGACAGCACTGCAATAGGTGGTCTTCTAGATCAATACATCTCACCACTGTAGACAGCACTGCAATAAGTGGTCTTCTATATCAATACATCACACCATTATAGACAGCACTGCAATAAGTTGTCTTCTAGATCAATACATCTCACCACTATAAACAGCACTGCAATAAGTGGTCTTCTAGATCAATAGATCTCACCACTATAGACAGTACTGCAATAAGTGGTATTCTAGATCAATACATCTCACCACTATAGACAGCAATGCAATAAGTGGTCTTCAAGATCAATACATCTCATCACTGCAGACAGCACTACAATAAGTGGTCTTCTAGATCAATACATTTCACCACTACAGACAACACTACAATACTAGGTCTTCTATATCAACACATCACACCACTGCATGGATTACTGTGATCTTCACCTGACAGTCTATGTCGCTAGTTTACGACAAGTCACCATAGCTGTGCCTCTAGAACATATCTGTTACTATCTTTCGACACATATTTCCATTGCTGGTGTATGTTTTTGTGTGTGTGTGGGGGGGGGGGGGGAGACTGACGATAGAATCAGAGTGATAAAGGGCACTTGGTCACAGCATTCGCCACGACGTGTGAGACTCAGGATTTTTATTTCACCCCCGATAGAAAAAATCCTTTCTGTCTACCGCGGGTTTCGAGCACCGTCCGCCAGCTTTTCAGTCAGGCAAACAGTGGTTTTTTGCCGTACGACCACGCGTTGAAATTTAACAATTTTTGGTTGGACTGGGCCATATTTAGTTGACTCTTTTCGACTTTTGGTGGGACTGGGCTAAGTGTTCTTCAACACACGCAGAGTTAACTTAGGACCGTTGTCGACCGAGTCGATCGTCCAGCTGTCTCCCAGCAGCTGCGTGTACCATAGAAGGGAGACTTCTTTCCTTTACTTGCCCTCCGTTGTTTAGCCGTTAAGCTAAAGCCGTTGCCTGGAGGGTGGCGCTGCCGTACAGAAGCAGACACGAGGAACGGAGTTGTCCATCATGCGGTGAGGATGATAACAGACGTGCTAGAAAACGATCATAGTTGTCATTGATAACAAAGTTATAACGGAAATAAATTATTTATCCAAAGTTTATTTGCATCCCCTTTGATAGTTAATGTTTAATGATGGTAATATATATGTTTTATTGATCGTGCATCAGTTTAAAATGTCAATACATACATTAAAGAATAAAATACAATTTGTTTCGTTTCTTTGCGTATGTCTAATTATCGCTATTTTGTGTTTGTTTGGTCTACATTTCAAATAATATCAAACTGAATAAACTGTGCTGTGACGTTGTTTACACTAAGCTGCGATATCTGAGGCCTTTCGGACAAAGTACATCCAAGGGGACCATGTAAATATCTTTCCCAGTTCTAAAATGTGAAAGTACTAGAGAATGTTGCCTTTATGTCAATTGTTGAAATGTTTAGAAGAAGGGGAGGGGGCATTGATGTATACGATGAGAGACTGGTGAGGCGGGGAAGGCGTATATTCGTTTCGGAGTTTTTAGTGGGGAAGGCGTATGTTCGTTCCAGAGTGTTTAGTGGGGAAGGCGTATGTTCGTTCCAGAGTGTTTAGTGGGGAAGGCGTATGTTCGTTCCAGAGTGTTTAGTGGGGAAGGCGTATGTTCGTTTGTTCCAGAGTGTTTAGTGGGGAAGGCGTATATTCGTTCCAGAGTGTTTAGCGGGGAAGGCGTATGTTCGTTCCAGAGTGTTTAGTGGGGAAGGCGTATGTTCGTTCCAGAGTGTTTAGTGGGGAAGGCGTATGTTCGTTCCAGAGTGTTTAGTGGGGAAGGCGTATGTTCGTTCCAGAGTGTTTAGTGGGGAAGGCGTATGTTCGTTTGTTCCAGAGTGTTTAGTGGGGAAGGCGTATGTTCGTTCCAGAGTGTTTAGTGGGGAAGGCGTATGTTCGTTCCAGAGTGTTTAGTGGGGAAGGCGTATGTTCGTTTCGGAGTTTTTAGTGGGGAAGGCGTATGTTCGTTCCAGAGTGTTTAGTGGGGAAGGCGTATATTCGTTTCGGAGTTTTTAGTGGGGAAGGCGTATGTTCGTTCCAGAGTGTTTAGTGGGGAAGGCGTATGTTCGTTCCAGAGTGTTTAGTGGGGAAGGCGTATGTTCGTTCCAGAGTGTTTAGTGGGGAAGGCGTATGTTCGTTTCGGAGTTTTTAGTGGGGCAGGCGTATGTTCGTTTGTTCCAGAGTGTTTAGTGGGGAAGGCGTATGTTCGTTCCAGAGTGTTTAGTGGGGAAGGCGTATGTTCGTTCCAGAGTGTTTAGTGGGGAAGGCGTATGTTCGTTCCAGAGTGTTTAGTGGGGAAGGCGTATGTTCGTTCCAGAGTGTTTAGTGGGGAAGGCGTATGTTCGTTCCAGAGTGTTTAGTGGGGAAGGCGTATATTTGTTCCAGAGTGTATAGTGGGGAAGGCGTATGTTCGTTCCAGAGTGTTTAGTGGGGAAGGCGTATATTTGTTCCAGAGTGTTTAGTGGGGAAGGCGTATGTTTGTTCCAGAGTGTTTAGTGGGGAAGGCGTATGTTCGTTCCAGAGTGTATAGTGGGGAAGGCGTATGTTTGTTCCAGAGTGTTTAGTGGGGAAGGCGTATGTTCGTTCCAGAGTGTTTAGTGGGGAAGGCGTATGTTCGTTCCAGAGTGTTTAGGGGGGAAGGCGTATGTTCGTTCCAGAGTGTTTAGTGGGGAAGGCGTATGTTCGTTCCAGAGTTTTTAGTGGGGAAGGCGTATATTTGTTCCAGAGTGTTTAGTGGGGAAGGCGTATGTTCGTTCCAGAGTGTTTAGTGGGGAAGGCGTATGTTCGTTCCAGTGTGTTTAGTGGGGAAGGCGTATGTTCGTTCCAGAGTGTTTAGTGGGGAAGTCGTATATTTGTTCCAGAGTGTATAGTGGGGAAGGCGTATGTTCGTTCCAGAGTGTATAGTGGGGAAGGCGTATATTTGTTCCAGAGTGTTTAGTGGGGAAGGCGTATGTTCGTTCCAGAGTGTTTAGTGGGGAAGGCGTATATTTGTTCCAGAGTGTTTAGTGGTGAAGGCGTATGTTTTTTTCCAGAGTGTTTAGTGGGGAAGGCGTATGTTTGTTCCAGAGTGTTTAGTGGGGAAGGCATATGTTTGTTCCAGAGTGTTTAGTGGGGAAGGCGTATGTTTGTTCCAGAGTGTTTAGTGGGGAAGGCGTATGTTCGTTCCAGAGTATTTAGTGGGGAAGGCGTATGTATCTACAATCAACACCTTACAGGAACAATCAGTCTCCATACGCTTCAAGAAATGCTGGAAAGGACGGTGGAGCGGATATGGGGCTGTCTCGACTGCAGTGAAGCTGAATCCATGAATAGAATAGATGTGTCGATGGCTGTGAAGAAATGTGGGAAAGTGTCTTTGTATTAATCAATTGGTACAAGACTTGTCAGTTCATTTGTTTTATGTCTATAATTTGTAATCAATTAAATTTTAACAAAAATTGCATTTAAAGACTTTTCTGAAGAGTAGAGATCAATCGATTCATTGTCTCAATATAAGGACACCAACACAATACTGCACATATATATGTAAGTGTATGTATGCAGGCCGATTCATATCTAACCATTTATTGACCTTAATATGTGTGCAAAATAAAACAAAAATATTATTGATTAATTTGCTATAAATAATAAAATATAAAATTAGACTCTACAATTAAGCGTAGAAATAAATTCATACAAACGGCATTATAGTCTCTCTCTCTCTCTCTCTCTCTCTCTCTCTCTCTCTCTCTCTCTGTATATATATATATATATATATATATATATAGTGTGTGTGTTTGCTAGTATTAAACAGTTTATAACACGTTTGGTTATTTGGTTATTTAATATGATAACACATATTCATATATAAAATATACATTCATATTTTTTTGCACACAGAAAGAAAACTAGAAATAGTATTCTTACAGATGGACATCTCATCATCCGAAGAGACTGCTCGAGCAAATGTTCCGACCTTTTAGTTTCTTGACATTTTCAGATGTGCAGGTCCGTTTAGGCAGTTAATTATAGATATTTTAGTTGCATTGCTAATTATGCTTTTCTTTAAAGTATTATTCTACCTTTCAGCTCCCTGTGGAGCATGGGTCTACAACAAACACTTTCCAAGCCGTTCTGTTTCTTGCCAATCTTTTAAGATCATTCCATGTCTTCCCCATCATCTTCATCTCTGCTTCTATCTGTGCTTCTCCAAGAATTCCTTGGTCTTCCTCTTTGTCTTTTTCCCTGGTGATTCCAAAAGGGGCCTGTTGTGTAATTCTCTCAGATGGCGTCCACAGTATGTGTCCTATCCAGCATCATCGTCTTCGCTGTATCTCTTCATCCACTGGTATGTTTGGTGATTTTGTCCTGCCATTTCCATCCTTTTATTCTGCTCTAGCATCCATTAATGAAAATTTATTTAAAGTTTAGCTATACCATTTTTCCTATTATTTAGTTAGGGTAATTGTAGGTATGACCAACGTAAAAATATATGGTGTCTTAAGCAAAGAGAATGTATACATCGCATTATATATGTTATATATACTCGTATGCGTATGCCATAATGTTAACATTTTAGTTATTTTGTGTCTTGTTCTGAGATTACGTAAATTAAAATAAAATACTAAACATATCCATTTTATAATACCCATATACTATTTGTTCAATACTCAATTAAACAGTATTTTTCTGTCATTTAAAATTTTGTGATTTAAAAAATCTGAAAGATTCTACGACACATCTTTTCCTCTATAAATCCACACTTCAAAGGCTTTAATTTTCGGTTCTGTTTTCTTGTCTAATGTCTATGTTTCTGCACCATACATGAATATTGAGAAGATGTAACATTTTGCTATTCTTAGTTTTAGCCTTGGTGTTATTTGTTTTGATGTTAGTATATTTTTCATGGCATTAAAATTACTGTTTGCCATTCCTATTCTTTTGTTTATTTGGTTTTACATTTTCCATCACTGGTTATAGTGTGTCCTAGGTAGTTGTAACTCTAAACTGTCTCCGGGTGCACTCCTTCAACTTTGATATTTATTTGTAGGTCTTGAGAATTTTCTTTGTTTATGATCATAGTTTTAGTCTTTTTGATATTCATATCTAGTCCATATTTTTTGCTTGTCATGTTTATTACATTAAGTAATTTTTTTTAGATCTTTAGGATTTCTGCTAGAAGTGCAGTATTATCAGCATATCTTAGGTTATTATCTTTCCATTAATGTTTAAGCCTGGCAAATCTGTGATGTTTTTAGAGATTTGCTGTGTATAGATTGAACAAGCTTGGTGATAGGATGCATCCCTATATTACTCCTCTTTTTATGTCCATGGGTGTAGAGTTCTCTTTGTTATATTTTACTATTGCTGTTTGCTCGCAGTACAAATTACATATTAGTCGTATGTCTGCGTCGTCTAGATTTATATCCTTTAGGTAGTCTATAAGTTGGTTATGGTGTATTCTATCAAAAGATTTTGGTGTAGTTTATGAAGCAGGCATATATTGGTTTGTTTACTTCTATGTATTTCTCAATCCATGTCCTCATGTTGAATATGGTTTCTTTTGTCCCACTGTTTTTCATGAATCCAAATTGTTGCTCATCTAATTCAGTATTGATTTTATTATGAATCCTTCCCTGTATAACTTTTAGTAAAATCTTTGTTACCTGGCTCATTAGGCTTATTGTTCTAAAATCACTGCATTCAACTGCACCATTCTTTCTAGGTAATGCAATGAAAGTTTATGTTTTTAGCTCATTTGGTATGGATCCTGTACTGTATATGCCATTGCATGTGTCTGTGATCACTTCGATGCCAAAATCTTCTAGAGCTTGTATCATCTCTATCTGTATATTGTCAGGTCCTGCTGCTTTTCCATTTTTTTTATTGTTTTTCTAGCTTTTTCTACTTCAGGTTTCAGGATTTTATAACTGGATGTACATTTTATAAATGGTTTTTTGTCCCTTTCGTCATGAAATAATTATGTTATGTATTCCTGCCATCTATCGATTATATCTTTGTTGTCTGTTAGCATTCTTCTCTCTTTGTTTGCAAAGCAACGTGAAGCTTTAACCATGCCGTTATTTTTTCAAAATCTTTTTACGATATCTATTTTTGTTCATTTCTTCTAACGCAAAGTACACAATATTTGATGTCCGTTTACACACGTTTACATAAAATATCGTTAGAGTGCTTTTCTTGCACTTGCTAGTTATAACTTTATTTGTTTTTGTGTTATTAATAACATGTTCTACATATTTTATTTGTCATTTAGTGATGTTCGACACCTTCATTAAAAAAATAAATAATTGTTTAAATTCAGAACAGAAGATTATCATAAATTTATTATCGATCCCGTTGCATGTAAAATCAATGTTTATTTATGTATATTTCATAAACAATAATCGATGTGTGAATGCGCTGAATTATTGATGTTTTATCCTCGTTCAAAGTTTTGGAGGGCATTTCGTTACACTTTAAGGCGTGAACTGGAGACATGAAGTATCGATTTATATTAATTTTACACCAAAAAAAGTTATCGTTGACGATCATCACGGTGAGTTACTGAAGTTGTTGTGGCTAGACATGATTATATAATATTGTTTGTTTAAACGAAGGCTCTAACTTTGAAAAAAAAGACATAATTTGGAATATTGACAGATAGGAAAACAGAAAGACAGAGAGATACACAAATAGATAGATTTTTTTTTTCGTTCGCCAGCTTTGACCTCGGACGAAGTTCCTAGAGACTAGGGACTGAATTTTGGGTGTTAATCCATTTTTCCCTGGCAGCGTGTCCACAAAGGTCCCTCGCCGCACAGGCAGATAACTCCGTCTTCGGAGGTACTCATATTTTTTCAGTCGATGAGTAATTGGCGTTTCAAGCCGGGATCACTGCTGAGAACAGTGGTGGTTGCCGCAGAGAGAAATCAAAAAAAAAAAATGCCAACTTGGTGTAATCGAGATTTGAACCTACAACCTCTCTGTCTCAAGGCCGGTGTCTTACCTCGAGACCAACCAGTCTCCCAGACAGACACATAGACAGACAGACACACAGACAGATAGATAGACAGACAGATAGACAGACAGAAAAAAACATAAAGAAAGACAGACATATAGACAGAAAGACAGACAGCTAGGCAAACCGATAGACAAACCGATAGACAGGCAGATAGACATACAAATAGACAAATAGAAAGCCAGTCAAATAGATAGACAGACAGACAAACATACAGACATACAGATAGA